>CAVMFT010000001.1:0-421147 GCA_963680785.1 Diplosoma virens | reverse complement strand
CTTTCCCACTCTTGCAAGAACAACACACGCCCACAACAATTTCACGAATCTGCCATTGGTCAACATCTTCTTGACAACGCCCAATGTGCCCTTCATAGCGACTTTTATTAAATCTCTCAATCCCCTTCTGTGTAAGCAAAAAGAATTCGTCTACTCTTTGAAAATTTCTTAATCTTTTCTCTCATTGGCTAACTTCTTTCAGCCAATGAGAACTCTACTTTCCCCCTTTATAACTTAGTTCAATTTTAATTCTGCTTCATTCTGACAATTTCTTCTGAAGAGTGTCAGATGAAAAGCTTGGGAAGAAAAATCTTTTACTTCACGCAATCTTCAAATTCTGTACCACCAAATGTTTATTCAAAAGCAAAATCACGTGAGTCAATCTCTTCACCACAGTAGAGATGGGCAAGGTCTGTAAGTCTAGCCTTCAAAGAAGATTGTTCATTTTCTGATGAAGCTCTGTGATGATTCAATTGGGCCCACAACAATTCAAATTCTGCACCCGGATCACAAAGACCCAAAATGTATGGTTTACCCAAAACGTATAAAACAAACATACTGTTACAACCGATACTATCTATGACAGGCTCATCCCATCATGAACTCAGCAAATGGTTAGCAAGCCTCTTGGAACCAGTATTAAAGCGTTCTCGACCCATTGTATTCGTGACTCATTTACGTTTGCTGATGCTATTCAAAACTCTAAAGATGCTAACAATCTTTTCATGTGCTCCTTCGACATCTCAAGCATTTTTACAAATTCCCTCTTGAAGAGACCATTAATATCTGTGCAGATGCCTTATATTGTGATGATTTGGATGCACAACCACTTATTTCTAAGACTGTCTTCATTGAAGTGATGAAAAGTGCCACATCTGGAGTAGAGTTTAGCTTTAACGACATCATGTACAAGCAAACTGATGGGGTTGCAATGGGTTCACCACTAGGCCCAGCCTTAGCTAACATCTTTGTTGGGTTTTATGAAGAAAAACTCTTCTCAAAAATCAAAACCTTCCACATATTTTAGGTACGTTGATGATACATTTGCTATGTTTCGCAATGAAGAAGAGTTGGATAAGTTTTTCAAACAATTAAACTGTCTCCATCCTTCTCTCAAATTTACCTTTGAGAAAGAGAAAAATAATTGTTTACCGTTTCTTGATGTTAATGTGGAACAAACAGCTACCGGTTTTGAAACTAGTGTGTATAGAAAACCTACCTTTACTGGACAGTACTTACGTTGGGAATCCTTCAGTCCCACTAAACAAAAAACAAACTTTATATCAACTTTGGTACACCAGGCATTAATGATATGCACGAAATCTAAACTAAACGAAGAAATTAAGCATATCAAGAACATTCTATTGGACAATGGTTATCCTGAATGAATTATTGACTGCAATATTTCCAAGAAAATTGCTCAGTTTTCTATGCCCAAACGATTTGGTCCTGAGAAGTGTCATTCCTTGGATAGGGAAAGCTTCCATTGGTCTTGATAAAAACGTCAAAACGGCTGTTGAAAGCTGCTATGGCTTCGTTACCACCAGAGTTGTATTTACATCCAAACACATGTTGCCTGTAGCCTGCAAAGATGTTTTACTTACCACGCTGAAAAGCTCTGTTGTTTATGAATATTCGTGCCACTGTGACAGTAGGTACGTAGAATGAACATCACAGCGACTACAAGATAGAATCAAGCAGCATGTTCCTAAATGGCTACAACAGCAAGCAAAGTGCCCTACACGATTGCAACCTGGCAGATCCTGTAAGCTAAAATGTAACAATCCAGAGAGTGACTCTGCCATAGGACAACACTTGCTTGATAATGAGCAATGTGCTGCAAACTATAACAACAAACATTTTAAAATTCTTGCTGTGGCATGCAACTTTTTTCCATCTGTGTCTACTCGAGGCAACTTTTATCAAAACCAGACATTCAGTTTTATGTAAACAAAAGGAATTTGTTTACACATTAAAACTTTTCAAATAACCTAAGTTGCGAGTAACAGTGTTTCTCCTGGGTAATTGCACATAGTGCGTTTCTCCTTTCCGAGATTACACTGTATTGCACCACACTTCTTTGATTTTGTGCAATTGTGCCTTTCTCCTTTCCAAGACTGCAGCACCTTTCTCCCAACTGTTGAGACTATAAATACCTTGATTTTCTCTGGTTTGTCCCATTTTGACACGATTGCCACTGATGAGAGCATCACGAAAAGCTTATGGCTCCGATAAAATCGACTTTGTTTAAAGTGATATTAAAATTCTGTACCACAAAGAAGCTCTTTACTTTAATGTAAATATTCATTTAGTATTTATTAACATAAAATCTTTCATTATATTTGCTTAATACACACAAGTGAGTTTACAATGCTTATTTTATCTCTGAACTTTGCCACTGTAGTGAGACCTACACAACAGAATATTGACTCTAGTTTTTATGAAAATTGAATTAGATTTCCCACTCCATTGCACTGAAGTGTCTACTATTTGCTCAAGATACAGAATTATTTAAGGAATGTCGAAATTCTACATTCCAACTTATTGGGTCATCATCTTTTTTTGTCCCAAGTAAGAGACATGATGTATTTTCCCTGCTGGCAAGGGTTAGCTGTTTGTTGCAACCACACCTTCACTCTTGTCTTTTTTTTGCTTTCTCTCATTGCAACTCTTGTCTTTTTGTATTTTCTTCAACCTTCATCCATTGTTTCTTAGGTATTCTTTTCTTGTTTTCCACTGTAATTGTCATAGCCATTACTGGAGCTTTTTCTTTGCTCCTCTGTTCAATATGCTTAAACCATCGCAGTCTGACTTCTCAAAAATTCCTTCAATGAATCAACATCAGTCATCTTTAGTATCAACTTACTTGTGATGCTTATATCTTACTGGCTGTCTGTTGAATTTTACATTTTCATTATCATTAATTCAATTTTAATCTGGTTTAAATGTCTGCAGTGAATGGAGGTGATTGGATGCATCCCACTACTTCTGCAATTCTTCCTGCACCTTCTCTCCACCTACACTGATCTGCTACATCTTTTTTTCTTAAACCAATCCTTCTCATGTTTCCTTCAACTTGTTTCCTCCATTTTTTCCTCAGTCGGCCCTTTTTACGTTTTCCATCCACTTCATGTATCATTGCCTTCATCAGAACATATTCCTCAGGTCATCTTAAAACATGTCAACCAACCATATCATCTCACACCATTCTGCTGCTTTCTTCTATACCAACATGTCCATCAACTTCTCTGTATTCCTTTTGTCCACCAACTTTACACTGCACATCATCCTCACCATAGAGCTTTTTGCTCTTCTCAAAATACCTACTTCACTTTCTCTCAAACACCACGTTTTGCTTCCATATAACATAGCTGATCTTACATAGCTTTTATATACTTCTCCTTTCATCAGTAAAGAGAATATTTTTTTGGATAGTATCTCTCCACACTCTCTAAATTTCTTTCACTCTACTTTTGTTCTTGCAGTCACTGTGGCTTCACATCTTCCACTGGCATTTAACCTATTGTCCAGATAGCAAAATCCCTTTACAGTTTCCACTTTATCACACATTACCTCCTGTTGCACTTCTCCTCCCCCATTTGCTGCTTTAGTACTTGTACTACAAACAAAAAGTCTTGCTGCACTTGGAGTTACT
Source organism: Diplosoma virens (assembly GCA_963680785.1). Lineage (NCBI taxonomy): Eukaryota > Metazoa > Chordata > Ascidiacea > Aplousobranchia > Didemnidae > Diplosoma > Diplosoma virens. The sequence goes on along the minus strand of CAVMFT010000001.1, from coordinate 417,492 downwards.
TTCTTCAACTTAGAACACCTTCCATGAATTCATTGGTTGTGTTTTTTGCATAGCACTGAGTTCACAGTCACCCTTTTGCCACATATTCCACATGGGTCTACTCTACTTTGTAGGACTTCACCCTCTGACCCACACACCATCATCTTTGTCCTTTAAAGATTCACTTTCAATTTCTTGCTCTTCAATGCACTTCTCCATTTTAGAAATTTTTTCTTCAGACCCTTTATCATTTCACTCATCAGTACCATATCATCTGTGTAGAAAACCTCTTTCCTCTTGCATTTTCTGTCACAACATCTACCACAATTGCAAACAACAAAGGTGACAAAACAGATCCCTGTTGTTCACCAACAGCTACATAGAATTCTTCTGATTATTCAGATCCAACTTTAACCTTTGTTATTGAACCCTCATATAGACTCATCACTGCTTACACCAAAGTCTCTGGTAGTACTTTTTTTCTCAGTGCCCATTGCATTACTCTTTTTGAAACTCTATCAAAAGCCTTCTCTGAATCAGCAAAACACATGTACAACTTTTTATCTTTCTTCTGGTATTCCTCTTGCATTTTTTTCACTATAAAAACAGCATCTGTCATCTCTTTTCCTGGCATAAAACCAATTTGCATATCATCCACCACCACTAATGCTCTTATTATTTTCTCCAATACCTTTCCAATAACTTATTTTTTCTATATGCTCTGCAATTTGTCACATCTCTTTTTCTTTTATAGATTGGTAGCATGACACCAGTCTTTTAATCTTCTGGCTTTCCTTTTCCATCAAGTACTCTCTGACAAAGTTTCATTATTACACCAATTCCAACTTTCCCACTTATTATTTTCATACCATAGGATGAAATGGTGGGAACAAATCAAAATAAACATGAGAAGGATTGGTTTAAGGAAGAAAGATGTGGCAGATTGATGTAGGTGGAGAGAAGGTGTAAGAAGAGTTGCAGAAGTAGTGGAATGCATCCAGCCACTTCCATTTAGTGGGGATTAAACCAGATTAAAATAGATTGATGATGATGTTAATGTAAGTAAGAATGGTCAAGTCAATCAATAAGCAAGTGCCGACAGACCTGTTTTGTCCTTATTAGGACTCGTCAGGACACTACAGCTTGTTGTTGACCCCAGCTGAAAAAGTCGAAAACTTAAACAGCTGGCACAACTTTCTGTTTGTGGTTTTTACACCTCAAACATCTAGTTGTGGACCTGAACGCTGGGTAGGTAGTACAAAGAAAACAAGGTGTAAAAACCACAAACAGAAAGTTGTGCCAGCTGTTTAAGTTTTCGACTTTTTCAGCTGGGGTCAACAACAAGCTCTAGTGTCCTGACAAGTCCTAATAAGGATGAAACAGGTCTGTTGGCACTTGCTTGTTGATTGACTTGACCATTCTTACTTATGTTTGTAATGGGAACTGCAGGGTTTTGCTTGTCTTAACCCGTATCCGTGTTAGCTAACTCGATGTGGTTAGCTTATCGGAACCGCCGCCAGTATGCCCTTGCGGCTTAGCGGTGTCTTTTGCAGTTGCACTGGTGGAACATTGTTTTCTTTGATGATGTTAATGATCACGCAATTCTGTTGTGTCCTTGGGAAAGACATTTTACAGCACTTTCCCCTGCTTGGTGGTCTTGGCAAGCAGTTGTAAATTACAGTCATTTCTCTATTAAAAATTACAAGCGGACAGCAATACCTTGGCATCTCCAAAAGCAGGTCAGGGTAATTGCCTACCCTATGTATTAGCACTTCCATCGCTTTCCTGTAAGTCAGGAGGATAAATATAGAGATAAAAATAAAAAAAATAAAAATAAATGATGATGATGATGATACTCACCTCTGAAAGTCCAGATGCTTTTTCTAATTTTATTTTCTTCATTGCTTGTTATTTCCTCTAAGGAAATCTCTTTCACTGGTCTTTCCACTATTCCATTCTCAGTCTTTTGGTCCCATGCATTCTACTTATTGATTGTCTTTTCCATAAGTTCCACATCTCTTTTGATCCTTCTCACTAAATGCAAATCTGCCATTTATTCTTTCAAACATCATCCACCATTTACATCTTGTCTTTCCTTTTAAAAACTTCCAAGCTTAAACATATTGTTTGGTTTATTACATAAATCATTCATCTCCTGCTCAGCCTCTCTCCAATTAATTTTTCACCTTGTCCTTAAATTTTTTTCCATGTTTCTTTTTCTTTTAATTTCCATATCCTCCATTGCATGTTCCGTTTCATTTTTATGCACTTAAACAGATTTTCCTTCTTTATATCAACAACCACTAACCTGTGTTGCAGTTCCCAAGGAATCATCTTGACATTTTTTCAAGAACTTTCTGCTTTCTTTTTTCACCAAAACAAAATCAATCTCAATTTCATTAACACCTGAACAGTAAGTCGTTTTCCTTTTCTTTTTCTTCTTAAACCATGTATTTGCCACACATAAATTCTTTTGATCACGGAATTCCAATCTACCTTTCAAATTTTTCTCCCCAATTTTATTTCCCCCATGTATACTCTCAAATCCATTCAACTTTTTTCCAACATGACCATTAAAATCTCCAATCCTCAAAGTCAATTCTTTTGTATCTTATTTCATTTATGAATCAGTACATCATAAAATTTATCATTCTGTATATCTGGCTTTCCACTTTAAGGTGCATAGATACATATCACCCACATCATTTCCTTCCCAAATATAAGGCACATTGCCATCATTCTATCACTCACTCTTTCTAGGTATCTCAACAACACTCTCACACAGCTCCTCCTTGACCAGTATTCTCACACCACCCTTCCTAGTATCATTTCCCGATTACCACAACTTGTATCTTCTTCCATCAACTCTAAGAAAATGTGCTCTTTGGTCCTGCAACCATACCTTTTGTAGATCACAAATATCCACCTTTCTTTTCCTCAATTCCTCTGCCACCTCTGTACCACTACCACAAAGCTACTGATGTTCCAGGTTCCAAGTCTAATTCCAATCTGATTATCAATCTTTTTTTTATTTTTAAATTTATACCCAGAGATTTTTTGCACCCCCTTTCCATTTTAGGGCTGCTGGGGACTGGAAGCCAGTTTATTAAGTCGTATTTTTATAAAAATTTAGAGCAAATTTTTGTTGGTTGCATGTACTTGCTGACACCAGCCACAGTGTCTGCCGTGGGCATAGCCTTTTCCTGAAAAGAAAGTACCTTCAACACAACAGGTTGATTTATTTAATTCATAGTTGGAACCCTATCAGATGCTCCCACCCTATGCTCTCACACATATAACTTTAGAACTCCCAAACTGAAGTTTTCTCATTGGATGGAGTTTAAAGTCATACCCAGGATGATCATTTTCACAAATTGTATTTTTTTCCAGATAATCCGCACCCCATTTGCTGACATGAACTTTGGTAATTATTTTTTGTTTCCCAGTCTATTATGCCCCCAGCTTTGAAACAGTTATTCTTGTCAACATAAATCTACAATTGCAGAAAATATATTTAAAAATGATTGATGTTTAGGTCTACAATACCTTGAGTTGTATCTTTATGGCTATAAAAAATCATAATGTTTTGTTGCAACAGAAAGAAAATAATAGTTTTAGCTTTCCTTATAGAGAACTTGTATTGTTAGTTTTAACACCATATTTTTACTCACTCATGAAAAGTCTTGATCATATTTTTGTTATTTCGGCAAAAAACTGACTTCCAACTTACTTATTAGTGGATAATTTGCGCCAGGAATTCAGATCCATATCTGAGTTGTAAAAATGCAGATTATCTGTGGAAAATATTCTACAATTCTACTATAACCTCAAATTCTACATTCTAACTCAATGTACAACTCATTTGTTTACTATTGGCTCATAATGCACCATTATTAAAGAAATTTCCACATTCTATATTTGAATTGATGTTTTAACTTCGGTAGTATTTGAAGATGTCAAACTGTGCATTAAATAATTAAAGTCTATTAGACTGTTAATGTCAAACTGTCTATTAGATGGACGCCTAAATTATTAGAAGGATGCCAGTGTATGTCATTTCAAGATAGTTTCAACTAATCTATCAGATAGTTTTTAAAAGTTCTCTTATTTCATGTAACAGTTTCAAAAATCCTATTAGATACAATTGTAGATTGTGTAAATTGTCATTCTGGCTGCTTATACTGTGACATTTTAGTATCAACCTGCAATAGTCCTATTACCATATGTCGTAAATTTTTATATTTGTATAATTTGTTTTCAGGTTACAAATCAGACAGATATTGATGTTGCTGCAGGTTTGTAGTTGTTTTTTATTACAACCAATATTTGTGAAACATCAAAATTTAGGCATTTTTCCTTCTATGACTGATTGAAGTTAACTCAGCTGTTGCTTTCTGTTATTTTTTTTTAAACTGAGTTAACATTGTAGATAAGCAGCTGTACCCATTAAGGAATTTGTCATAAAGTACATGTATTTTTCCTGGGACACAACAGAAATCACTTTGCTAGGCTGAATCAAACTCATGTCCTTCTTGCAAGATAGAGTGTTATTACATTGAGATATGTTGGTGGGATTGATTAGTCTGGGTAATTACTTGATGATGACATGTGCAACATTGTTCTATTGGTCAGAAGAAAAATAGATGAACTAATTGACTAAATTGATGTCCAAAGACAAATTTAAAACTTTTTTTAGACAAAAGGTAGTCCTTAAAAACTTTTTTTTAGCTTTTGACTAAAGCTTATTAGGAAAAGTTGTTTACTGTAAACGAAAAATGAGTTTTAATTATTCACCGTGAGCACTAAAATCTGCTGATTGATTTGATTGGTCCATCTAGTGCACAGATTACAGGCATCATTTGATTTATATCAGATACATTTATCAACTTTTTTTCTTAAATTATTTCTGTTTTACTAAATGTTGCAGTTGCAACCAAGAACTTGGCTCATTTGCTGATTTGCTGAAGTGATTTGATATATCAAAATTCTTAAGAATAAGTTTGCAGTCAAAAAAATGTTTATTTGAAATCAATAGTGTTGTGCAAAAAGCTTTGTTAAGATAAAAGCATGAGAACATCATCAATTAAACACATCTATCTATTTCTAAACTTTTAATTAAAAACTCAATTTTATTGTGTATTTTATAGAAAAAAAACCGCAGCCTAAAAAAAAGGATAACATTTCTTTCCTAAAAGAAGATCATGTTTCTTTGAAGAGTTCAATAGAGAATGAAGATTTATCACATAAGCGACTGCAACAGCTTCCAGATGGTGTGTAACCTGCTTGATCAGACATGAGAACTAGTCTTGATAAAATGCTTGGTGATAAGAGGCTTGTGCTGTATTATGCTCAAAGTACTTTTAAATTTTCCAATTTCTTCAACTCTATGAAAGCACAATAATAGCTTATAACTTTATAATAAAGCTATAATTTTTGACAGCTTTTTCATTCTTGTTTTTTTTAAATCTTATTTTGAAAAAAGATGACTTTAGATAAACTTGCTAATATTTAACTTTAGAAAATTTATCTTCACATAGTTAGCCATGAAATGACGTAGAAAATCCTCTTTTAAAGCAATCCCCTCTAGAGTGCCACCTTAATTTTTTGTTACATATTTTAGACAGTAAATGCAAAAGTGTAAAAATTATTATCTAGATGCAAAATGGTCAGTAAACGCAACGTTTTTTAAACCATAGTTGTAACCAAATTTCGTATTGCAAAGATCTGATGAATTGGTCACTAGTATTAATGACACTTATTATGTTGATCTTGCATGTGAATTTTACAATTATGACAGTTCTTCATTACTATGTCATAGTGATTACCTGATTAAAACAAAACATCTATCTGCAATAAGTTTTTTCATGTGCAATGCAATTTCGGGTTATCTTATAAAATATTGAATTCAAAAATAAAATAATTTATTTAGCTTCGTAAAATTGAGAAGGGCTAAACATTTTATGTCATTTAATTAGCAAATAAAAAGTAAAAATGTTTTAGTGAATAAAAAATAAAAATAAACAATAAAATACTTTAATAGGGTAAAATCAATCAAAATGGCCCAGAAGGCTTAATCTCAGTAATTTTTATTATTTTGTCATTTAATTTTAATCATCTTAGTTATTTCATTTAAGCATTAAATAAAAAAATTGCTTTAATGTTTATTGATTTACTATTATTTATACAGGGTAAAATCAATAAAAAATTGAAGTTGCTATTTTGGTTCAGGTACTTTATCTAACCTCATTTTGCCAAAAAAGTGACTTCACTGTGATTAATCTATGTAGCCTTTACCAAAACAAGTATTTATTTGTTGTTTGGTTGAAAAAACATTTGTTCTTTTGTTATATTTTTAAAGACTTTTTAATGTTTTGCAGGCTGTTGCATTGTCGAGTTTCGAGCTATTTTAGTCAGTCCCATGCTGGATGATCCTGAAAATTCAACTTTGTGTGTCCATGTCAATGATTATGATTATCTTATGCACTATGACTTCAAGTAAAAACACTTGCATATTTTAAAGAAAAATTAAAAAAAAATATACTGACAGTAATATTGTACCAACTGCTAATTTTGATCAGCATTTTTTGTTCTTGAAACTGCTAACTGTGGCACTACAATTTATGTAGCAGCAGAGACAAAAATAGTTAATTTTTGATTAAATAAAAAGATTAGTGATAAAAAGTGTGAAAAAACTAAGTCTCAAAATACTTATTGTGTGGTATTTTTTACATGATGTTATTGTTTTCATTATTCTTTATTTCTGAGTGGGGATTTAAACTTCATTTTGTCTACTAAATATGGCACAATGTTGTCAAGGACTCCTACTTTTGCAACATTTTCATGAAATTGACTGTGATAAAGTGATTGACACTTTGGAATTGTGACATGTTTTTGTGCAAAGCAGAAGCATGATTGATGAGCTTTCTCCTAAAGCTTTTCATGCTTTTCAATTAATTTTTGAACATAATTGTTCCCTTTTAATTTCTCTTATTTCTCAACTATGAAGTTACCTAGATTGTGTAAATTGTCTCTATGGCTGCTTATACTGTGATGTCTTAGTTTCAACCTGCAAACCAGCATGTGCCCTTGAGTACTCCCATAGTAATTTTTTACTATGGGAGTAATTTTTTACTTTTTTTCAGCATTAATTCTTTGCAGTGTCTTTTAGTCATCTTAAACATATCTTACATTTCATTTTGTTAAACTACAAATAGAATATTAATCTCCCGGTGTAACATCTCACAAAACTAGTGAAGCCTAAGTTTTCTTATGTCCTTTGCAATAGGTTTTTTTTATAAGACAATTGGACGATTTATTGATTTTAATCATAAAAAGCTTTTAAAAGTTTTAAAATAGGCTGTTGTTTTTGCTAGTTGGTATACTACATTTTAGTTTAATTTTAGGTTGTTATTAATCTTAAAATTATATTGCTAATAACACTCAAAAGAGTTTTGATAGAGCTGGTTGGCCTAAAAAATTAATATGCAGTTTGCATTATGCTTTTGTGCCTTGGAATTGAACACATTCTGCTGAAAGAAAAGAATTGTTTTGCAACAGTGCCAATATTATTTTTCCTTAATTCTTTATATTGAATGTAAACTAATCATCTTACCCTTTTCTTTCCCTTACTGTTAAGCTCTGTCACACCAAACTAGAGTTAAGACCATTGCAACCAAAAATTTTTTTATTTTTTTAAGGTTAATTAATTACTCAAAAATTTTAAAAATAATTGCAAACAATTTTTTCCACTTAAAATTTCTGAAAATTAAAATAAGTATCTCATCATTTTAATGTAGACCCTGCCTTAAGTTTGCCCAGCCAGTCCATACACTGTACATTGTGACAACAATATCAAGCAAAATTTCACGTTTTCCAAACATTTTAATTAAAAAAAATTAGAAATCAATCAAGCTATTAATTATAAATTATCAAAGCTTTTTTCTTAACTACTACTTTTCTTAATTACTGTGTCTAACTGTTAATTTTATTTGCAGTCTTAGTTTATGTGTATTTCAAATTTTTTTTTAGTTCAAATGAATATAAATTGACAATTGTATTGGACTATCGGAAAATGATTTTATACAGATACTACATTAACCAAAGTGCTTGGGAATCATCAATTCAACCTCGATATTATGAAAATATTACTTTCAATTGTTCCTGGAATTTAAACTTGGGTTTAGTCTTTTAAAATTAATTAGATATGTTTTGTAATATGCATTTCTTTATTTTTTTATTTGCAAAAATTAGTGACACTGATTTTTCTTATAAAACAAGAATAAGCATCATGTGGCCCTGATTTATTTTCTGAAAATTTTTATTTTTTGTCCAAATAAAGTCTTGTGATGTTTAGTTTTTACTTTATTTTAAAAGCCCAAAAATTGGTTTTAGCCATTTGAAGTAAAGGCTTGTTTTAGTTTGCATTTTTTAGCTATTTAAACTGTTGTTTTTGTTGTTGTTGCCCCTGCTCCAAAGATTGATCTCTTGGAGTGGCCATCTCTTAACCCTTCAAAGAAGCCAATATAGATTCCCACTTTTGGATTACTGCTGCTGTTTCTAAAGGCTTTTTCCACAGACTAGTGGTTTTGTGTTGTGTTGGTACTTGACTACAGTTAAAGAGATGATTATTGTCATGTGTGTGACAAGTATAGTGGACATTGTGGCGTGTAAGTTTCAGGGTTCACTGTATGTAGGTAACTTTGCAAGAGTGGTGATTTGTTGACTCTGAGATGTGCCAGTTTTGCATGCATATGTTGGTTTTGAATGAATAAATGTCATAGGGTGTGGTGTTAGTAACTCAGTTTTTTTTCTAGAACTGAGGTGTTGTGAGATGATGGTAGCATGAATGTGTTTGAGGTTTTCTCTACATTCTTCAGGTGTTATGTCTGGTTTTGAGATGATGATGTTAGTGTGCTGATTGTTCTGAAAGGTTGTGGTTTTCATATTTCTGGGTGGATTTAAGTATACATTAAGATCATGAAGCGTGTGTTTGTGTTTGAGTCGGTTGTTTAAGTTGAGTTGCATGAAGTTTGAGATGAGTGTCCATTGGAAGGACCTTGGTTTCATTGTGTAAGTGTTGAGTGTTTGTATCTTATGTGCAGCCAGTAGCAATTTCCCCAGTGAATTAAGGTGGCCAGATGCATTCTACTACTTCTACAATTTTTCTTTTACCTTCTCTCCACCTACACCAATCTGCTGCATCTTTTTTTTTGCTTAGATGTATTGGAGTGTTTGTTTTTAGTGTGATGTGATTGGAATTTAGCAGGATATCTTCAATTACTTTTTTATGGTCTTCGGTTGGCAAATACCATAACAGTGAGTGAGCATCAACATCTGCTGTGATGATTTTGTTTGGAAGATTTTATATGGTTGTAAATGTGCTGGATAATTGGTTCTGTTTTTGTTTGTGATAGCTGGTGGAATGTTTGAGTGAATTGTACATTTTTGCAATATGTAATTGTAACAAAGCCAACTGAGGATGAAATGGAGAAAACAAGTTGAAGGAAGCATGAGAAGGATTGGTTTGAGGACAGAAGGTGCAGCATATTGGTGTTGGTGGAGAGAAGGTGTAGGAAGAATTGTGAAAATAGTGGGATGCATCCGGCCACTTCCATTTAATGGGGATATTTAAACTGAAATAAAATTCGATTGATTGTGATGTAGAAAGATAGAGTTTGATGATTTGCAGTTTAACAGGATAGGTGTTTGATGTATTAAGTTGTGAAAAACTGATGTTGTTTTAAATGTAAGTTTGGAGGCCTCTTCCTTGTTTGTTAGTGCAATCTGTTCTGATAGGTGTGAAGTGAGGAATGTTTGGTGTTTAATGGGATTGGTTGAGTTTTGTCTCTTTTATTGTTATAACATGTGCTTGTGTATTTTTAATGAGTAGTTGTATTTTACCTGTTTTGTTGTGGATGCCATTTGCATTAAGTTGCAGGACTTTGAGAAATTCTTTGGTGATGTTGTGCTTGTTTCTGTCTGTGATTAAAAGTGCTGTGAAGTGTGCAGTACAATGAGTAATTGTAGTCCTTTGTTGTGATTTGGAAACATTTAAATGTTTGTGTAGTTACATAAAATAGATGTTTGATGTTTAGTAATAGGTTTGAGACAAATGTCACAAACTCATCTGTGTTTGTGGTCCAGGGTTTGGGTGTATATTGCCCCCAAGAAGTAGCAATCTGATTATCCAATTTGTGAGGAAACTTAAAAATTGACTTTCCCAAGAAGCCAGAGACAAGAGTCTTTTCTCACCAGATAAAGCAAGAGCTTCACCCAATAGAGATTAAACAAGATGCAGAAATGAGCCAATTTGTAAAGGTTGACAATCAACCACCAGTGTCCTAACCTTGACAAAGCTGACTCATTTAGGAAAGTACTTTTCGAACAGATACCTCTGCCAAGTACCTGATTACAGACCTTTTAATCTGTGCAACACCCAAGGCAGCATGAAAAAATGTTTTATGGATTTTGCAGTGTAACCCTACTGCAAGGGGGTTTTATATAAAAGATTTTTGACTTCTGGACTGCTTGCTTGCTATAGCCTTTGAGCACAGTCTGTGCAGGTTTGAAGTTGGCATCTTGTTAACTACATTTTGTCTGGTTTCTAGCTGCAAACTTCTTTGGCTTGTTTATATTTAAATGGAATTGTCTATTTGAATGGGATTGCTACTAGCAAGATAACAAACAACACTTTACAAATTACTGAAACTTTAGTATGTTTATATATATAAAATATCATTTTTTTCAGTTTGGTTGGAACTTACCAGTAAACAAATTCAGATTAAATTAATTAAATTACCCACTTGATTTTGTATGCTTGAGTTGCCCCTTTGTATACCTTTTTGTCCATCATTTAATTTGCTTGTATGTCACACTATTGTTTGCACTGTTTTTCACTAACTTTACCTTTTAATTTTACAGAGTTCTATCTCGGTGTTCCCTCTTTTTTATTGCTTTGTAATCTTTTCTCCTTTTCTATCTTTTTCAACATGCCTAACTTGCCTTCCTTCACCTATAAATGAATGCAAACTTTTATACTTGCATTTATTATATTTTGAGTTATTTGTTTTTTTGTATGATGTCACAAGAATTGTATTATTTGCTGGATTAATTTAACTACATATTGTTCATTTAACACATAATATTTTTTACCACAACTAACTGTATTTTTAGTCTTTTAGTGACCACCTGACAATTCTATAAGATAAAACAGACTGTTGTGGTTTTAACCTGTTTGTTATAATGTTTTAATTTAAATAAATTGTTCTAACCTGGTTATAGAGCACTGTGCCACCATTGTGAGACAATTCGATTATATATATATATATAGTTGTTTTTGTTTGGTATGCTTCTGTGAATATTTTGAAAATATTTTTCTAGTATTGAAGGTTTGTTTTAGAGGGAATTACCTTATTTATTTTTTCTAAACATTTTTTGCTCTTTTATTACAATTTTTATGGGTTTGATAAGGTGGCATTTTGGGTTGTTAACAAAATTAGGTTTATGGTCTTCAAGAGTAATGAATGCTTTTTGAGTTGGAAAACTTTCAATGTGGTATTTAAATTTAAGTTTGCTGGTTATTGCTTTAGCTTGTTTGTTAATTTTTGCAGCTTTTGATTCTTCTGTTTTTTTGGTAGGTTGCTGTGATGTTGTCCCTTTGTAGTTTTTTGTAGCTATCAATTTCAACAACATATACTGTAGATTTGTTGCTTTATTAAGGGGGGATGATTATGTTTTGTGAAGATTTTAACAATCCTGTGTCATGTTTAATGAAATTTTAACCATGTTGGCAGTTAATGAATATACTTACTATTTACTCACTCAGTTTACCTTACTTTTACATCTTGCTTTTACCCACTTTTTTGATCAGCAAATAAAACTACTTACTTCTATACTACACACTGATTGAGCTAATAATAATCTTAACTTAAACTTTGTAAAATGTTTTATTATTTTAATTTTGATTTGTACCCTGATCTTTCTTATTTTTAAATGTATTTTTTAAGCAGCGTTTTACTTTATTTTCCAGTGCAGTTTATTCAATCAAAATTTTCACACAATTTTTAATGCAGACTTTTAAAACTTATTTATTATTTTCAAACAACAGAGCAAGCTACATAAAAAACTTGGTCTTTGGCAATAAAATTCATTAGTTGATTAATATTAAAACCGTAGTTCTCTTGTTGTTTTACGTTTTTTTTACCAGCAATCAATTGCTTTGTTTAAACTGTATTTTTAATTATTATTATTTTTTTTTTGAGTTTTGATCACCACCTAATTACCACCAGGCAGGTGAAGCAGTCTGTTGGGGCAAATAAATTTAATGTTAAATTAAATTTTGTGGTCTGAAATTTAATTAATTTAACTGGTTTGACTTGATGCCATTGAGCACTTTTTTGATAAACATTGTTTTCATCATACCCCTGATGATCCCTTTTATGGTAAAACAGTCTGTTGGGTTTTAGCTTTGTTTTTATTTCCGTGATTTTGCTATTGTTAATTTTAATTCAAGCTCTAACTTTGTTATTGAGCAATTTAGAAGAACTGATTTTCCTACAGTGTTATATATACTGTATCTATATATATATATATATGTATAACTGTATAATATATATATATATAACTGAATGGTTTTACAATGCTGGTACAGTGCTCGATAACCAGGTTACAGCAGTTTATTTAAATTAAAAACACTACCACAAAAAGGTTGAAATGATGACGGTCTATTTCATCTTATAGAATTGTCAGGTGGTTACATATTCATTTTTAATCTGACAATTCTATAAGATGAAACAGACTGTCATGGTTTCAACCTTTTTGTTGTAGTGTTTTTAATTTATATATATACAGTATAATATTGAATATATTATTATTATTGTTATTATTATTATTATTATTATTATTATTATTATATTATTGTTGTGTCATGAGGTTGGTGATGAATATATATATTTTATTTAAATATATATTATATTTGAATAAGTAACCACCTGACAATTTGATAAGATGAAACAGACTGTTGTGGTTTTAACTAATAAAATGTAGTGTTTAAATAAATATAAATATTCTTTGATCATATAGTTTTTGGGTTAGTCCAACTTCAAAGTCATTTAAGTGTTCTTTGTGTCTTTAAACTGTATTTTGTCAAACTTTACAAAAAGCATCTTTACTTAAAACACATTGTTTTTGGGTGTTTCTTGGTCTTTCCCAAGTATATTTTATTGTATATATTATATTGTGTTTTATTCTGAGGTAAAAGCCAAAATAGGCGTTTTCTATATACAGTATATAGACATTATTAATGTGAGATCAGATATAATGAAACAGAGTATGGAACCTGATTTTGCAGTTTAATTACATTCTGTATGTAGCAGGTAGTATCAATCAAATTTTTTATCAGCTATTTTAACTTTGTTTTTTTCAATAATGTGAAAGTAACCATAACTTGGTAATATGTGTGTTAAAATGTATTTGTGTGCTCACCTTATCTTTAGCTATGAAAAGTTTTACTGTGAAAAATGAATCAATAAACTAGCATTTGTGATGTCATACCCATTTCTGTTTTTTTTTTTATTTTTTTTTTTACACATGTTGTTGTTCCAACGTTCCGTTGAAGAGTCGTGGCTTTGCCGTAGAATTCAAAAATATGTTGCTGCTTCAGTTCTTCGGTTGAACAACATGCACGTGTACAATGCCTTGTAATGGTTTGCAATGGTTTTCTATTTTAAATTAAAGACACGGCATAAATTAAACGAAAAAACACAACATACACAACATTTATAAGGCAGACACAAATTAAATTTAAAGTTATCCAAATCGAAACAAATAAAACATTAACTCACCAATAAATTTTCGAATCGGCAAATAACGACTGTAATTTCAGGTATTCTAAATGGTGAAAAAGAACCAAAACAAAGAGCGCTATTGAATTTATAATAATCTTTTAGTTTTGCCAAATAAATTTAAATAAATAAACAAAATGAAAAGGAACAAACAAATACGAATGACGTACACAACAAAAACAATATACAAGAAAATTCTAACACATGTGCATTACATGTACTTCTAAAATTTTTAAAAATCTGCTTCAATTGTTAAATGCATCTTTTTGGATTAACTTCCATGTATATTATGGTTCACCTCTAGCATTAAAAAAAATCAATCTAAAGAAAAAATTTCTCATGAAGCAGATTTGCCTATACACCAATTGGATTTTTTAAATTCCCAAATCTGCTTTTTATAGGGTCTGTGATGCATAAACATAATTGCTTTGCAAATGAAGTAATTAAGCACTGTACTAAAGAGCACTAATGATTTACATTTATATATATGTATATACAGTACTGTGCAAAAGTATTAAGACAAACTTACTGTTTGGTACCAAAATATTTTTCTATGTAAGTCTATTTTGCTGTACAAAATATTAGTATCAATGATTTAGAGCAAACGTTCTCAAAGAGGTGATTGGGTATTTACCAGAGGGACACAAACAGAATCTTTTTTGGTCTTCACTTGACTGTTGGGATGAAAAAGAAGAAATAAGAGTCAGTTTCAAATTGAGGGGCTTTTTATTTTTGATTGGCACAATATTTTAAGCAAGGGTCCACAGGTATTTGAAAGTCTCTGAAAAGGGGACCATGAACCACCAAAGTTTGACAACCTGATTTAGAGCAAAAATTTAAATTTATTAAATTTTTTGTTATTAAACTGAATAAATAAAAATTTTAAAATAATCAAGTTTTTTTTTATTTAAATTTAGGGTTTAGTGAAAATTCAAAAAAAAATCTTGTTCAAATACTTTTGCACAGTATTTTATATATTTTATTAAGAGTTATTTTTTGACAAGTTGCAAAAGGCAAAGCAGGCTGAAGAAGTTATCTAAAAAATTTCATGTGTCTTGTGATAAATTTAATTACATTAGGTCTATCAGAAAGTTCTGTCCATTTTTATGACAACAATTTTCAACACGTAAGCACATGTTTATTTTGCATACATTCTGTTCTCTATTTTTATCATTTAATATATACATGCAGACGTAGCAAATTAACTAAAACAAAGTTGATTCATGTTAGTTTTAAGTGTGAAGCATTATTGTACCCATGGCTACTGATAAAGTTGATTTACACCATGGTATTTTATACGAATTTCAACAAGGAAGAAATGCTACAGAAGCATGTAGAAATTTATTGAAAGTGTTTGGTGAAGGTATAGTCTCTGATAGGACATGCAGAAGATGGTTCAAAAAATTTGAAACAAGTGACTTTAAACTTTCTGATAAACCATGTTCTGGGTGACCATCTTTGATTGATGATAATGTTGTTGAGACCATGTTGGAGCAAGATCCTTTTCTGACAACATTGGAGATTGCAGAAAGGCTTAATTCAGCTCAGCAAACCATTTCGGACCATATTTGGAAGATAGGATTGGTGTGGAAATATTCAAGATGAGTGCCACATGAATTAAGTCAGAAGAATTTGAATGATTGAGTCATCATATGCACATCTCTGCTTGCTCAGAACAAAATCAATCCCATCTTGAACAGGATGATAACTGGTGATAAAAAGTGGATTACCTACAAAAACATAATAAGGAAAAGAGCATATTACGAACCCGGAAAACCTAGCCTTTCCACTTCTAAATTAAATTTGACTCTGAATAAGAGAATGTTGTGTATATGGTGGGACATTCGAGGTCCAATACATTATGAGCTTTTAAAACCGAGCAAAAAACTCAATTCAGAGAAGTACTGTCAGCAACTGGATGATTTAAAGAAGCAGTCCAAGAAAAGAGGCCGGGGATGTTCAATAGGAAGGACATCATACTGCATCATGATAATGCCAGACCACATGCTGCTTTGGGCACTTATCAAAAAATTGCAGAACTAGGCTGGAAAATTCTGTTGCATCCACCATATTTCCCAGACTTAGCACCCTCTGATTATCACTTGTTTTTGTCCTTTGTTTTTTTGAGAGACAAAATTTTTTGAGAGGCAAAAAATTCAAAAATGAAGAAGATATCAAACAAGCACTGGTTAACTTTTTTGCATCAAAAAATGAAGCATTTTTCAAAAATGGAATATACAAATTGCCGGCATGCTGGCAAGAAGTCATTAAAAATAATGGCAATTATATTATTTAATAAAGTTTATTGACGGTTAGAAAAATTTGTATTTTGTTTTATTCCAAAAACGGACAGAACTTTCTGGTAAACCTAATATATGCAGTTTTTTATTTGCTTGGGCTAATAAGTTACAAAAAGCTATTTTGGAATACATTTTGTGTACATGTCAAAGCCATTTATACTAAACTCTTTACAGCTGAATTACTTGTCACTGAGTTTTTTTTTAATCATTAAAGTTACATACTTTCTCAAATAAAATAACTGTTTTCTTAAATTTTTCAAAAAATAATTTTTGGATATTTTTCACTAATCAATATTAATGCAATGTAACCTAATCCAGACTTCATCATCTTCCTCCTCTATTTTTTTCTCAAAGCAATATAGACAATGTATTTTTCCTGCTAGCACGCAATCAGTTCTGGCCATTTAAAAAATTTAACTTTGGAGTTGGAATCAAAGTCAGGATTTTTTTACACTAAGTCCCCTGTCTTGATATTAACTCTGTTAATTAACTTAAAAAGTTATGATTAATTATGATTAAAAAGTTATGATTAATATAACTATTAACTTAAAAAGTTATGATTCTGTTTGTTCTCAATTTTTTAAAACGTGTAAGTTGATATTTTCATATTTTGAGTTTGGTCAAGGATTGTCAAAAAAGTTTGATTTTTAATTTGTTTTTAGATCAAAAACAAAGGAAACATGCAATCACATTTGACATTGTGGTTATGGAAAATTTGCAACAAAATGATTATGAGTTGATAATTTTGGACAATTATGGAAAATTTCTTCAAACATTTTATAGGAATTTGAAAGAAAATAAAGAAAATCCAAATTTAACTATTATGTTGTATAACATGTGTATGGACTGGTTAATTGCATTGAAAAATAAATATTTAATTCAAGCTGATCAATATTACTCTTTTGACTTCAAATGTCAGGTAGAGGCTTGTATATATATATATAGTCGTGATTCTTACTTTAAATGACCTTGCCTCCTTGAAAGAGCTTTTTTCAATTGTTGTGCATTCAAGCAATAAAACCAGCTTGTTTATTGACCATATTTCAAGCAGAAAAATGTGCTACTGGTAACTTACATTTTAAACAGCTGTGCTGATTATGGTTTGCTGAAATTAGCCAAAAAATGATTCATTTATAACCACATTAATGACATAATAATAAAAATATACAATTGCAAAATTATTCACATTTAAAAAAAGATATTCTTTCATTATTATCTTCAATTCTAGCTAAAGATATTGATAAAAATAAAATACTGCTATTTGCACTGACCAAATGAAAATAGCTTTGTTAAAACTACATGGTCGACTGGTCAGCCGGTTATGACTTATTGATTGAGAAGCACTAATTTAAGATGTACAGTAGAATGTGTGTATACTATCAAATTATCTACAACATCATATTTTGCTTGGTCCCAGCAGAATTCCTATCTTATGTGTATGTTTCAGTTTACTATAACAGCATCATTCACAACATCAATTTTAATATACATGTAATGGTATTTTTTTATTCTTACACAATTGTGTTTACTTTTAACATGCTGTTAATGTCATCATCTTCACTATGTTTATCGTTACAAAAGATAAATGTAGTGAAGATGATGACATGCTGGCTTTCTTTTGTTTATCAATGATATTTAATTGCAGCAATGAAACAATAAATCAAATCAAAAACTTAGCAGATTAACTAAGTGCTATATCACAAACACGCAGTAACATTATGTGGTACATAAATCTGTTTTGAAGCCAAAAGATAAAAACAATGTTTTTTCTAACTAATGATAAAATGCTTTGCAGCACTATGCTATAGTAGTAGCAGGCAGTAACCTATAGTGCAAATTTATTTTACTGTCAATTCTTGTAACAACAGAAAAACTTTCACAGTTACTGCTCTAGTTTTGTTTTTCCAATTTTGGTGTTTTTCATCACACTCTAAACTGAAATGGTTTCAAAACCAAAAAAAAAAAAAAAAAAAAAAAAACAAACTGAAAACTGGATAACAAGCTGTTGCATCAAACAAAAAGGCAATTTAGAATGGTTGATGGCAATTTGACTGTTATGTCAATTCACTCCTAAATTCAGTTTTCTAAAATCCATAGGTGTTCTGTTATGGGCAAATTCTTCATTTTTAGCTTTAATATTTTTTAAAGTTTAATTTTGATATCTTGTTTATATAAAGATTGTTGAAAATTTATTGGAATCCCTACTAGTACATGAAATTGATGTAACCCATCGAGTGTTGTTTACATTGGCATTTTTGCTTGCCATTGAAGATATTTCTGACTTCCTGATTACTGATGTTGTTGGCCAACAAACATGTAATGCTTTATCTCTTCATGACATTAATGAAAATGATGCAATTTTAATTGTTCAGCTCAAGATGTTTTCTGATTTGTGGAAAAGCTCTTTCATGTAAGTAGTAATAATATGTATCTAGCAATGTAGGTTTTTTTCAATCTCTACAAAAATGCTAAAAAATCTTCAAGATAAATATTTCTTTATTTTTGCTTTACAGGGTATCCATAAAGTTCCAGTGTTGTAAAAAGTAATAATTGCTCAAAAACTGTAACATGTAAAATTATTTGTTTTTTTGTTTACATATTTTTAACTGTTTTGAAAAGATTTCATATAGTTTTAGTTAAAGCTCCTGCACATTGGACTAATGATTTTAGTAGTCTTCTCAATGCACATTTTTCTGATAGTGCTCTCCTGAAGTAAACCCCTTAGAACTTTTTTTTTGGAGTACATCAAAAATTTTGAAATAAATCTTTTACATTTTTTTTTGGAGTACATCAAAGATTGTATCTACCACAATACTTGCTGCACTTCATATAGACATTTTTGAAGTTGTCTAAACTGTTGACATTGATAGCTATAGTGTATATGCTTGTCATTATGAGAGCAGCTACAAATGCACATGTGATTCCATGATCAATGGAATGTATGTAAATTTGTATTAGGTTGAGGAATATGTTTGTAGCATTTTTATCAAAGATTTTTATTTAACAAAAACGAAAAGTTATGGCTATAAATTAATAAATTATGTTTTCTCTGTTGCTGTTTATGACTTCCTCCCACCTGACCAATTTGTTGATGTTGTTCTTCCAAAAATCCCTTGGTCTGGTATTGAAGAATTTGTTGAGTCAGTTTTTAAGGTTCTCTTCATTGTCAAAGGTAACGCCCCTCATATGGTTTGACAAAGAGCAGAAAAGATAGTAATCTGTGGGTGCAAGGTCTGGAGAATATGGCAGATGCTGAAGGACCTCCCATTTGAGCTCTTGGAGTGCGGCTTTGACGACTTGTGCAACATGAGGCCTGGCATTGTCATGAACAACTATGGTTTTGCCTTGTTGATGGGGTCTTTTCAGTTGAATAGCCTCATTCACGCAATGTAGCTGGGCTATGTAGAGTTCCTTGTTGATCGTGGCATTTCTTTTGAGCATTTCCTGGTGCACCATGCCCTCCCAGTCCCACCAAATGCAGATCATGGTCTTCCTTGGATGGAGGTCAGGATTAACTCTTGGCTTTGGCATATCTCCAGGAGCCACTCGTCATTGTTGTCGTTTGAAGGGTATCCACTCCAGGTCAGACACAAACAGTACTGGGGCTGAGGGTTTATCCTTTTACTACCCCAGACTGCTGAACTGCCTGGATCAGATGCTGGCAGTGATGTCATTAAGCCAGCATCGAGTTTTGTCATCCAAAACTGTCAGACCTCGTGCTCCATGTGGTGCCTGATGTATAGGGCACGCTGTTAGAACATGGTCTGCGGTTTGCTCAGAGGTGCCACACTCGCAATTCGGTGAAGGAGCGAGACCTCATTTGTGCATGGACAAATGGAATTGCCCAACACTAGTCTTCAGGCAGTTGAGCTTAACCCAAGCTACTCGGGGTAAGCCCATCCCAACAGGCCTGGCACTGGTCTTGGGCACAAAAGCACGGAGCCTGGAAGCATTTTCACAGTACTTCGCATTCCATTTGTGATTTGTCCATTCAGAAGCATGGATGCCAAGTCTGGCAAGGTTGTCCAAGAGATTCCGCACAGCTGGCACAAACAAACGTCTGGATCTTAGTCTTGCTTGGCAAGTATCTGAGGACCCACTTAAAAGACCATACAAGATATGATCAGGGTCCAGAGATCCACGGTAAGCCAAGGAGAGTGTCACTCCCATTTGGCAAAGCTCAGCTGGCTGGATGCCTGAGACTACAGGTAGATGGTCCATTGGAGTGGGACGCAGGCATCCAGTAACCATGCTCATGACATTGTTCAAGACACTGTCAATGAGGCGAGTGTGAGCACTGTGACACCAGACTGGTGCACAGTACTCAGCTGCTGAGTAGACTAGAGATAAGGTGGCTGTGCATAGTGTTTTAGCTCCAGCACCCCATCCTGAGCCCATGAGTTGTCTCAGCAGTGTGATGCGCAAAGATAGTTTTTTGTGCAACGTGAGTGATCTGTCCAATTTTACCCCAAGGTAAGTAGGAGCCACTCATTTTTTTCTTTGCTTCATATTTATATATAGCCACCATTTCTCATCTCCCGTGACAATTTGGTGCAAAAAGCACTGTTTGTGACTTGTGACCATGTGTTGCTTGATAGCAAGCAAGATGTTGAGAAGCAATTTGAAGGTGATTTTCTTTGTTGTTTTCGCTAAGCTCATGATGCACCCAGACTCTCCCAATTTTTCGGCAAATCCCATTGAATGAAGATGATTGGAAATTGTTTTTTGATCACAGTTTATTTTTTAGGCCAATTCACGACTTGTTTGGCGACTTTCCTCTTTCAAAAGTGTTTTGAGATGGTCTTCATCAAATTCAGAAGGTCTTCTGCTGCAGGGCATGTTGTCAATGTCAAAATTGCCAGTTTTGAACTTTGTAAACCATTTTCTTGTTGTAGATTCACCTATGACATCTTCCCCATATACCATGCAAATGTCCTGAGCTGCTTCAGCAGCTTTTTGATCTTAATAAAAAGCAAAGAATAACAGATGTCGAAAATGTTGCTTTTTACCCCCTGGATATTCCATATGTAAGCCTTGCAAATAATAAAATTTCAAAATACTCAAAAAGACAATCAGCACAGTTTTTTTTTACAGTAGAAAGAGTTCTATCAAATGAATATATACAATTTGCCAAGTAGTAAAAAATCATTGTAAAATAAAAGAAAATATAAAACGCTACAAACATATTCCTCAATTTAATAGATATGTAGTATATATTCCAAAACACTGCATTGATTAATGTTATATGATGTCTTAGCAATAAATACTGTAACAGTATTTGGACATATTTTATTTTATCTCAACATTTATTCTCTTGAATTGTAGGAAAGTAATGGAGGCACTAATATATAGGGTAAACAATTACCCTGACCTGCTTCCAGAGATACCAAGATATTGCTGTCTGCTTGAAATTTGATAGAAATAGTACTAAAATTTGTAATTGCTTGCCAAGATCACCAAGCAGGGAAAAGTGCCATGAAGTGTGTTTTCTAAAGACACAACAGAATGGTGCAAGTAGGTTTTGAACTGGGACCATGTTGATTGTATTAGGTTGTCTGGAAAGTTCTTAGTGTTTTTTTGACTTGTGATACAACGATAAAAAAAACATTTTAATAAACTTTTTTCAGTGAAATAACTTCTATTATTATTAATAACCTTTGTCCAAATATCAGGTAACCTAAAAATACCATCAGCATAAAATTTAACTGATTTTAAAGAAATAAATTTTTCTATGTACTTTTTAACATCCTCTAAATCAAGAAAGCTTTTTCCTTGCAATGAGTTCTGTAGGGACAAAAATAAGTGGTGGTCAGATGAAGCAATGTCAGATGAATATAGTGGGTGAGGTAAAAGATTCCAGCCAAGTCCATGCAACCTTGTTTGGGTAGTCAAAGACACATGTGGTCTGGCATTATCTTGTTAAAACATGACTCTCTTTCTGTTTGCAAGCTAAGGCCTTAAATTCTTGAGTTTTTTAGCCAAATTTGACAAGTGAAAAATCTCATAGTATTAATATATAGCAAGGAAGCTCTATAGCAGGGGTCTCCAAACATTTCAAGCAGCAGGCTGTGTATAGATTTTTTTGGAACTCCTTGGGCCAAAGCCAAAAACATACTTTGTGAAAAACAATTAATAAATAACTGTAAACGAAGTGAAGACCTTTTTTTTTTCCAGAGATCACCATGATTTTGGGAAAAAATATGGAAATACAAGATCTATTTCAAAGTGAAGACTTTTTTTTTTTTTAGAGATTACCATGATTTTGGCAAAAAAAATATGGAAATACGAGATTGATTCAAAGTAAAGATCTTTTTTTTCTTATTAGAGATCACCAAGATATTATTTTTTTAGAGGAACAAGAAACTGGAGGCAGATTTTCAAAATAATTCTATTCAACTGTGGTTCAAAGTGATGGTATATATATTTTTAAAAAGAGCTTCATGGGCCAAATCTGGCCCATGAATCCATGAACCCATGGGCTGTACTTTGGAGACCCCTGCTCTATAGCAAGAAAAAAGCTTGATTGATTTATAGGATATTAAAAATACATAATAAAAAACTTTATTTCTTTAAAACCAGCTAAATTTTATGCTGATGGTATTTTCAGGTTATCTGATAATTGAACAAAGGTTCTTAATAATAAAAAAAAGTTATTTCACTAAAAAAAGTTTATTAAAATGTTTTTTATCGTTGTATAGCAAGTCAAAAAAAAATGCTAAGAACTTTCCAGACAACCTAATAGTTCCAGCACTCTAACACTGACCACACTGCTGACTTGATGGACATCTTGTACATTAAGTCAGCATTGTGGTTAGAGTTATTTATTTCATTTGTTATATTCATCATTAATTTGCATCCTCGACATCACACCTTCACCATAAACCTCTTTAAGAAGTTTAATTTATTCAGTTGGGGTCTTCCTCAGTTTCACCAAAAACTTCAAGTTGATTTGTTGTTCCATTCTTGAGCTACTAACAGTTTTATAACAACCAACAGCATGGAGTACTAACAAACATGACACAAAGTAACAAAATTGTGACAAAGGCTACCAACACTATGTTACATAAAAGCCTGAAACATGAATATTTTTAATTATTTAATTAATTGGGTTATATTATATATATATATGAATATATAATAAGTGGTAAAAACTCTTGTCATGAAATGTTTGCTTTATTAAAATGTGGTTAGGGCACTGGTTATTAAACTAGAAATTATGATACAAAATGGAGTCACTCAAAAAATTTTTTTTGTTGCTTGCTTCTTGAATTTTTTATTTATTTTGCTCATCTTTATAATATTTGAAATTTTGAGAGCATATATACTTCTTGATTTTTGGAAGCAATTTCTCATAATTCCTTTTGCTCTTTTGCTGCTTTGTGTTTACTGTTTTGTCATTATTAACCTACCAGGTTTTGGGGATTTCCTAAAACTAAAAGGTAATGAACTAAACTTGGCAAATAGTGAACAAAAACCGATTTACATCCCTTCAGGGGCAAAAGTTTACGATTTAGCCTAGAAGTGGGCAAGCTTTTTCTTTCTTGGACCAATTTTTAAAATTTATCTGGACTGTGGGCTTTGGTTTTTTATGTTAGTTATCATGACCCAACAGTTGATTGAGTGACAATTTGTTAAATGAGAATTGATCAAAACTTCACTTGATTGAAATAACGGCTGATTGAAATGACACTTGATCAAAATGATAGTTGATTGAAACAACAATTGATTGAAATGACACTCAATTGAAAGGACACTTAATAAAATGACAATTAATCAAATCATGACTAAAACCTATTTAATAAAATTTTGCAAATTCATCAAGATTTTTTCACAAAAAAGTTAAAAAGAGCTTTTTGACGATTATTTTTTGTTGATTTTATTGTATCAAGTAATTTGACATACGTATATGAAAAAAATTTTAATTTTTTTCCTTAACAAGAATTGAATCAAAATACATTCAATTTGTTTGGTTCCAATTTCCAGAATTAAAAAACACTTTTTGTTGTAATAACAAAATTTTTCATGACAATTCATCAAAACTTGTATGTTTTTAATAATCTGTTATAATTTAAACTATTGTTGTTTTACAGTTCTCAACTGCAAAAGATCAATTAGCTATATAGAGAAATTTTTGCTCAATTTAGTTACAAATGAAAAATTTTGATTTCTATATAACCAACAATAAGACTGCTAGTACATATGAAAATTTACATCTTATGCAGATACCAAGTTAATGTTATTAAGATTGGGAGGGGGTGGAAAGTACTCTCAAAAAACCTTGTGATGTTCTCAAACTTCCATCATAATTTGAATTTAAATTTTATTTTTATTCTAGAGAAAGTGGTGCACTTTTTTCAAAAAATGCTTACCTGCTTGGTTGATGCCTTGGTATTGTTGTTCTCTTTTAATACTCTAAAAAAATACTGCTTAAACCTATCAAAACCTACATCAATAAACTAAGCTAAAAAATGAATTTTGTTATAAAAACTAAATTAATAATTATTTTCTAAAGTGCAATATAAAAGAAACAGAGGAAACCTCAGAGAGTTTGCCATAGCAAAAAGAGTCATCATAAAATGAGAGACAAGTTTTTAGTTTCCCACAAAAACCAAACTTGACAACTCTGGGTCTAGTAAGATAATTTCTAATTTTTTAAATTTTTACCAAAACAAAACAATGTAAACCAGTGTTTCTCAATCATTCATGGTTCATGGCTCACTTTCAGAAATACTCAAACACCTATGGCTCCCTGCTTTACCCAAAAAACAACCGAGTCTAAAACAAATAAGCTTTTTACTGATGGTCTCTGTTTTTAATAAATTTGATTTACAATAACAAAGAAATTTTTTGATTATAAAAATCTGCACAAATTGTTGTTTTTTTGATCAACTGTCATTTCAATCAAATGTTGTTTTAATCAAATGTCATTTCAATCAACTGTTGTTCAATCAAGTGTCATTTGATCAACTTTGATCAACTGTCAAAGTATCATCAGTTATAGCCTACACTCATTTAAACCTAATTAGATAATTTTACATATCAGCTTTAAGTGATGATTGTTTCTTTAGTGTCTCAGGGTCATACAAATTTTTTAAACATTTTGAAAAATTAGGGATAATTTAAAAAGTTTGAGGACCATTGCTTGAAGGCATTAATTCAATTTATGCAAACTTTTTACCTTAGTTAAAATGTTGTAGTTACCCTAAAAAACTTGCATTATTCATCAATTATCTATTTGCTGCTACAAAAAACAATTTAACTTTATTACAAATCAAAAAAAAATTTATTTTACAGTCATTTGTAAAAGTATCTGACCACCTTAAAAATACGTCTATTTGGCAACTTAAGCTAATTATTGCATTATTCAGAATAACAAGCACATGTAGACATTCCAGAATTGTCAGTTCTTTTCTAAAGTTCAGTGCAGTAATTTCATTTTGCATTCACAGTTTATATATCTATTTTAGTGTTTTCCCATATTTTTATTTTGCAAAAAAATGACCAAAAATTCATATCACACTAAAGTAGAACATGCTCAAATTGTTGCTCTTCACAAAAATGGACTATCACAGTGCCAAATCTCTAAACAGCTAAGAATTAGCAAGTTATCTATTCAAAGAGCAATAACTAAATTTAAAAATAAAGGAACTTATGGCCATCAAAAGAAAAGTGGTAAATCCAGAAAAATAACCTCTCGAGATGATACTTCCATGAAGCATGCTGTAGCTTGGTCCCCAACAAGCTTTTGTAAAAAAATCAGATTCCATTTGCTTCTTAAAGATACTAATGCTAGTATTACTACAATTTCATGTTGACCCAGCAAGGAATTTGACCTGAAATCTTATAAACCTGCAAACAAACTACGACTCACTGCCCAAATGATGAAGAAGAGATTGGAGTTTGCCAAGAAACATATTGATTGGAGCATTGAGGACTGGAAAAAAGTCCTTTTCTCAGACAAATCCACCTTTCAACAATTCACAACAAGGAAAAATTTTGTCTGCCAATCTGTGGGAGAAAGAATTAATAAAAAATACACCATCTTCACTATGAAACATCCCCTGACAAAAATGATATGGGGCACAATGAGTGCTAATGTTATGGCCGGTATTTATTTCTTGAAGCCTGGTACCACCATGAATGGTGCTAAATATGCTGAATTGTTAAAGGACAAGCTACCGACACATATGGAGATCCATCAATCACTCATTTTTATGCATGATGTGCACCTTGTCATTGGTTGAAAATTGTCAAGCAGTTTTTAACAGAAAATCACATCAAGATCCTAGATTAGCCTAAGAATAGCCCCGATTTAAACCCAATTGAAAATTTATGGTCAAAAAAAATAATTTAGTGTCAAAAAAGCAGCCAGGATCTTTCTCAGAGTTAGTTAAAGTCATTACAGAAGTGTGGATAAAAGAAATTTCCAGAGAATATTGTAAATCCCTCATATACAGTATGCCTCATTGATTGCAAGCTGTCATTGATGCTTGTAGAGAACACACAAAGTATTAAAAATGTATGTATTTATATAATAAATATAATAATGTACATGTTTTCTTCCTTTTCTTATGGTATGATAGCAATTTACTTTAGTTCACTTCACCAAAATATTTTTTTGTGGGAAAAGCTATTCATTTTAGGGTGGTCCCATACTTTGGCAAATGACTGTAATGCTTCACAAGAGGTTTGGATTGGCTTTGCTAATCACTCTGTCTTGATATTAAAAGTAGATGCAGCTATAGTGCTATAAAACTGTTCAACAATGATTTGAAAGATAGGATCATTGTTCTATTTCAAAACTACTGCTTTTCAAAGCCATAGAATTTTGCTTTGCATGCCTCTTTTTGTGTGTGGGCCATAAATTGCATACTGCTGGTTTAAATAATTTGTTTCTTTTACCTTTAATATAAAATAAAAGATCTTTTTTCTAAACACCTGGTTCTCATTAACAGAAACAGTTTGTTTTTAATGATATTTAATATTTAAAAAATATATATATGAAAAAAATGAAAAAGAATTACTTTTTTTTCTGTTTTGTTACATTTGAAGGAATAGTACTGAAATTATTTATGATTATTATTATATGAACAATCAAGAAAATGTGGATGCAAAGTATATCAGAGATATATGATTTTCTCTAGTCATAGCGAATAACATATTATTGTGCATTGGTAAAAAAACTTTTAACCACTATTTTACTAGAGCTTTTATTTTGTTTTGGACCATTGCTTTTGGTAAGATGTTAAAAATTGATGCCAAATGTTATTTTGGGATATTCCTATAAATGTAGCTTACCTTCTTGTTTTTGGTTCTTTTTCAAGATTTTTCTTTATAGCTTTCTGCTATTCACTATCAACTTTAATATTACTTACTAAAACTGTTTTGCCAATTTTATAGCATTTGTACTTTTTGAATTGATTCAACTTTCAGTTTTTTAGCTTAAAATAAACTGAAGAATCAAAATGAAAACAGCTGATTTTTTTCGACTATTTAACTTCTTTGATGATTTAATTTTTGATTTGATAAATTTAATAACTGATAATTTTGATAAATTTAATGACTGATAACTTTAATAAATTTAATGACTGATCAAGTTTTTGTGTTTTAGTCAGACCAGACAATGTAGTTCACTTCTTTCAAAGTTTGAAAAAATTTTGCAAAAGCTTGGTAGAAATCCAAACTATTTGCTTGCTTGTCCTCTTCTAAAGCTTCTTCAATCAATTGCAAGGGAGGTTAATGTGGATAACAAGCCTCCCCAGTTATCCAATCTAATCAAAACTACTTGGACAGACAAGAAGTATCAGCAGTAAGTCTTTATAATTAATGTAAAGATATTGTTTTTTTTTATTATTTGAATTTACAGTTTTGGTTCTTTATACTTTTCTACTGCTTGTTTTATAATTATATGTATATTTTCTTATTTTATCTCTATATTTATCCATATGTATTTATTTAAAAACACTACACTTTATGGTTGAAACAACAACAGTCTGTTTCATCTCATAGAATTGTCAGGTGGTTACTACAAGATTAAATTTTAGTTATTTGTGGTAAAAAATAATATGTGTGGAATAAATAATTTGTAGTTGAATTAATCAAGCAAATAATACAGTTCCTGTGATGTCATACAAGAAAAAAATAACTCAATATAGAGTAAATGCAATATAGAGGTTTGCATTTATTTAAAGGGGACGGAAGGTGAGTTAGGCATGTTGTAGAAAATATAAAAGGATAAAAACCTACAAATCAATAAAAAGGAAACAAGAAAAATTGTATAAGATAAAAAAGTAAAGTGAGTGAAAAACAATGCAAACGATAGTGAGAGATACAAGCAGATTAAATGACAGACAAGAAACTACACAAAAAAAGGAGTCTATTTAAGCATACAAAATCAAGTAGGTAATTTATTTAATTTGAATTTGTTTTTGTGGTGACATTTTCCAGGAAGTTCTGATTGTTTGTTAAGTGTTGTTGGTTGGTTTGCTAGTAGTAATCTCATTCAAATAAAATAATTCCACCTGAACAAGATTTCTAACTGCCCCCTGATGAGCCCAGGCAAGCAAAACAGTCTGTTGGGGCAAATAAAATTAATATTAATTTTAATTTGTGGTTTGAAAATAACCATAATCAAACCTTTAAATATTGGCAAAAGTGCAATGCCATCAATCTGTCTAAAGCTTTTTGGCAAGCTAAAAATACAGGGATAAACCCCATAGAATGAAGCATTGTGGCTTGTACCACATTATACTATCTGGAAGCTATTTGGTGCAATCTCTGCCTAGCATAAAAACTCTTTATTCTCTGAGTGGACCCAACCACCGCATTGTATAAAGGATTGGAGCTGAAAGGGAATGCCATCATAAAAACAAATTCAAAAAAAACTTTTCATAATTGTTTGCAGCTTTCACTGGACCAGTTTTAAGTTTCAAGTTTCAAGTTTTGACTAATTATGTTCCTGTTGTTTTACTGCACATTCTTTTATGTTGTCTTGCACATCTTGATGTGATGTCATACTGTTACACCATTTGTTGTCTACTGTTTGCAGTGTTTTTGAGCTTAGTCAAGGTAGTAGATTATCTAATTTTTATGAGGTATGACAAAAAAGAAATTGGACTGTTGTTATAAAAATTTTAATACAACATATTTTGGGAATTTATAAATTGTCCCCTTTAAAGTACTCCCCCTCCAAGTCAATACACTTTTGCATTTGATCCTGCCACCCACAGAAGCACTTGGTAAAATTCTCTTTGAGTCCCTTCAGCTCCCTCTTCACTAAGGCCTTGATTTCTTTTAGAGATGAGAAATGAATTCCTTTTATCACAGCCTTCAGCCTGGAAAAAAGCCAATAATCACAAGGCATTAAATCTGGGAGTAAGAAAGGTGGTCAAGAGCTGTTATTTCTTTTTTTTGACCAAGAGCTGCCTCACACTAATTGCATTGTCATGGTGGAGAACCCATGACTTTTCACTCCACAGTTCCTGCCTGCTGCATCAAACTCGATTATAAAGGCTAATGAGAACCTGCTGGTAGAAGTGCCAATTCATGATGAACCATAACCTTTTGATAAAAAAAACGAACAGCATGATCTTGATTTTTGATTTTGACATGCGTGTCTTTTTGGGTCTGGGTGATTTTGCAGTCTTTCACTGCATGCTTTGTCTCTTTGTTTCAGGATTGTGTTGGAAAACCTAAGTTTCATCTTCTGTGATGATTTGCCTAAGAATATCTGGGTTGTCTTTAATTTTCTACTGCATGTCTTCACAAAATTTGCTTCAGTTCTGCTTCTGGTCTTTTGAAAAAATCTTGGGAACCGTTTTTGGCACACATCTTTTGCATCCCCAGATCAGGCAGAAAGATCATTTGCACTGATTCTCTGTTTAGACTCAGTTCATCTGATATCATTTCTACTGTCAATCTGTGATCACTTTGCACCAGCTGCTTCACTCTAGTGATGTTTTCATCTGTCCTCATTGTGGAAGGTTGTCCTGTCTTGGGATCATCCTCCACTTCCTCACAGCCTTTCTGAAAATGTTTGTGCCGTTCAAAGATTTGCATCCTTGACATCACATCTTCACCATAAACCTCTTTAAGAAGTTTAAAACACTCAGTTGTGGTCTTCCTCAGTTTCACCAAAAACTTCAAGTTGATTTGTTATTCCATTCTTGAGCTACTAACAGTTTTATAACAACCAACAGCATGGAGTACAAATAAACATGACACAAAGTAACAAAATTGTGACAAAGGCTACCAACACTATGTTACATAAAAGCCTGAAACATGAAAATGGAATGACTTATGTTAAAGAAATTGCAACACAATAGAGGTAAGAAGTTGTGTTTCATGGTGAGCAAGTGGCTTGTTGATTGGCATTGTGCCAAGAGTGTGGTTTATTTTGTTGTTGTTGTTTGGAAAGGTATCCACTCCAGGTCAGACACAAACAGGAATGGGGCCAAGAGTTTATCGCTTTGCTACCCCAGGCTGCTGTACTGCCTGGATTAGATGTTAGCAGTGATGTTGTTAAGCCAGCATTGGGTTTTGTCATCCAAAATCAGACCTCGTGCTCCATGTGGTGCAGGCATCCAGTGACTAGGTGCAAGGCATCATTCAAGACACTGTTGATGAAGCAAGTGTAACCACTGCAACAGCAGACTGGCGTGCAGTACTCGGATGTTGAGTAGACTAGAGATAAGGTGGCTATGCATAGTGTTTTAGCACCAGCACCCCATCCCAAGCTCATGAGTCACCTCAGCAGTGTGATACGGGAGAATAGTTCTTCATGCAATTCCACAAGATGGTGACAAAACATGAGCAATCCATCCAGTTTCATCCCAAGATAAATAGGGGTTGGACAGAACAGTAAAAGTCTATCATTGTTGTAGCCTTTTAGCTCATCTTTGTCTTCTTGGTTATTTAAGTGGAAGGCTGCCGTCACTGTCTTACTGTGACTGAGCTTCAAACTCCAAGTCTGGAGATAAGATGAAAGTGTAGACATGTCTTGGCTTAAAGTCCCCTCCAAGTCCTTCCAGTTTCCAGAAGAGTGCAACAATGCTAAATTATCAGCATAAGCAAACTTTCTGGAAATTATGGAAGGAAATTGTACGTATAGATGTTAAATAGGAGGAGAGCCAAGATTGATCCCTGAGGAATGTCATTTTTAAGACGGCGTAACCTGCTTTGCTTGCTGTCACTGGTAGTAAGGGTGAAACTTTAGTTTGGACAAGCTCCATAATCATTCTGACAATGTGCTTATCCAGAAGAAGTTTCAGCAGCTTGCAGATAAGACCATGGTGCCAGATAGTGTCATAAGCAGCTGCCAGATCGAAAAATATGGCACCAGCCTTCTTCTTAGCCTCAAAAGAATCCTTGATGGAGCCTCAAAACAAGCACACACATGCATGTGCAAAGTGTGGTTAGATAACACAGTACACAATGCACATAAGTTTGGAAATATTTTAGAGAAAATTTATTTGTGCATAAGTTGCACCTGATTTTCAGGGTGAATATTTGGTACAAAAAAATGCAACTTATACTCAAATAAATACAGTAGTTTAAAGTCATACCTGGGACATAATATGATATTATATTACAGTATATACTTAATACAGCACTGATAAATTGCATTATGATGTCATAATACATGTCAGTTAAATTTTAACTTTTAGATTGTATTAGAAAACATGTTATGCATGCATGTTTTGTGATACAATCTCAAAGTTAGAATTTATTATGCTATGCATTTGTGTTTTTTAGCTGTTTTATGGTTAGTCTGAGAAATCTTAATGAAATTTAAAAGTTTAGAAGCACCAGAAATGAGTGTTAGCTTATATATCAACTTGATTAGCAAAGCAATAATTGTTTTCTTTCTGGTTAGATCTTTTAGTCTTTTAGCTTGGCCTTGTTAGCCAGTTGTATAATAATCAGTCTTTACACCAGTTACAATTATTTTTTGCTCTAATTTTTAATTTTTTTAATTTTTAACTGCTGTGAAGCCAGCTTTTACAGTAAAGCAATGGCAGCAGATTTTTGAGGTCATAGTACAAGAAACAAATTAATAATGCAGTAATTAGCTTGAAAACAGGTTTCACCATGCTTTAGGACAGCCACCATTAAAAACATTTCACCCATTTACTGATGCTGAACTGTGCAGATTTTTTTGTATTCTGATTGCTGCAGTTGTACACATTCAAAATAATGAGAATATTGATGATAGGAAGAAAAGTTGATGTTTTACCTGTTATTCATGCAGCTATATCTCGTGGCTAATTCAGAATGATGCTCAGATTTAGTTAATTAAACAACAAAAACACCATCACAAAATGTGCCCAAACTGATGATGTTGCACCAATAAGAGACATATGAATAATACTGAATAAAACTTTGGAAAAAGCATACAAGGTTTATGAATGCATTATTATTGATGAAAATTGTTTCTATTTAGAGGCCATATTCAATTTATTTAGTACATATATCAGCTAAATGTAAAACTCACACCCACTGCAAGAAAAATTAATAGTGGGTCTGGCAAATTGACATTTGTGAGCAAACAGTTCTGTACCTGGTTTGTATAAATCAGTTTGTGTAAAGGTTCTGGAAAAAATGTCACCATAGATAACTTTTTTCCAACTACGAAATTAGCAAAGCTATGAAACAAACTCCTGGAACAAGACTTCAGTTGATACAGTGAAAAAAAACAAAAGATCTCTGCCAAGCAACATACAGTCAACCAAAAAAAGGCCTGTTTACTCAACCAATTTTTCCTACTATTGTAATGCAACATTTAAAAGCTTAAAGCAGTTCTCCTTTTTTAAACTATGGATGTGTCAGGAGAAATTAAAGAAAAATTATCAACCAAGCCAGAGATAAAATACTTTAAAAAACAAAAGTGGAGTTCATATTATGAGTAAAATGTTTGCAAAGTATAATACTTTTGGTTTTATGTGTGGTGGCTGTCAGCATTTTTTTGTAATATGATTGATGTCACCGGCTTGGCATGCCTTGTCATCTATGGAGAACACAAGACAACATAAGTTTTAGGGCAAAGGATCACCAAAGAAAACTTTGAAAGAGCTTGTACATTTGCTATGTATACCCTCAATTACAGCTTGTTGTAGCAGTGGGATGCTGATAAGAAATTATTTTCTTCAAGGTGCAACAGATTGGAAGATGCATTGTGACTTCACAAAAAATGATGATGTCACTTATGCTTTTACAGGCTGTTGTAAATTTACTACAATTGTTGGAAGCTATTGTGTCTTCCAAGATCGAAATAAACAATATAAAACCAGGAAAAGTTGTGTTGTTTGCAGGCAACCTATCTGGAATGAACATTTGATATTGAAAACAATGTGCATTTTTTGTGAAAATGTGTAAACCCAATAAATTAATATTTTTATATTCATTTTCTCATGTGGTAAATTTTTTTTTTAATTTGACCAAGTATTTTTGCATTCTTTCCAAGCAGAAAGTAAAAATAGGTACAATGGTACCTATGCTACCTGTTTTGGGTGTAAAAACAATTTAATTCAATATACTGAAAACCTGTAAATTTATCTTCTAATGTTTGTTTTTTTTTTTGTTTGAAACAATGCAAGAAGTAGAATTGTCAGGAAATTTCAGGTTTCTGCATTTTATATTAGAAGATTATCATAAAGGTTACAATTGCACCTATGCTTTCAGACAAAGGTTAAACAAAACAATTAAGCTACAGACTATCACTTTTACACAACATTTTTTGTAAAAGAGTAATACTTGATTTTATTGATTGGTTATTGTGTGTTAATTATTTCATTTCACTTGTTTCACTTGGTTTGAAATGAATTGAAACAAGCAGATTGTAAAAAGACTTACATTTTTGAACTCCAATCAATAAATTAAAATATTAAAAAAAATTTTGGATCTAATGTCAAACAGGCATGAACTTTACATATGCTATGTTTGTTACTTATATTCTAAAACAAGTTTATCAATGAGAATGACTTAATAAATGAGCTGGCCAAATTTCTGAAATCTAATTTTGTTATTGATTAATCAAAATGATATATACTGCTGTAACAATGAAGACTGTCTATGTCTTTCTATGAATTTTTATTTTAAAATCTTTTAAAGATTCTGACCATGTCACTTGTGTATGCTCCTATTGTGTCATCTTTTCTAGTTTGCTCTTCTGCCATAACACTATGCTATTGAATGAGCTTTGGAACAGTTTTTTCTTTCAGATATCTTTGGTCAAGATTATTTAGAAGTTGGATCTTTGTTATCGTGAGAATTTTTATCACAGAAATTACTAAGTAGCTGCATACACAGTTCAATTTATTGTAAGTTGTCAAGTCACATTTATCTTTTTCCTATAAAAATATTAGCAGTTTCACTACTTTTTCAGTAACTCATTTTTTCCCACACTACACCTTTATAAAAATTCTCATTAATGTCATAAAGAGATAATTTTTCTTTCTGCATAATATTCACAATAAACATTTTTGTGTGCATGAGCATTTGCAACAAAATGCTTGTTTAGAGTATCACAACCCTGAGATTGCAATCTAAACATAGATTACTGTTTGGTTTGCTAGGTTTTTAACTTTACATTTTCATTACTAAAGATCATTTTCAGGCTTCATTTTTAAATGAAAAAATTTTTTTCTTCACTTTACTTTCAAAAATGAAAAAGTCGTTTTTGACTTTTGACTTGAATCCCTTAAGTTTTTTTAAGTAATTACAATATATTTATTACACCTATGCAAAGGTTTAAATAAAATTCAGTTTATGTTTCAAAAAACAATTAAGAACATTTCACTATTTTTTACTTGTTCACAAACTATTCTTGCTGGATTATTAAATGTTTTTTTATGATTAAGAATTTATTGTTTTAATTCAGATTTGTTTTTTAGAGTCATACGTGATATGGGACATAAAATTTTACTTTTAATTAAAAAGTTTCCATGGATTCAAAAAATATATGTGGAGTTTTTGTCATTAGAAATGTCATACTTTATTTTGCTAGCAAAGGTAAAGATTAAACTTTGGTTTATTATGTTTAAAAAAGTACATTGTTTTATCTTTGTTGTATTTTCTTTTTAGCTTAATTTTTAAAATGCTCACAAGAATATCTGTGTAACATAAAACAGAAATGCTCACTAAAAATCATTGCAGCTTAATAGATATTGTTTATATATTTAATATTTATATAACATTTGAATGCATTTAAAAGCCATGTCAAATAATTATATTATGAACCATTTTCATTAAACCCCTTTATAATCTGAGTTACAATTAATAGCTGCAAATTGACGTTCTCATTTTGGAATGTTTAAAGTAGACCAATGCTTGTCAATCTTTTTTTGTAACATTACACTTACAGCTGCTGCAAAATGACTTGAGACCTGCCTAGTTTTTTTGAGAAAAATGCAAAGTTTGTTTGTATTCTTGCTTTTGTTAAAACCATAACCAAGGTTGTCAAATGAGGGTTCTGTTGGAGTTTACATTTTATGATGGTGTCAGTCAGTCAAGATGTCTTTCTTCTCTTTCCTCCACCAAACTTATGCTTGGAAACAGTGCTATTTGGAATCTCTTTAACTGCTGCTAAGAGCCTCATAATGGTTGCTTTCCTTTTCCACTCCGCTCACATATGACTTTTATGGGCATCTTTTCCTGCCTCCATGCAAGAATACAAAATTTTTTTTCATCACTAGTGTACTTTCAGTAAACTACAAATATTCAAAACTCTCCTCTACGAACTTCCACTTTTGATTCTTTTGACTTCAAATCTGCTATTATTTTCGCTTGCCTTACTATGCATTCTCATCACTACTATTTCACATAAAAACCCTGAGGCAGTTTTGTTTCTGAACAATAGCACATTGTCTAAGCATTGAAAATCATAAGTGAACTACTGTAAGCGAAAAAAGGTTTTGTGCTGTAAAGAATGGCTTTAATACTTCATGGCAATGAGAACGTGTGAAAATAATCCAGGTTTCAAGTCATTTTGTGGCAGCTGTATTTAACTGACCCAGATGCCAGTTAATTTCTTACAGCCTGGGGCATGAGTAAATCTGTTTTTGTTTTACATGACAAACTAAAACTGCCAAAATGGAAAAATATTTAGCCATCCCAATGTTCAACAAGACCCTAACAATCAGTAAAGGT
This sequence comes from Diplosoma virens, assembly GCA_963680785.1. Taxonomy (NCBI): domain Eukaryota; kingdom Metazoa; phylum Chordata; class Ascidiacea; order Aplousobranchia; family Didemnidae; genus Diplosoma; species Diplosoma virens. The sequence goes on along the minus strand of CAVMFT010000001.1, from coordinate 381,227 downwards.
CTTTTTTAAAATGGAGCAATGCATGCAAGAAACTGCTCTTTTTGAACCACATTGTCAACAAGGTTCAAAAGTCTACCAATTTTGAGCTGAACATTGCAAAATATATTTTTATGTATCACACTTCTGAGGCAACTTGTGCACTTAGGATGGGGTGCTGATGCCTAAGCATTGTGTTAAACTTCCCTATCTCTGGTCTACTTGACAACAAAGTACTCTGTGCCAGTATGGTGTTGTAGTATACACATTTACCTTATAGACAATGCTAGACAATAAAATTTTAGAAAAAGTTTGTTTATGTGAATTTTTAAGTGTTTTGTTTATGTGAAATTTTAGTATGATCTTTAAGTGTTTTGTTAATGTGAATTTTTAGTATGATCTTCTTCAGATGATGTGGATGATAGATCATAATTTGACCTGCCTTGTGTTAAAGGCCATTGAGGAATTGGTAGGTCTAGATCATTGACAGATGGTATTGATGAAGGAATATTTGAATAAAAAAATTTTCTTTCTGTCTCTTGGTTTTCCATACCGTGAAATATCCACCATGCAGAAATAACAACATTGTGGTGATTTGTAGGCTCTCTCCAAATGTGTGGTATGGCAAATGGCATGCTTTTGTGACTGCCTCACAACCATCCTTCTAATGTGGATCTACAACTACCGCAGCAAAAGTGTAGTGCCCCAAAGCTTATCTTGGTCACCCATTTTCATGCCAAAATATGCCTTGTAAGCAGTAAAAAAGTTGGTTTCAGGCATCATTTTGTGCCTAGCTTGTTGTAGACTGATATAATAACCACATACATCACAAAAACAATTTGCAGAAAGTTTACAAACTCTGTTTGTGCTCATTAATTAACTTTATTTAAACCCTAATTTACTTGAAACCTACTTCTGAAAAAAAACAATCCTTAATTAACCACTTCGAGATGGGAAACGTATATATATGTCATCACTATTTCAGTGTTTGGGGATGGGCAATGTATATCTATATTGCAGTGTTGGCCAAAAGTACAGATGCCGTATATACACATTTTGCTTTTTATTGAGTTTTTGAAATAAAGTTTGGAAAAACAAATTATAGCAAAGCATCTTTGGTAGCCTAGCAATGCAGAAAAATTCTTGAAAATATTTACTTTTCACACTGTTTGTTGGTGTTCTTTGTAAACCACTGATTTGCAAGAAAGTTATTAATCTTGTATCTTTTGTAAAGAATGAAACTATACCAGATATCAGTGTTATGTTTGTGGCTTTGGTCTTTGTGTGGTTCCATGTTTTTGAAATTGCCGTCAAACAAGGGTGGATTTATGGGGGGGCAAGGGTTTCGTACTTTGGCAGAATTTATTTAAACTAGTTATGATTTAATCTACTTTATCATTGTTATTACTATTATCATCTTTATTCATTCTTTTAATTATCAGGAAAACAGCCGAGACGTTAAACTTAGGACAACTGTCAAGTAATCATCCAAATCTACTTGTGGAGATGCCAAGATATTGCTATATCTGATTGATTGAAAATTTTTATTTGGTTTTTTACTTTATATTTAGAAATATAACTAAAATTTACAGCTGCTTGTGAGAATGACAAGCAGAGGAAACTGTTCTACTCATGACTACAGAATAACAAGAATAGGTTTTGAATCCTGACCATGTTGATTGCTTTCCCATCAATACGGCGCTTTTACCTGTTAGGTCTGCTGCTAAAACAATACATTTTTGGATTATGCAACAGTATGCAAATTGCGGCTTGCCAACCTTTTGTTTGTGGCTCTTCTAGCTAAACAATAATAACAAATCAAACAATGTACAATTGTTATTTATAGTTAAATTTGGGTCAAACAAAGATTTCTAATTAGGTGCTAAGTTGGGTTATAGTGTAGAAATAAAGCATTTCTTTATTTGTTGTTGAGGACCATTTACACTACAGCAAAAATTTGAGCAAAGCGAGTGCTATCTTTCTTTCATTTATTTCACACCCACCAAGGCATGCTGGTAACATTAGAATAAAAGAAACAAAGATAGAGTTTGCTTCTCTCACATTTGCTTCTCTGTAATAAAATTTGTAAAATCATAATATTGTGTAAGTCTAAAGGCTTGTTTCCACTATGAGTGTGAAATACAGCATTCTTTGTTTCTTTTATTGATCTTTCTGCACTTAAAATTAAAGCAAGCACTAAGCAAAGCAAAAAATTTTGTAGTCAAATGTAACTTGATAAACAAGTACTTAAAGATTTTTGACCACATGCTTTTTATGCTACTAATTTCAAACAATTATAAAAATAAACTCTTTTGCAGGAAAATTACAAATGCAGAAAAATACTGTCTTGAAGTGGTTAATTGAGCAATTACAATTTGTAGTCAAATTCGACAAAATTGGTAAAAATGTATTTTTGTAAATATCTTCAAAATTCTTGATATTAGGCAAAAAATAGCAACAATTTTGTGTTCAGTGACTCAAAAAACATCTAGAAGCACTAAAAAAATAATATGAACAAAAATTTGTTGTCTAGTTTAATCAGTGTTTTCAATGACACAATGTCACTGGATTTCTGCATCCCACTCCAACAAACCACCTATCAATACTTTTTGGCATCCAGCCAGCTGAGCTTTACCAATTAGAATTAGCTCAGTTTTTTTTCAAAATATTTTTTCAACAAGTTGTTTAAGTTCACCAAATTTTCAAAATCCAAATACATGTTATAAGGTAATTACAGTATAAGTAACTGTACTATAAAATGTGAAAATTTTTGAACTATTTTTTGTTGTCATAGACATTCAATGAAAACTCTTTGGCTTCTCTTTTTAATATAAGCAGTGTTTTCAACAAGCTTTTAAAGTTTTGGGAGTATGTATCAAAAAATGGTTTTACAAAGGTAAAATAAATCTAATATTGTAACATATACATGTATTGTACATACATGTATATACTGTATATAATTTTTGCTCTCACATACTTTTGTTATTTGAGTGTTATAACCTTTTGACTTTTTCAAAATGTTTTGATTTGTGATTCCAAACCAATTTTTTGGTTTTTCTATTTTATATTTGTTAATAAAATCAAGTTTTGTTAGAATGAGTAGAATCATTTTAAAATAAAACAATATGGAAATCAAGTTAATGCTTCAAAAAAAAAAAGACAATTGAGGAACTGATTTTGCTGTTTGTTCATTTAATGTATCTTCTTTCTTTTGCTATTCTCTTCAAATTATCATCTATCATCTTTGTATTAATAATTTTTATTTATTTTGTTTTATTTTTGCTCACAATCAACTTAAAATTACTCATAGTGCAAATTGAAATAAAGATTGAGAATAAGAACACATTGACCAAACCATATATGTTATTACACTCTTTTTGTCAGTTGTGGATGGTGTGTAATGTATGTAAAGAAAGAAGTTAACAAGAATGACAAAGAAGTTAACAAAAATTAATACATGCATCCAAACCATTTAATATATTCTTCAATTTTCATTCTCACCCCAGCAAAGCTGTATTGTCTTCTTAATATATGTAGAAACATTTTGGTCTTGCCTTCCTTATTTTGTCTTTTAGTATCTCATCTGGTTGTAATTCTTAAACATATTCTTTATTTATTGATAACACTTTTTTTGAAAAGTGTAACATCTTTAATTTTTGTCACAAGGATAACAACAAGCAAGAACTGACAGGCTTGTTTTATTTTTATCCATCCTTTAATTCCACTCCTTTATCATTCTCCTTTTTGCTTTTGGTAAATGTTATTGTCTCAAAACCAGAAAGCTTAGCTAGTTTGACCATTGTCTTATTGATTTCATTTTGGCAGATATCTTTCAATCACATTCAGATAACATCTCAGCAGCTTTTTTTCATACAATGCAATCAATTAAACCTCTCCTTTTTAGCTTACCCCTTTGGTCTTTATTGATTTTTTAGTTGATCCTAGATTTTAATCTTTTTTTTGGGCAGCTTTCCTCCTTTTGACCATATTACATTTCTCCTTTTAATTCATCCATATACATTTTGTTTTAATTGATTTTTAAAGAGCTTCTTTGTGGTACAGAATTTTAATATTGCTTTAAACAAAGTTGATTTTTTCAGAGCCATAAGCTTTTCATGACACTCTCATCAGTGGCAATCGCATCAAAATGGGACGAACCAGAGAAAATCAAGGTATTTATAGTCTCAACAGTTGGGAGAAAGGTGCTGCAGTCTCGGAAAGGAGAAAGGCACAATTGCACAGTGTGGTGCAATACAATGTAATCTCGGAAAGGAGAAACGCACTATGTGCAATTACCCAGGAGAAACACTGTTACTCGCAACTTAGGTTATTTAAAAAGTTTTAATGTGTAAACAAATTCCTTTTGCTTACATAAAACTGGATGTTTGGTTTTGATAAAAGTTGCCTCGAGTAGACACAGATGGAACGAGTTGCATGCCACAGCAAGAATTTTAAAACGTTTGTCGTTATAGTTTGCAGCACATTGCTCGTTGTCAAGCAAGTGTTGTCCTATGGCAGAGTCACTCTCTGGATTGTTACGTTTTAGCTTACAGGATCTGCCAGGTTGAGATTGTGTAGGGCACTTCGCTTGCTGTTGTAGCCATTTAGGAACATGCTGCTTGATTCTATCTTGTAGTCACTGTGATGTTCGTCCTATGTACCTACTGTTACAGTGGCACGAATATTCATAAACAACAGAGCTTTTCAGCGTGGTAAGTAAAACATCTTTGCGGGCTACAGGCAACATGTGTTTGGATGTAAATACAACTCTGGTGGTAACGAAGCCATAGCAGTTTTCAACAGCCGTTTTGACGTTTTTATCAAGACCAATGGAAGCTTTCCCTATCCAAGGAACTCTCAAATATATGGGACACTTCTCAGGACCAAATCATTTGGACATAGAAAACTGAGCAATTTTCTTGGAAATGTTGCAGTCAATAATAGATTCAGGATAACCATTGTCCAATAGAATGTTCTTGATATGCTTAATTTCTTCGTTTAGTTTTAATTAAGAAATGAAGAAATTAAGCATATCAAGAACATTCTATTGGACAATGGTTATCCTGAATCTATTATTGACTGCAACATTTCCAAGAAAATTGCTCAGTTTTCTATGTCCAAATGATTTGGTCCTGAAAAGCGCCCCATATATTTGAGAGTTCCTTGGATAGGGAAGCTTTCACTGGTCTTGATAAAAACGTCAAAACGGCTGTTGAAAGCTGCTATGGCTCCGTTACCACCAGAGTTGTATTTACATCCAAAAACGCATGTTGCCTGTAGCCTGCAAAGATGTTTTACCTACCACACTGAAAAGCTCTGTTGTTTATGAATATTCATGCCACTGTGACAGTAGGTATGTAGGATGAACATCACAGTGACTACAAGATAGAATCAAGCAGCATGTTCCTAAATGGCTGCAACAGCAAGCGAAGCACGCTACACGATCTCAACCTGGCAGATCCTGTAAGCTAAAATGTAACAATCCAGATTGTGACTCTGCCAGAGGACAACACTTGCTTGATAACAAGCAATGTGCTGCAAACTATAACGACAAACGTTTTAAAATTCTTGCTATGGCATGCAACTCGTTTCATCTGTGTCTACTCGAGGCAACTTTTATCAAAACCAAACATCCAGTTTTATGTAAGCAAAAGGAATTTGTTTACACATTAAAACTTTTTAAATAACCTAAGTTGCGAGTAACAGTGTTTCCCCTGGGTAATTGCACATAGTGCGTTTCTCCTTTCCGAGATTACATTGTATTGCACCACACTGTGCAATTATGCCTTTCTCCTTTCCGAGACTGCAGCACCTTTCTCCCAACTGTTGAGACTATAAATACCTTGATTTTCTCTGGTTCGTCCCATTTTGATGCGATTGCCACTGATGAGAGCGTCACGAAAAGCTTATGGCTCTGAAAAAATCGACTTTGTTTAAAGCGATAATTGATTTTAATGTCTTTTTCTTAATGCACTTTTTCATATTTCAAAATTTTCTTTTGCTATGAATAATTTATTTTATGTACGAACAGAGGTTTTATTTAAAAAATGTTTTGCGTATATTAAAAGATTTGTTATACAAAATAATTATAAATATTAAATACATTTATAGGCAATTGATGAAGATGTTGGTACTTGTTTTATTGTTTATCTTCAAAACAATTTGCTTACTCTCATTGAAAATAATAGGTATGCTGATCAAGGTTTTTTTTTACAGAAGCAACTGTAATTTTTTTATGAGTTGTTTTTAACCATAGCTTTTATTGGAAATGATAAGATATTAAGCAGCTGCTTGCTCTAACTAGAATTGCTTATAAATATATTGTCACTTAGTAAAATTTTGTAGTTTTAATTTAATTTATTCTTTTGGCAGTGAGCAGACAAATCCAAATGAAGTACTGGAATGGATGGAAGCACTATTAAATATGATTAAGTGTTTAAATAATCTTGTTTTAACTCCAAACAAATTGCAATATTGTGACTCCATCATGCATATGTTTACCATGTTTAATTTTGCTATTGACTTGACTTCAAAACTTACACTGGTAAGGTTTGATTGATTTTTGGTGATTTAAATATTTTAGAACAATAGTAAAATAAAGCTTATTGTACTAACTTGTTTTTTTGCCAAAATCATAAAAGTGGAAATGGGAAATTCTAGAGGTGCTTTGTTCACATTATATAAAAAGTTTTATTTGATTGTGAAATTGATATTCTAATGTTATTGAAATTTTTTTCAGGATTTTGCTACCAAATTGGAAATTACTAAATTTAACGAAGAACTTGAATTGTTTCCTTCTGCTTTTATTAACTCTTCAAATTTCATGTTAACTCTGGAAGAAGTTCAAGTATGAGATATTTTTAAATAGTATTTTTGATTTTTATATTTCATTTATTTTTTGAACAAGTAGCAATAGCAGGAACATAATGCAAAGAACTACTTCCAAGCAATTATTGAAATTTAAGTTTTGGAAGTTGAAACTGCTTGTCAAGATGACTGATTTAATACATGTAAAAAGGAAAAATACTTTTTTCAAGTAAAAAATAGCAGACCTTTTGAATGTTTTAAAATATTTTTTGATTTTTTGACAACTAAGCTGCAAGCTTATGAAAAGAAATTGTTATGTTTGCTGCTTTGAAATAGTAAATTAAAGTTTATTTTTAATGATTAACTATAAAAGTTGAAACCAAGAAGTAGCAAGTCCTGAAGATCTCTAGCCTCTATCTATTTGAACAAGATCTAAGTCAAATCTTAGTGAACAAAAGTTCTTACCAAAGCCAATGCAGCTTAACAAAAGGTTACAAATTTATTTACTAATGGCTGTAGTAGCCAGAGCCAGCCAACCAGCCAGATACAAAATAATGAAAGTGTTTTTAAAAAAATAAAACAAAACATTACAATCATCACAGACTAATCACATAACAACCAACTTGACTTTAGCTCATCTAACAAAACATAGATTCAAGAGATTATAAAAGAAAAAAATCCCACAGTAATGTGCAAGGCATAATTACATTAGGAAAAGGTGCTTAACACAACCATTAGCTGGCAAAGAATTCACGTAACAGGTGCATGATTAAAATGATAAAAACTCAGTTTGAAACTGATGGCAAACACTAATAGTCCTCCAAAAATTAAAGAGTGACCCTTGATTTAATTTTTTATAAAAATTATAAAAATAAAGCAAAATTATAAAAATAAATAAAGCAAAGCAAAGCCATGGTATCAAGTCAGGTTATGTCAGGAACAAAAAGGGTACCAATCATATAACAAAACACAAACATTAACACACACTAACTTAGTAATTATTATTTATTAGAAGCAGCTTTCAGGAGCACTAGCTTGCGAATGTCTCTCTCACAAACACAACCATTGGACAAGTGAATCCCAGCAGAGCAAACTATTCCATCTGGGCACTACTTGAGACTTTCAACCACCATAAACAGTAGAAAGCATGGGCACAACACCTTAATCAGATAAAGTTATAAGATATGAAAAAGAAAAAATAATATATAATAATAGTATTATCAAACAAATTGAGAGATTGAATAATCAATGCATGACTAGTCTGTGTAATGATGATGGATTGAATAACCAGATTGAATATGAGAGATTTAATAACCAGATTAAAAACAATTTGTGGTTGTTTTTTTGGTTTGTCTGCTTAAAGATGAATTCTATTTTGACTTTGAACAGGTCTTTGTCATAGGTGGAAGGTCTGGTCTTATCTTTTATGACATACATGGCATCAATATAAGCAATCTCTCTACTAAAAAATTGCATAAAGGTTTGAAATAATCATTCAGTGGAAGGGATAAAAGCTTTCAATTTGCTCCTCAATTTATTATCTAAGAAGTGGTAAAGTCTTCCTATTAGCTCCAAGTTTCTCAATGCCAATTTGATATCAAGAAATTGTGCTACACCCTTAAGATATCTTATGTTGGCTCAAAGATTAAATAGTGTTTCCCTATGATATTTGATTGCTTTAACTGGCCTTTCTATAGAGTGCATCAAGTCTTTGAGTATTCTGTCTTTTTTGCAAAATACTTTTTCTAGTGTCTCCCAGACAACATTGCAAGTGCATTATCAAAAATACCATTCTTAATGTACTGCTTGGCCTGTCCAATTGTAGTAGCTTCTATCCATCATAAAAGCAAGTCTAGCTGCAATGATCTTAGTTCATTATATTGCAAGTGGAAACAATGGAGATAAGCTGGATATTCAGATATCTCACTGTCTAAAAAACAAAAACCTCTACTTGACTCTTCCATCAACTTTCTTTTAATGAGAGGTGTATGTAATCTGAATCATACCTTGCCTCTATTTTGGAAACATGGTGCTTAGAATTAGAAGGTGCAGTTATTTATCATCAACTATTATACTGGTAGGCAAAGGTGCCCTGTGATATTTCAGGCACTTTCTCATTAACTAAAAACATAGTCCTCTCTCTTGGCCTTGTAAGCACAGGTCCCCCTGTAAATGGGTTACTACATTCAGCAATGACTTGACCATCAGGCTTAACCTTAATTGCATCAGTATTAACTTGTCACTTTAATCTTACCATATGCTGTTGCTCTTTTAGGGTCTAGGAAGATAAGGCAGAAACTCCCAATCATGTTGAGGAAACAGGGTGAGACAACCTGCTAGAGGATCCCAGCAATCTATCATTAAGCCCTCTGCAAGGGTGATTGTAATATTGTTGCAAACTTTTTCTTTCTTATTCAGGGTAATTAGCAATTGACTTTTGAACCTTTTTCCAGGCAAATGATTTGGGATTCTTATCTAACCAACAATCTAAGGCGTGGCTATAAATGTTTTGAGCCTTCAGCCCATACTCTAGTGTGGTGTCTAACATACTGCATTCTATTTTGCTATAGTCTCTCCAACTGCTGTAATCATCATCAACTGGCAAGCACAGTAACACTTGATTGAAATGACACTTGATCGAAATGACAGTTCATAAAAAAATTGATTTTTTGTGTATGTTTCTGGGATTAAACAATCTCTTTGTTACTGTAAATTAGATGCATAAAAACAGAAGCCATCAGTAATTCAGTTTGTTCCATTTTGCACTTTAAGAAATAATTACAAATTCAATTTTTAGCTTAGTTTTTAGATGTAAACTTTTTTAGAAAACAGATTTAAAAGATAATTTTTTTTGTTTAAATGATTTAACATTAGCTTATTTGTTTATTTTGCACTCTAGATCTCTTTTTGAAGTGACCAATTGTTAGACTATTATTTAGTTGAAGATTGGAAGTTTAAATTAAGTATATTACTTTGCACAATCATCAACAGTTGTTAATATAGTTGGAATGAGATAAGTTTAAAATTTTGTTAAATTTGTTTCTTATGTCCCCTTACAACAGAAAGAAAGAAAGAAGTGGCTGATTAAATTATTATTTAGTATTGTTGTTTTAATCATGGGTTTGGAGTTAGTAAGTGCAATTCTTTTTGCTTTTCTTTGGCAATAAAATCATAAGCTTGTACAATTAACCAATACCTAACATGTTGACTTCCAAACTGATAATTGCAGTGCAGTGGTGAAATAATAACATTACATTTTGTTTTAAATTTAGAAATATATTTTTCAGAGTTTTTTGTTAAAATTTTCCGTATGTGCTCTGAATACTGCAGACATATTTAGTATATATCTTTGAACAATTGTTGTCATTCACGAGATTCGATTAATGGTAGAAAACTTTAAGATAGCTTTGAAAAGCAGGTTCATTCCTTGAAAACTTTACATCTAACACTGATAGGGAGGAATTGTCAGAATGAACACAGATCAATACAATCATGCTTATATAAGAAAGAAGAATGAGTCTGATTGTTTAAAAAAAAAGGCTTCAAATTTGAACCAGTCTTCTTTTCTATATGAGCATGATCAGATTGCTCTCAGTTCATTCTGATGATTCCTCCTGATGAGTTTCAGATGAATAGTTTTCGAGAAATGAACACGCTTTTCAAAGCTATTTATGAGATTCCATGTTGCATGAAATCACGTTAATTTTAGAAAGCTTTTTAAATTTTTATACACAAAGTGTCTATTGCATTCTTTTAAATAATAAGTGCAGATTTTTTTTTCATGTCAAGCAGCTGTTTTCAACACAGAAAAATCACATTGCAACCCCTTTCAAGAACAAAGCATTGAATGATTGAAAAACAGAATTAACATATACATTAGAACTTTATGCAAATGATTCTTTTTTTCCGCTAAGTATTTTTTTATTCTTTGATTTTTGCAAACAACAGGATCTGAGTTTAAATCCTTCTATCATCATGATGATGCATCCTTGGAAAAGGCTAAATCAGGCCAAAACAGGCTGAAATTTATCAATTCCAAAAGTTATAAAGATTTAAAAGCTTTGAGAGTAATACAGTATAAGATAATCCTAGTTCTGTAGAGCACATTAAGCAGTTTTAATTAAACTTTGCCTTGTTTTGCTTTTTTTTAATCCACCTGCTTTCCATCCATCAAAAGCTTTTGCTCTTTTTTTTGGTCTGTTCAATCAAGTGTCATTTTATGTGGTTTTGATCAAGTGTCATTTCTATCAAGTGTCGTTTTGGTCAAATGTCATTTTGATCAAGTGTTGTTTCGGTCAAGTATTGTTGTGATCAAATGTTGTTTTGATCAAGTGTCATTTCAATCAACTGTCAGGTCACAGGCAAGCACACCTTGATAGAAAGTGATGATTGTCTAAGCCAACATGTTCTAGCCTGTCTACCCACTCCAAGTGTATGTTGTTTAAGACATCTTCATTTTTTGCTAAATCAAAAGAGTTTTTGCACTTTCATATCTTGAAATTTTTGCTGTGAAGAGTATTGCAGCCATCAGTCTGTACCTTAGACTCATTATATGTAAAGCTAAACATACCTTTAATTTGTAAGCATGTAATTGATTCTTGCTACACTGTTTCAAAGCAATTTTCAAAGAGACCAAACAAAGCTAACCACTGGCAACACAGTGATTCAAAAGTCAGAAGCAACACTGAACTCTAAATTATTTCATATTGAAAGCAAGAAGTAGCAATTTCTGAAGATCTCTAGCCTCTCTATCTATTTGAACAAGATCTGAATCATATCTTAGTAAACAAAAGTTTTTACCAAAGCTAATACAACTTAACAAAAGGTACAAATTTATTTTCTAACAGCTTCAGTTGCCAGAGCCTGAGCCAGCCATCAGTTAGATACAAAATAATAAAAGCATTTCTAGAAAAATAAAACAAAACATTACAATTATCCCAGAATCGTTCAATCACATAACAACCAACTTGACTGCCTTTAACTTATCTAACAAAGCATAGATACAAGAAATTATAAAAGAACAAAATCCCACAGTAATGCACAAGGTGCAATTACATTAGCCAAAAGTGCTTAATTCAACCATTAACTGGCTAAGAGTTTCTGCTGTGGGTATGTGATTATAATGATAAAAACTCGTGCAAAAACCATGGCAAGTGCTAAAAAAAGTACTAAATTTTTAAGAAAGATCTTAGATTTTTATCAAGAGTAAGAGTTTTGACTTAACTACTTTATCAGTGATACCAATCAACATCTTATACTTTTTTTAAGTTTTGCAGTCGTTTTTCTGAATGCAAATGGTCTCATGAAGCTTTAAACAAAACTTGGAAAGACATCTGGAAATTAGCAATAGAAGATGCTTTGAAGGAGGTTTGTAGCAATTTTTTTTTAATTTGAAGGTATTTTATTACAAACTTTTCAGTTAAAAGTTTCATAAAAATGTTCTTGTGTTGGCATCATGATACAACTATCTTAATACGATTTTACAAAATAGCAAAAAATATTTTTTTCTTACTCTAGAACAATGATATAGATTATAATTAATGATAAATTTTTATATATAAATTAATACACTTTCTAGTGTTTACTCCATTTTACTTGGAAAGATTATCCATCTTTAAGTTTTTATTTTAAAGCCACTTGTCAAGTCTACCAACCATATAAAGTTGTTTTACTTTTTTCTCAAAGCAATAAAATTTTAAGCATGTCAAACATTCTTACAAGGCCTCATTGGTCCTTTGTTTTAAATTGAACTAATGATTTTTATCAAAAGTTTGCCTAAGAATGGATGGTTAACAAGTATACATTTGGTCTTGATCTTGACCTTCAAGTTAAAAGTATTCTATTTTATAATTTAGGAAGAGAGGTAATTTTTAAAATCCATTTATAAATATTTTATTTTAATTTATGCTATATTTTTTTTTTTTTATCATAAAATCCTTGATTATTTCTTAACAGGCTGTTGTTTGTGTTTTATGAAAATAAACCCAAATATGGTTATAGCAATAGCTACTCATATAGCTAAATACGAATTTGTTAATTAAGCTTTGTTTTTTAAAAATTTTAATTATTTTTTACATATATGTTCTCAGAAATTATGTTTCAATACTTTTATGATTTACTTCTAGAAAAGCAAAGCAAAAGCTAATGAATTGGTTGATTTTTATGTACATCAGTTTGAAAAGGTGTCAACAAATGAATTGGTGATGGATTGCTTTGCTGATGCTTTATTGCAAATAGTTGAAGATGATATGGTAAATAGTTCTGCTTTATCAAATATCAAGTTATAAAGATTTGAAATGTATAAATAGGGTGTTAACTTACAATCTTTATGTTTCATATACAGGGTGGGGAAAAAGTCCCTGGATTTATTTTTAAGCTTTAAATTTAAACAAATTTTAATTGCTCTGAGGCATAAATTGATGTGAAAGCTGTATTACCATTCTTCATTTGCAGTGTGATTTTATAATTTTAATTGCCATAAAATTTGTCAAAAACGAGTAAACATCATGCTATTATTGACCTTCATTGTGTGACAGTGTCCAATTTGATGATTATTAAGCAGCTTAAAGTGCCAAAATCAACTGTGTACAACACTGTAGCAAGATTTAAGGAGCTAGGTGATGACAAAGACCATCCTAGATGTGGACACTCTTGCACAGCTTGTACACCCAAGATCACCAAGGTGGCTTGTGAGAGGGTCAGAAGGAATCCAAAACAATAAATCAGAAAAATGGCTCAAGAAATGAATATTAGTACAAAAACTATGAGGACCATTGTAAAAACAGACCTCAAGCTTTCGCCCTTCAAACTGAAGAAGCTCCATTAGCTCACTGATCTTTAAAAGAAAAAGAGAGTGGACAGAGCTTAAGTTCTCCAGAACTTCATAAAGGATGGCATGCGAAAAGGAGACATTGTGTTTTTAGATGAAAAATTGTTCACAGTGGAGGCCAAATTCAATCCTCAAAATGACAAAATGCTGTCAAAGAAACGTGATAATATCCCTGAACATCTGAAAACAGTTTATTGTCAATAAAAACTGGTATTGGTCATGGTTTGGGCAGTGGTCTTTAAAATGTGGGAATGTCACCCCTCATTTTCATCAAACAAGGCATGAAACTGAATACAAATGCATATATTGAGGATATTTTAATCCCTGCATCTCCATGTTTCATTTGAGAGTTTTAGAGGAAGACTCAAGAGAGTAGTAAAAGCTGAAGGAGGACCTATTGAAATATAGACACATATATTATTTTGTGATAGTCCTAATAATAATTTCACAATATATATATTTAATATTCCTTTTCCATAATTGAAATATTGTCAATTCAATTTTTCTGTAAACTTTTTTCTCACCCTGTAGTATTTGTTTTCCAAGTTATTTTTTATTAAGCAAATAAATTTCTTATTTTGACCACTGATTTTATGTTGTAAAGCAAGTAACAAAAATAAAAACCAAGAAATGAATTTATTCTTCAAACATCTTATGATTTTTTTTAAATGAAACAAATATAATTCATGCTAGAAATGATTTTAAGTACTGGTTACATGGTTTCCTGCTTGCAGCAATTCAAAATTTTCAAGGTCTGGAGAAGAGCACTTATAATTGTGATTCCAAAGCCAAATTAGCTCATAGAGGACCCAAAGAGTTATTGATCAATATCTCTGCTCTGCATCCCTGACTAAATTTTTGAGAGGTTTGTCTGTGCATGCGTCAAACCAATTATTGATACATTGCTCCCTACAAAGTAGGCCCAGTTTTAACATGGAAAATCATTTTTTGTATATCCAGTCATTCTATTAACACAGATGGCCAGTGCCATAATTATTTATTTGAAATTGGCTCATAAAACTTTCTGGCATTGTAATTTTGCATAACCTGACAGTTGATCAAACGACAACTGATCAAATGATACTTGATTAAAACAATACTTGATTGAAACAATAGTTGATTAAAATGATACTTGATTGAAACAACACTTAATCGAAATAGCACTTTATCAAAATATCACTTGGTCAAAATAACACTTGATCAAAACAACAGTTGATCAAAACGACACTTGATCATAACAATACTTGATTAAACAACACTTGATTGAAACAATACTTTATCAAAATGACACTTAATCAAAATAACAGTTGATTGAAATGATGCTTGATCAAAACAACACTTGATTGAAACAACATTTGATCAAAACGACACTTGATTGAATAATGAAAGAAAAAATTTTCAATTTTGAATTTGTCCCAGTTTTGTCAATTTGTCATTGTGGCATTGTAACCTTGCATGATCCAACAATTGATCAAATGACATATGATTGAAACAACAGTTGATCAAAATGACACTTAATTGAAACAACCCGTGATCGAAATGACATTTGAAATGACTTTATCAAAACAACATTTGTCTCAATAACACTTGATCAAATAATGAAAGAAAAAATTCACAACTTTGAGTCTAGAGTGGAGGCTGTGATTGAAGCTGGAGGTGGTTGGATTAAATAATATAGTACAAAAGAGATGAGACAACAATGTTATAAAGCAATTTCTCATGTAAACACTAGTCCTTCTGAATAAAAATGAATTTTTTTTTAGTGTATATTTTTTCAAATTGTAGCACAAACCCCTGTTCTTGTTGCTTTCTTAAAAATCCTTTGCCCAGGGACCTTGTTAAGAAACCCTGATTCTTGACATTGGCAAAAAATTATAAAAAATAAATAAACTGTCTTCTTACTGATGGCCTCTACTTTTTATAAATCTAATTTACAATAACAAAGATATTGTTCAATTGCAGAAACATGCAAAAGTAAATCTTTTTTATTAACTGTCATTTCAATCAAGTGTTGTTTGATCAACTGTCATAGTACCATACCTTGCTTGCAAGCTCCTCAGACTTCTGCCAGTTAAGCACATGATTTGACTGATCATGGAAGTTGTCCAGAAATGAAGTTTTACTTTTACTACTAGTGGTAGTATGCAAAGCAGGCTCTATTGTTTGAGGAATGGCATTGAAATGGCAGTGATTATGGTCTTAAGTTTCCTTCTTTTTAGTATCTAAACTTATTATTTACTTTCCACAATTTCCAGAAAGTTTTCTTATGTATATGATCTAATATTGTTGCATTCTTCTGGAAACTGAAAGGATTTAGAGGGGACTTTAAGTTATGTCATGATTAACTTTAAGTCAAGGCATGACTACAGTTTCAATTTATCTTTAGACTTTAAGATTGAAGCTGTC
The DNA here is from genome assembly GCA_963680785.1 of Diplosoma virens. Taxonomy (NCBI): domain Eukaryota; kingdom Metazoa; phylum Chordata; class Ascidiacea; order Aplousobranchia; family Didemnidae; genus Diplosoma; species Diplosoma virens. The sequence continues at coordinate 365,209 of CAVMFT010000001.1, read as the reverse complement.
TTTCAAAGACAGTGAAAGCAATCTTTTATTAATTTTTTTTTTATTTATTTTTATCTCTATATTTATCCTCCTGACTCGTAGGAAAGCGACAGAGGCGCTATACATAGGGTAAGCAATTACCCCGACCTGGTTCCGGAGATGCCATCATATTGCTGTCCGCTAGTAATTTAGTAGAGATATGACTTTAATTTAGAACTGCTTGTCAAGACCACCAAGCAGGGGAAGTGCCGTAAAGTGTCTTTCTCAAGGACACAACAGAATGGTGCAAGTGGGTTTTGAACTGAGACCATGTTGATTATCAGTCCGGTACTTTAACCACTTGACCACGCTGCCGACAAACATCCAAAAAGCCAAACATGAGTAAAACTTTACAATAATGATAGACTTTTATCTTTCTGTCCAATCCTGACTTATTTTGAGGTAAAACTGGATAGATTGCCCACAATCTATCATTGTAGCATTGTACAAAAAAGTATTTTTATACATCACACTTCTGAAGAACTTGCTGGCTCAGGATGTGCTGGTGGCGTTTTGAATAATACTTTGTGAATTGTCACAGGATGCCTGCATCCTACCCCAATTTATCACATTTTTGTACTTGCAAACATCCAGCCAGATGATCTTTACCAACTTGGAACAATGTTCTCTTTGGCTAACCCTGCCACTTTCGACACTGATCATATACTACATGGTCTAATAAGTGGCACTATAGATGCCCACCAAGTGAGACTAAGATATAGCTGGATATTTGTGCCAGGTAAGTGAAAACTGCTGGATAACCTTGCCAAACTAGGAATCCATGCTGGCCAGTGGATGAATGATAGATGAAACATGGAGTAGTGTGAGAATACATTCAGGCTTTTATATTTATTTATATTCATGAACACTTCCAAGCCTGTTATAGTGGGCATGCCTTAAACAACTTAGGTTACACTCAAGTGCTTAAAGACTGGTGTTTGGCAGTTTTATTCATCCATGCATTAATGGAGTCTTGCTCCTTCACCGAATTGTGAGTGTGGTGCCTGTGAACAAACTGCATACATGTTATAACAACATTCCCCATACATTAGGCACTACCTTAAAAAAGAAGTTTCACAGTTTTGAATGACAAAACTTGGTGCAGCTTAACACCATCACTGCCAGTATCTGATTTGGGCAATACAGCAGCCTGGGGCAGTAAAAGGATAAGCCTTTGGCCCCAGTCCTGTTTGTGTTTGACCCACTTCCAAATGACAACAATGACAAAATGAAGCAATATAAATGTGTTTAATGATTTCTTTTTTATGAATTATTTCATTTTGGTATCATAGATTGTTGCACATTAATTAATGTCATTCAAGAAATAAATATATTGCTGAATTGTTATTTATATTTTAGAGTATAAATTTAAGCCATTAATATTTAATCCAATTTATAACAAAAATTGTTATTTTTAGCACAGATTTGCTGTAATGTTAGTATTTGTCATTTCACAAACTATGTGGGCTAATGTGTCAGTCACAATGTTTTTATTACTTGGTCTATAATGGTTGGTATACATAAACAACACCAATTTTAATCACAAATCTTTATTTTAATTTATCTCTATTTTTATCCTCCAGACTTGGAGGAAAGTGATGGAGGTACTAATACATAGGGTAAGCAACTATTTCGACCTGCTTCTGGAGATGCCAAGATATTGCTGGCATGTACTTTAATAGAGATATTACTTTAGTTTAGAACTACTTGCCATGACCACCAAGCAGAGGAAAGTGCTGTAAGGTGTTTTCCCAAGGACACAACAGAATGTTATGAGTGGGTTTTGAACCAAAATTATATTTATCATCAGCATGGTGCTTTAACCACTCAACCACACTGCTGCAATCTTATATTTTATAGTTTGTTTTTGGTATGTTTATTGTAATAAAGTTGACCCAAAACACAAATGAATTTAAGTTTTAATTAACTGAAAAGCATAGTTAACTAAAAAGAAATGTACGTTAATAGAAAAACAAGTAGTACAACTTAAAAAAACATTCCAACTTAAACATCTGCATGTTGCATTGACAGCACTCTGCAGTAACCACAAGAAAGAATTCACAGAATAGAAATCTGCTTTAGGCTTGATTACACACAGTGCTCAGTTACATAGCAATCTTCCCTTCTTAATGACAAATCGACTTTCTATATCAAACATCTGAAACACTCTTAGTTGACCAAGCCAGTCTGTACACAGTTAGTTCAGAAGGGGCAGGGAGAAAAGAGTTGCTGTCTTCCTGTTGCTGCAAATCTTCATGTTAAGGAAAGGGAGCATCACCACTTTCCCTCTGCATTGTAGATTTTGATAGGATAGTGCACAGTAAATTTTTTCGGTGTTCCTAAGGACCCTCTTCATTGAGTATAGGAAGTTGAGATTCTATTTCACTTGAGTGTAACTTTTGTCGGCATGGAGACAAGTCACTTAAGGAAGCACTACTTTCTCTACCATCCCTGTAACAAATGTTTGTGTATTGAGGGTTAGTGTCAATAAGTTGCACTTCTACAAGGTTATCATTTTTGTGATTTTGCAAAAATTTGCTGAGCATCATTGAACCTGGGGTGGACAGCAATGCTGGCAAAGATCTCCCACTACAAGAACATCTATTAAAATTAAAGAATTGTTTTATGCAGAGTGGCATTTGTTGTAATATTTAATAGAAATCAAACAGAATGTGAAGCATTAAATATGTAAAACAGTTTCCCTACAAGATAAAGGTAAATTATATGATTTTAGAGCACGATGTATCAATTTCCAGACAGTACTGATATAACACTCAATTTGAGAGTTGCCAGTGGGGTGGTACGAACTTGATTTGCTAGAGGCAACACCATACTTTAACAAAAATTATTTTATGTTTTCTGACAAAAACAAAAGAGCATTATCAGAGGGCACAAATTGTAGCATCCCACATAAACTAAAAAGTTTTTCCATTCAATTGATTAAAGTTGAGGAATACATGTTGGGGCATAGAAAAGCAAATGGAAACCTTGAATATTTTTCAATTATTAATAGCAAATACTTATTACAAAATGAACTTGGTAGAGATCTCTTGAAATTTATGCTGATTTGCTCAAACGATTTTGATGCTTTAATGAGATGGCTCTCTTCTGGTTTGTAAAAGGATGGCTTGAGTTATTCACAAATGCAGCATGAAAAGCAGATTTTATGGATGTCACTGGTAGAGTATGCACAAAATGACTCCATTGTGTCAAAGAGAGGCATGAATTTTGGGTAGACTGGAGATTGATGCCAAACTGCAGAATCCTCATTTAAGTGAGTCTGTGGCAGATTTTTTTTTCCAGGACTAATTTTAATCACCAGCATTAAATTTTGCTGTTTTTGATCTTTGTGCAGTTTTGGTTATCTAACATAAATGAGACTGACCTCTGATCAGTTAGCAAGGTGAAGTGCTGTTAGGAGAGTCATTTTCAAACTGTTTCAATAATAGCAGTAGCTTTTTGTACTACAGCTGGATAATGTAATTTGCTTCCATGCAATGTTCTTTACATAAATGCCATTGTACAACCTCCTTGATTTAACAATGTGGAAATTGCAATATCTGAAGCATCACATTCTACTACATAGGGCATACTTTTGTCAATTGATTGTAGAGCTGCTTTTGTAATTTCTTTTTTCAAGTTTTGAAAATCACATATTTGAGAATCATTGAGTGGAGGGGATTTTGCTTCTTTCAAACATTTAAATTTTGCAGAATATTGTTTTGTCCATTTTGCATAGTAAGCAAAAAGACCTAAAACACTTTTCAAAGATTTTGGGTTTGTTGGAAGAAGAAGTTGTTCTAGGAGATGTTTCAGAGTTTCTTATGGAGTTTGCTTTGATTATCCTTATTGCCAACCAAAGAGCCTAGAATATGTACAGATAAAACAGAACCAATTGTTTTATTATTGTTTAATGTCCACTTTTCATGTTAAAGAGCCTCTAACAAACGCTTTATGTTTCTATCATGTTCTTCATGAATATTGCCTGCAACAATGATGTTGTCCAAATAAGGAAAAGTATCTTTCAGGCCCTCAACTTGCACTAAGTTATTTTTCTCTTTTTGAAAGGCCAGAACCCTGTTTGTTACACTGAAAAGTATTTTTGTAAACTTTCTCAATTATATGGATTTGATGGTATGCACTGTGTAGGTTAAACATTGAAAACACAGGATATTTTGCAAGATCATTAATTAAAGTTTCAATTCTGGTAGAGGATATGTATCAACTCAGTAAATTTGAGAATAATCAGTGCACATATGATGTTTATTGTTATTTGCATCTTTAATGACAATGATTTGCACACATCAGAGAGACTTACTAGGCTTAATTATTCTGTTGGAATACAAGCAATCAATTTTTTATTCATAAACATTTGATCATTACTGTTAAAATGCTTTAATTTTATAGCTATGGGCTTACAAGCTTTTGACAAATTATAAAATAGCAAAGGGATATCTTTTTTTTTCTCTTCAATTAAAAATACTTGTTTATGTAGTGACAGAAAAATCTTGTCCCAGTGAAATATTAGTACACAAGTTTTAACTTACTATAGTTACTACCATTAACAAAAATATCAACATTACAGTAACCATAAATGTTCTTGGTCAACAGTGTAGTTGCTATTAAAATATTATTACAGCACAAATTAATTCAAACGTTTAAGCACTTAGCTAAGTCTTCATTGGTAAAGCTTATTGAGCTACCAGAGTCAATTAATGTTGACACTTCATTATCTGCTATTTTTGCAGTTAGGCTCACTTGAGTCAGGCAATTAAAAGTTTCATAAATAACACACAATGTAGAGTTTGAAACCCTAGAATTAATATTTTTAAATACTTTCAATTTACTCACATTTGCAAAAAGTCCTTTTCTTTGGCACTTAAAACATTCTGCATTTTTAACAAGGCACATGCTTCTTACATGTTAGGACTGTTCACAAAAAGAACACAATTTACTTACGCACAATGTACCTACCTTCTCATACATTGTCCATAGTTGAAACCATTGAAGATCTAACAGCAACAGTAGCTGTTCAATTAGATTGATATTCTCGATTGAGCAAGTAGAATTCAGAGATTTTTTGGACAAGTTCTATTGAACAAGCTTTTTTAAGCACATTTTCAAGATTAAGTTTGCAATTTTTTAACAGCCTCTGATGTATTCCTTAGGATGAAAGACTATTTATAGGGGCATCATAAACCAATTCTTGCCTTCACTGCTTGCTTGTAACCTGATGAAAATTGCAGTCTCTTGCAAGCTTTTGTAGCTTGAGATAAAATTCATTCAAGGTTTTCTCTGGTTGTTACTTGGTGGTGGTCAAAAAATGTTAATCAAAGACTTCATATAGAGATTTTGCAAAACTGTTATTCCCTCATCATATGTATTGCAATTAGTAATATATTTAAACACAATGCGCAAGATCCAATTCACCAATGCTTTCAACTTGTTTGTCTGTCATTCTTCTGCCAGCGATGCATCTAATATTTTGATACAATTTTTGAAAGTTACAAACCAATGACATTATTTTTTTGATGCAGAGAATGAGTTAGTGTCAAAATAAAGTTGAGAAGGTTGCATAAGTCTATCCATACTAAATGAGTTTTTAGTTGATTAAATTGTGATGAAATGAACCCAAAACACAACCAGAATTTAGGTTTTAATCAACTAAAAAGCATAGTTACAAAAACAAAAGCATAGCGCAACTAAAAAACATGTTTTTTAAATTATTTAAAAAAATCAGCTCATCCAGTTTTTCTTGAAACTGAGATACTCTATTAGTAACACTGAAAAGAGTGTGGTTGAATTTGTAGTTTTTTGGTCACTTCAAACAAGGTAAACTGTTTGTCTTTATCTTGAATAAGGATTTGGTGGTGACCAGTTTTATAATTATACATTGAAAAGATGCTATAGCCAGATAACAAGTTAATCAGATCATTAGTTTGCAACAGCAGGTACCTGTCCAAAACTGTCAACACATTTATAGTTTGCAAGATTTAAAAAAAAATTTTTTTCCCTGTTTAGGATTCTGAGCAACTAAAACTTGTGCATATGCAGTTCATAATAAAGCTAAGAAAGTTTCCAGAATCAATTAAATTCTGTGCATGTACAGTTCAAAATACAACTAAAATAGTTTCCAGATTCAATTCATGCATTTTAATAAAATGTTTTATGATTGCATTAGATAAACATGCAGGTGCTGTTTTATTAACACAAATGTGTAAAGTTAGATTAGTAGACACTTCAGTGATAAGAGCATGATAGTTTTTACAGCATTTGGAAAAATTATCTTTTTTTCAACACTTTGAGCTAACAGAATTTCAAGCCCGGCAATTTCATTTTATAAAAAGGCTTAATTGCACAAAAAACATTGTTAATCTGGCACTAATGCAGCAAGCTCAATTCACTTTCATGTAATTTTCCCAAAGCAATGCCAGTTCAATTCAAAGAGACTGCTATCATTTGACTACTTTGGTTTTTATGCACCTAAAAATGCCATCAAGCTGTTGTGGCTTAAAAGAATTTGCTTAATCAAAAGTGGTATCTAAACCCAATTTGCACTTTTCTGAAAGTTTTCCTAACCTGGGGTTCTCAACCAAAAGCAAACCCCAAAAGGATTGCAAAGGATTTTTTAGGGGTTGCAAAGACATTTACAAAATATCTCTTTCAATTCCAAAAACTTATAAAGATAATAAATATTTGCAGCAATCTTTGCAGTAGTGCTATAGAAAGCAACCACCATTTATTGTATTGTTCTAAAAAATATATGCATTGTTATTCACAATTATGCAATTACAAACAAATCCAGATAATTGCATAATCTGCTTTACTGCATAAGGATCAAAAATCCCAAACCACAGCCAATCATTAGCTAGGAAAACATTTCAGTTAATGGCATATTGGTTTATTGCATAATCTGGGTAATTAAATAAAAATTCAAAGCTATTTTTTTGATTAACCAAATAGTTGTGCACATTAATGAAAGTAACTGCCAATTGAAAACATATTGTGAACACACATTTACAATGCTCTTGCAGCACATTCAGGAGTAGACACCAATTGATACAAAATGCAAGTGCTAAAGTTGCTCAAAGTTGCTCAAGTGCTACTGCACATTCTTATGACAGCTGTTATTATTTCGTTAAAACAACGACTGTCAATTGAATAACAACACGTGTCCCTCATTGCACAATGACAACTTATTGTAAATCTATGGTGTGATTTCATTTCAGCTTTGACATAGTTTGCAATACACAGTGTGTGCACTCACCTTTTTTCTAAGTTTTACATCATTTGCTTGCATTGTTAAAATAGAAGAAACAAAATGTAATAACTTCATGCAAGGAAACATAGACTTTATGTAAACAACAGACATTAGTTTGCTTTGCTAGTTGAAGCAATAAAGAAACCAAGTGTAATGCCATCAGGATTTATAAAAAGTAAAAATTGTGGAATATAGAAATTTCTATAATCTCCTGGTAATGCTATAACAAGTTCATTCTGAAATTCCTCCCATGAATTGGTACGTATACTGATGTGATTCAGCAACAATTACAGTTAAAAGGGGGTGCTTTTACTACTTTCAGATAAATGCATAATCTGGTTAATCACATGAAAAAGCTTGAAAAATTGACTATGTGATTAACCAGATTTGTCTTTATTTCCAATCTTGGTTAGCATTTTAACTATTTAACAGTCTTTCATGTGTGACATTGTCAAGAAGTAAAACAATTTTTAGTTATTTTTGTAGATAAGGAATTGTGTAAAGTAAGTCATTTTGCACTGTTATACGCATATTTTCCCTTTTTTATTTGCTATGGATAAAAAAAGCAAATATTTTGAAAATTTTTAAGTTTGGTTTTACCTCCTTTATCAAGAACAACATTGAGAATCCATTGTAGGTTTTGTGCAATGCAGTTTTCAGTGCATCTGTAAAGCCTTTAAGGTTAAGCATTTAGAAACAAAGAATTCCAATTATGTCAATAAGGATGTAGAATTTTTTTAACAAAAGTCAGAGATTTGATTTTACAGGAAGTGTCCATTAACAAAATGCAGCTCTAATTCGGTCATCTTATGTAGTTGCATTTGAAATTTTTAAAAATAGCGAAAACTTCATGCAATCAGGTAAACAGTTATTAAATCATGCTTATTGAAAGAAGTAAAAATATTTGGAAAACCTAATGAATGCGTAAATCAACGGATGTTGCTTCATGTGCTCAGTTGCTTGTTTTTGTGAGTTATATTTATTTAAGAGACATCAAAAAAGAATTCTTGTTTTGCAATAATTTGGAAGCTACTACAAGAAGTGTGGATATTATGGAAAAAATAAACACCTTTTTTAATTCAGGAAAGCTGCCATGGAAATATGTTTTCAGAATTTGCATTGTCAGCATAAGCAAACTTTCTGGAAATCATGTAGATGTTAAAAAGAAGGGGAGCCATGACCAATCCTTAAGGAATACCAATTTTTTAGGTGGCATAGCCTGCTTTGCTTGCCATCACTGGTAGTAAGGGTCAAGCTTGGCTTTGAACAAGCTTCATCATCATTTTGATTATGTGCTTATCCAGCAAAAGCCTCAGTAGCTTGCGTGAAGACCATGGTGCCAGACAGTGTCATAAGCCACTATCAAATTGAGAAATACAACAATAGTTTTTTTCTTAGCCTCAAAATAATTCTCGATGTTTTGTGTTAACAAAAAAACTTGATTCATGCTTGACTTTGTATGTCAAAACCCAACCTGCTCTTTAGGGAGCAATGAACCAACAATAGGCTCAACTTGGGCATAAATAAGCTTCTCAAGGATCTTGTAGAGGACACAGAGCTGATATATTGTTTGATAACTCTTTGGGTCCCCATGGACTTCTTTGACTTTGGAATCATGACTACAAGTGCTCTTTTCCAGATTTTGGGAATTTTGAATCAGCGCAAGCAAGAAAAAAGGAAGTCACATAACCAGGGCTTTAAAGCAATTCCATCATGGATTATAAGCTAGGGCAGATGAAACCAGGGCCCTGAGCTTTACCTGCTTTTAAGTGGGTATCCCGTCAATTAACCGTGAACAAATTAACCGGCGACAATTGATTTTGATCAACTGACCTGCAACAAATTGGCCGGCAACACAAACCAATCGGCAACAAATTGGCCGGCAGCACAAATCAGCTTTCTCAGCTTTGACAACTCCGCATTGTATCTGTAGGTATTTACAGGCATTTCCATTTTTTTAGAAAAAAAGTCTGAAAATGGCAGATGTTATCTCTGAGAGAGGGAAGAAAAAATTAGTTTACAACCATTACATTTTCTGGAGAGATGGACAAAGTTCAGACGGGAAAATTACATTCTGGAGATGCAGCAATCGCTACAAGAGTTTTTGTAAGGCACGTCTCCATACTGTAGATGGGTTAGTTACAAAAGAGTTGCACGAACACAGTCACCTGCAAGAAGAGAGACATATTCAAATAGCCAAAGTACTTACGGTCGTCAAGGAACATGCTGCAAACGCTAACGATATGTCCACACCAGCAAATATCATATCCGACGCGACAGTGGGATTGCCAGGCGCTGTCAGAGCGCACATTGTGGAAAAAAATGTGAAAAGAACAATACAGTGAACACGACTTTGGACCGCGGCAGCACCTGTAAATCCACAGAACTGCGCAGATTTAGAAATACCTGACTCGTACAAACATATCCTTTTAGATGATGCTAGGGGGCCAGAACTTTTTTTGCAGTATGACTCGGGAGCTGAAGAAAATAGGATATTAATTTTTGGAACCGAAGAAAGCAAAAGAGTACTAGAATTATCAGAAAATTGGCAAGCTGATGGGACGTTCAAGGTTACTCCCCCAATATTTGCACAGGTTTACTCTATCCATGCTTCACGACATGGTGACCTTGTCCCTGCGTTTTACTGTTTACTACCGAACAAAGCACAAGAAACATATGAGCGGCTATTTCGCGCAGTGCAGCAACTGATGCCAAATGCACATCCAACAAGTTTTTTGGTTGATTTTGAAATGTCTGCAATAAATGCAATTCGGATGGTGTTTGAGTATGCTGACCTCACAGTAAGAGGTTGCTTTTTTCATCTAAATGAAAATGTCAGGAAGCACATGCAGCAAATCGGACTTCAAAGAAGGTATCAAAATGATCCAGAATTTGCAGTACTTTTGCATCACATACCGGCTTTGGCATTTGTTCCAATACAGCATCTGATTGAAGCTTTTGAAACATTAGAGAAAGTCATGCCTGATGAAATGCTTCTGCTTCTGGACTACTTTGAGCGTACTTACATAGGGCGTCGCTTGCGTGCCTGCCGACAAGACCCGCCATATTCACATGACTTCTGGAACGTTCATGTTCGGGTGTCAAATGGCGACACAAGAACCAACAACAAAGTTGAAGGTCACCACAATCTAATAAACAAAATGTTATCAATGCAACACCCAACCATTTGGAAATTTATGGAAGCTTTGAGGAAATTGCAGAACATAAACAAAAACAAGATTGAGGCACTCTGTGCCCAAGGGCCACCTGCCAAAAGGAGAAAATACAAGGATCTGGATGCGCGACTTAAAACCATCGTTGAAGATTTTGCAAACCGTGACATATTAGATTTTCTCAGAGGCATTGCCCACAACCTACAATTTGTGCAATAAACTTCCTTATTTGTCAAATAACAGTTAATGTAAATTTTAGTGCCCTTAATCATGTAGTGCTATATGTGTTTTTTTGAAGTCTTTTTGTTTATTTGAATAAACGTTTTTAATTTATATTAATTCCACGCATGGTCAATTTGGCACGGTTAATTTACTTGCCGGTCAATTTTGATTCGGGTCAGTTGGTCCCGGTTAACTTGTTCATGGTCAATTGTGCCTGGTTAATTGTTGTGGAATCTTTTAAGTGTTGGATGGCAGGAGTGAATTTTCTCTGTGAGAAAGTCTCAGAGATATTCACTAAGTCTGGTGTTGTGGTGCTCCAACATTCTGACACTTCTTGAGAAACAAGTCGAGATACTTGCAGTCAACAGCCTCACATCTCCCATTTCTGACTAGCTGAGATGCAATAGCACCAGCTGAAATGAGACAGTGATGAAGAGAGTGTTGCAACCTACAAATAAGGTTGTTTAAAATACTCCATGCTTTTCGACTAAAGTGTGAAAAGTCAATGCTCTGAACTGCTTTGGACCATCAATTTCTTCACTTTTAAGTTTGGAAACTAAAGCTGTAGCACCAAACTTAAGTTATCTCCCTGAGGAGATTGCAAAAAAGTTCCATAGAAGAATTAACATTGTGCATCCCAATATGGAATGTAGTTATTTAAATGATTGTGTGGGATAGTCTTTTTGGCTGCTTTTTTTGATTATATTAAAAATGATATTAAAAAATATAAGAAAGCTGCTCCACATCAAATGAATCAGGTGGCAACAAGTCTTTGCAAATTTATTCACCAAAGCAATGTAGCAACTCCATTTGGCCTTGTGAAAGTTCCGTCACCAAGCAGGCATCCTTGGTGTCGTAATAAGCAAATGTTGATGTTGTGACCTGGAGAACTTTTCAAATACACATCTGTCCAGTAAGCAACTGTTAGGAACTATGCCAGCTATCTTATCTTTGCGTATCACACTACTGAGGTGACTTGTAAACTCAGGGTGGGGTGCTGGTGCCAGAACACTGTGCACAGCTGCACTATCTCTGGTTTACTCAACAGCTGAGTACTATGTACCTGTCTGGTGTTGTAGTGCTCACACTTGCCTCATAGACAGTGTCTTGAATGACACCTTGCTCATAGTCACTGAATGCCTGTGTCCGCTCCAATGGACCACTTATCCATACTTTCAACATGCAGCCAGCTGAGCTTTACTGGCTAGGAACGACACTTTTCTTGACTTTCTGTGGATTTCTAGACCTTGATCATATCCTGTATGGTCTTTTAAGTGGGCCCTCAGATGCTTGCCAAGATGAGCTAAGATCTATATGTCTGTTTGTGCCAGCTGTGCAGAATCTACAAGTATTAAACAACGTTGCTGAACTAGGCATTCATGCTTTTGAGTAGACAAACTATAAATGGAACACAAAGTACTGTAAAAATACATTCAGACTTTATGTTTTTATACCCAGGACCAGTGCCAGGTCTGTTCAAATGAGCTTGCCCCAAAGAGTTTGGGTTAAGCTCAATTCACTTGTGGACTGGTGTTGGGCAATTCTATTTGCCCATGCACAAAAGGAGTTTTGCTTCATCATCAAACTGCAAGTCCAGCACCTCTGAACAAATCACAGATCACATTCTAATAGAGTGCCCCATACATTGCACACTACATGGAGCTCAAGGTCTGATGGTTTTGGAAGACAAAACTTAAACCTGGCTTAACAATATCACTGCCAGTATCTGATCCAGGCAGGACAGCAACCTGGGATAGAAAAAGAATAATCTTTTGGCCCCAGTCCTTGTCTGAACTAAAGTAAATGTTTTTTTAAACAAAGATGATGAAAACTTGCATTGATGAAGCTCCAGCTATGTTAGGTTTACATTCAGGGTTGTTAGGTGTTAGCAAAATTCCTCCTCAAGCAAAAAGCACTTATTTTGTTATTTATAGATATGCACTTGCCAGCAAAACTTTGCCATTCTTTCTGCAAACTGTTTTAGATTTAGTGATAAACTTGTCAGCTACATCAACTCTGTTGCAGAGACGAGCACCACCAATTGTGAGATGTTTCTATGTAATAAATGTTATAAAAAATTTGATGAAAAGTTTCTTTTGTGTGTTTCAATAATTTTGACCAGATGTTTGGTGGTACAGAATTTGAAGATGGCGTGAAGTAAAAGATTTTTCTACCCAAAGCTTTTTATCTGACACTCTTCAGTGGAAATCATCAGAATAAACCATAAATGAAACCAAACTGGACTATAAAGAAGAAAGCAGAGTTTTTATTAGCTGAAAAAAGAAGTTATCCAATGAGAGAAAAGATTAAGAAATTTTTAAAGAGTAGACAAATTCTTTTTTTTTTTTTTACACAGAAGGGGATTAAGAGATTTAATGAAAGTCACTTCAAGAGCAGAAAGGTGAAAAGAAGAGCAACCTCAATTGAGAATAGAAAATTTGTCATTGTTGTAGTGAAGAGTGCATTGGGCATTGTCAAGAAGATGTTCAGTGTGGGTCTGTTAATCGGCAAACGTCCTTTTCAGGATGGGGCAATGTCAGGATAAAACTGCCCTTTTCAGGGCACATTGCCAACAAGTTCCGAAGACCCACTATTCTTCAGCTGAACATTGAAGGCCTCACTGCAAGCAAGATGACTGTTCTTCATCACCTCGCTATGCAGTCTGAGGCACTCGTCATCCTACTGCAGGAGACCCACTGCACTGATGCAGAGAAGTTGGTACTACCACACTACCAACTAGCTGGGTCTTCTTTAAGCAGGAAGCATGGCCTTGCCACGTTTGTCCACGAGCGACTGAGATACACGCTTTTGGACCAATCTCCACCGACATCGGAGATCGAGTGGCTGTGTGTGGACGTTGATGGCTATAAAATAGTCAACGTCTACAAACCACCACCAACGCGATTGCAAACCCTGGATCTCCCAGTGTTTCCTCACCCCTGTCTGTACGCTGGCGATTTTAACTGTCGTCATGCTGACTGGGGTTATGATGACAACAGTCCGGATGGTGAGTGCTTGGCTGGCTGGGCAAGTATTAATTGTCTTGCCCTCCTATATAATGCCAAGGACACTGCCAGTTTTTATTCCGGCCGCTGGAACACTGGCACCAATCCAGACCTAGCTTTCGCTAGCGTAGGTCCAAACAGTTGCTTACCGGATAGACGTGTCCTTGACAAGTTTCCCAGGTCACAACATCGACCCTCGCTTATTACACCACCAAGGTTTGCTATGGCAGTGCCAAGCATGCCTGTTAAGCGATGGAACTTCCGCAAGGCCAATTGGAGTCACTACATTGCTTTGACGAATAAATTCACAAAGACTTTGTTGCCGCCTGATTCACTTGATGTGGATGCGGCTTACCAGGACTTCTGTAACATCATTAAGAAAGCAGCCAAGAAGACTATCCCACGCGGGTATCGAAACAACTATATTCCGTGTTGGGATGCAGAGTGTGAATCCCTCTATAGAAACTTTCTGCAGTCTTTTCAGGGAGACGACTCAAGTTTGGCTGCTACAACTCTGCTTGCCAAGCTTGACAGAAAACGGAGGGATCGATGGTCCGAAGCAGTTCGGAGCATTGACTTCTCACACTCTAGTCGAAAAGCGTGGAGTATTTTGAACAACCTTACTGGTAGGTCACGACACTCTCCTCGTCATTGTCCCGTTTCAGCCGATGCTATTGCATCTCAGCTGGTTAGAAATGGGAAATACGAGGCTGTTGATCGCAAGTCATCTCGACTTGTCTTTCAAGAAGTGTCTGACCTTTGGAGGGCCACAACACCAGACGCAGTAAATATCTCTGACAATTTTTCACAGAGAGAATTTGCTGCTGCCCTTCAACATTTAAAACCAGGTAAAGCTCCGGGTCCTGATACCATCTGCCCTGAGCTTATACTCCATGCTGGAGCTGCTTTGAAGTCCTGGTTACGTGACTTCCTTTCTTCCTGTTTGCGCCGACTCAAAATTCCCAAGATCTGGAGAAGAGCACTTGTGGTCGCAATCCCAAAACCAGGAAAGCCCGTGGGGGACCCAAAGAGTTATCGACCGATATCTCTGCTCTGTGTCCCCTACAAGATCCTCGAGAGGCTTATCTACGCCCGCGTTGAACCATTAATCGATCCACTGCTCCCTAAAGAGCAGGCTGGGTTCCGACGCGGGAAGTCAACCGTAGATCAAGTTGTTTTGCTAACCCAGAACATCGAGGATTCTTTTGAGGCTAAAAAGAAGGCCGGTGCCGTATTTATCGATCTGACAGCTGCTTATGACACTGTCTGGCACCGTGGCCTTACCTGCAAGCTGCTGAGACTATTTCCAGATAAGCACATGGTCAAAATGATCATGGACCTTGTCCAAAATCAAAGTTTCACCCTTACCACCGGTAACAGCAAGCAAAGCAGGCTACGCCGTCTTAAAAACGGCGTTCCTCAGGGATCGGTCTTGGCTCCCCTCCTATTTAACATCTATACGTACGATCTTCCTTCCATGATTTCGAGAAAGTTTGCTTATGCTGATGATTTAGCATTGTTGCATTCTTCTGGAAACTGGAAGGACTTGGAGGGGACATTAAGCCAAGACATGTCCACACTGTCAGCGTATCTCCAGACTTGGAGGTTGAAGCTCAGTCACACTAAGACGGTGACGACAGCCTTTCACTTAAACAACCGAGAGGCCAAACGTGAGCTAAAGGTCTACAACAATAGTAGACTTTTACCGTTCTGTCCAATCCCTACATACCTTGGGGTAAAACTGGACAGATCGCTCACGTTTCGTCACCATTTAGTGGCATTGCGCAAAAAACTATCATCGCGCGTCACACTGTTGAGGCGACTCGTGGGCTCGGGATGGGGTGCTGGTGCTAAAACACTACGCATAGCCACCTTGTCTCTAGTCTACTCAGCAGCTGAGTACTGTGCGCCAGTCTGGTGTCGCAGTGCTCACACTCGCCTCATTGACAGTGTCTTGAATGATGCCTTGCACATAGTTACTGGATGCCTGCGTCCCACTCCAACGGACCACCTACCTGTACTTTCAGGCATCCAGCCAGCTGAGCTTCGCCGACTGGGAGTGACACTCTCCTTGGCTTACCGTGGATCTCTGGACCCCGATCATATTTTGCATGGTCTGTTAAATGGGTCCTCAGATACTGGCCAAGTGAGACTAAGATCCAGACGCCCGTTTGTGCCAGGTGTGCGGAATCTCTTGGACAATCTTGCCAGACTTGGCATCCGCGCCTCTGAATGGACAAATCACAAATGGAATGCGGAGTACTGTGAAAATGCTTCCAGGCTCCGTGCTTTTGTGCCCGGGACCAGTGTCAGGCCTGTTGGGATGGGCTTACCCCAAGCAGCTTGGGTTAAGCTCAACTGCCTGCGGACTGGTGTTGGGCGATTCCATTCATCCATGCACAAATGGGGTCTCGCTCCTTCACCGAATTGCGAGTGTGGCGCTTCAGAGCAAACCGCAGACCATGTACTAACAGCGTGCCCTATACATCGGGCACCACATGGAGCACGCAGTCTGACGGTTTTGGATGACGAAACTCGATGTTGGCTTAATAACATCACTGCCAGCATCTGATCCAGGCAGTGCAGCAGTCTGGGGTTGTAAAAGGATAAACCCTCGGCCCCAGTTCTGTTTGTGTCTGGCCTGGAGTGGATGCCCTTCAAACGATGATGACGACGAAGAAGATGTTGACCAATAGCAGATTTGTGAAGTCCCACAGACTTTCGTTTTATCTACTGTCCACTAGTGTCAAACATGAAGAAGTACTAGCTGAGTTTGAAGTACTTGATGCTCAACTAGTCCATCACAAATCTCAGTCTGAAGAGCAGCTTGCTGCTTTAAAGGCC
Organism: Diplosoma virens; assembly: GCA_963680785.1. Lineage (NCBI taxonomy): Eukaryota > Metazoa > Chordata > Ascidiacea > Aplousobranchia > Didemnidae > Diplosoma > Diplosoma virens. Next base: position 348,686 of record CAVMFT010000001.1, on the reverse strand, counting down.
GAGTTGAGTGACTTGGCTCACGCTTATTATTGTGGAAATCCCATAGACTTGGGTGATTTCTCCATGACAAAAGAGTGTTTTCAGGCCATCAAATCCTTTTGAATGAATGAAGAGATTCTTATAACAAAGCCTGACAAAGGTGCTGGCGTTGCCATCCTCAATGAAAACGACTACAACGACAAAATGAAGACAATTCTCAATGACACCACCAAATTTCTTGATCTTGGACCAGTCACCAACAAAGAGACAACATCTTAAAAAGATTTTTTGTGGCACACAATTTTAAAATTGCCTGAAATGTTACTATAGACGTGGCCATCTATATAGACAAAACTTTTTGATAAAAGAGGGAGTAGCCTTGAAAAAGACTGTTTAGGAAAACTCTTAACATTTTTGTGTAGTTCTCATCAGGAGAAATCGCTACAATGAGTAAAGAACTGAAAATTCAAAATTTTATTGAATAAGATTGTTGTTTTGCCGAGTAAGAAATTATACAAAAGCACAGTTGATTTAAAAGCACCAGCTACCAAGTGGTCGAAAAGTAAAAAAATTTGTTTCACTGAGTAAGAAATTATACAGTACAGAAGTGTAGTTGATTTAGAAGCATCAGCCACCAAGCAGTTGAAAAGTAAAAAATTTTGTTGTTTTGTCAAGTTAGAAATGGAACAATTTTTATTGGACAGAATTTGGATGTTTAACTTGGCAAAATTATAGTTGTAATTTGAAATCTAAAAAAGAATAAAATAAAGCCAATATAATTATGTTGATAATTTAAGCCTATAAACGAACTCTTTTTGACAGCACAATGCAGGTTTGCTTGAGATTATGTGGATGGATTCTAATACAGCAAGATGAAATTCAGATCTGGCTTTAGATAGAATTGAAAATTGATCATCATTGTAGTGAAGGGTGCAATTTGGATGTTGGGGCATTGTTTAGGACCTTCTATTGGATGTTTTTGAAACTGCAGGATTTTCTTTGAAATTCTTGCATTGATCACCAATTCTGGGTAACCATTTTTAAGAAATAAAGATCAAATAGTGTCCAGTTCTTGTTGGAGGGAAGATTTTGAGCAGATTTTGAATGTACGGTGTGTTAAAGTTGCGATCAGGTTAGTTTTGCATGTCTTTGGACCAAACAAGTTCCATCTAATATATTCACCAGTAAATGTAGCTTTCCTGTAAACAGATGTAGTAAAATTGTTGGTTGATATGGTGACCAATACATTTAAAAATGATGGTTATTGGTTAACTTTTTTTTCACTTGTAAATTTGAGCAAGGTATGCAAAGAGTTCAAATTAGTTAAAAATGTTTAAGAATCCACTTCATTTTGGAAGAGACCAAATGTGTTGTTGATGTAACAATAATAGATTTGAGGTTTAGAAATTTTGTTGAAAAGTTTAGATTCGTAAAATCCAACAAAAATATTTGCCAAGGCTGGACCAAGCAGACTGCCCATAGCGACTCTGTCAATTTGCCTATACATACAATTATTAAAACTAAATTCAATGGAAGATGTTGCAATTTTCATTAAATCAGTAAAAACGTGTTTTGGAATGATTGGCTCAGGAAGATCACCATTGTAGAAAACTTGACTGCAAATTTCAATCGTTTCAGCTGAAGGAACATTGGTAAATAAACTGCAAATATCATATGAGCAAAGAAAACATTTATTACGAGGATTGACACTGAGTTTTTGTATTCTTTCAGCGAAGGTGAAAGAATCTTGAATGCAATTGATTGAGAATGATTTAAAACAGGTTGAAGTAGAGCAGCAAGAAATTTAGCCAATTCATGTTGAGCAGAACTGATCATGGAAAGAATGGGGCAACAAAGAGCATTTTGTTTATGAATTTTGGGTAGTCCATACATTAAAATTGATTAAAAAGCATTAAAATTCATTAAAATTAGACAACATTGCTAAAATTGAATCACAGATACAACAATGGTTACTACAGCTGGGAAAAGAGAGCCTAATTTCTAAACAAGTGTACAAAGCAATCTGACCCACTGGCTCTCAGCGACCATGCATGTATGATCTTCCAAAAATATACAAAAAGAATGTACCCTTATGTCTGATTTTGTCTGTGATTGGATCAGCCCAACATCAGTTACTTAAATGGCTCATTTCTCTTCTTCAACCTATTTTCCAAAACTTTCTAATTGTGTGTCTGATTTTTTCACCTTTGTAAATGAAGTCAGAAAATTTACCTTTTTTCCTTCCTCTGTCTTTCTTTGTTCTTTTGACATTTTCAGTCTCTTCACCAATGTTCTGCTTGCTGAAATCATAGAAATCTGCACTGACACCCTTTACAATGATGACTTAATGCTGCCATATGAATTAATGCAGCTAGCCACCTTCTCTGTGGAATTCAGCTTCAATAACAACATGCATTGACAAATTGACAGCGTTGCTATGGACACAGCACTTGGTCCAGCATTAGCAAACATTTTTGTTGGCTACAAAAAATAAAATTTTTCAACACCGTTAGTGTACCTCTGGTAGGTTGATGATATTTTTGCCGTATTCAACAATGAAGAAGACTGCAACACTTTTCTCACCCACCTCAATTTCCTTCATGCTGCACTATGTTTCACCTACCAAAAGAAATCCAATTACTCTCTCCCCTTGCTGGGCATGTTGGTAGAAAGGCACAATTCAGAATTTTTAACTTCAGTGTACAGGAAACCCACCTTCACCAGCCAGTATCTATGTTGGAACTCCTTCAGCCCCAAAAACGGAAAATCAACCTAATTGGTACTATTGTTTACAGAGCTTTTATAATCTGTTCAAAAAGCAAACTGGACCCAGAGCTTGCAAAATTCATTCAATTCTATTAGAAAATGGCTATCTGGAACATGCAATCAATTCGGCTTTCAAACAAAAACTTCAACAACTAAATTCTAACCCAGTTAACACAGTGGAAAAGTGCCCTGTCTACCTACACATCCAGCAATGTTATTTACCAGCTTGTGTGCCACTGTGATAGTCAGTACATTGGTCACATGTCCCAACACTTAGAAGAGTGATTAAACAACACGTTCCAAGATCCATTGTCAATCTTCCTGCTTTGCACAACCACCAAAGCCTTTCCCGCTCTTGCAAGGCCAACATTTGCCCACAACAATTTCACAAATCTGCCATTGGTCAACATCTTCTTGACAATGCCCAATGCACTCTTCACTACAACAATGACAAATTTTCTATTCTCGATTGAGGTTGCTCTTCTTTTCACCTTTCTGCTCTTGAAGTGACTTTCATTAAATCTCTTAATCCCCTTCTGTGATTTGTGTACTCCTTAAAAATTTCTCAATCTTTTCTCCAATTGGCTAACTTCTTTTATAGCTAATGAGAACTCTGCTTTCTTCTTTATAGTCCAGTTTGGTTTCATTTATGGTTTATTCTGATGATTTCCACTGAAGAGTGTCAGATGAAAAGCTTTGGGTAGAAAAATCTTTTACTTCACACAATAATTTTGACCTTTCTTTCAATAATTTGCTTATCAGCATCAAAAAAAATGTATGATACCAAGTTCTTCTTGAAAAATAAATCTAGTCTTAAGAAAGTATTGAAAATTATTGAATCTGCTTATTCTACTAAACATGGTAATTCTCTTATCACTAAAATCAATATGGAAAATTTTATCGATGTTGACTCTTCAAAAATTGCTGATTGCTGTAATAAATTTTTTCTTAAAATTGGTCACTCCATTGCAAACAATGTCAATAGACCCATAAGTTGGGGTTGAACAAAAATGTTTAAGTCTATTGCTGTTATAAATGTGTAGCTCATGCTTGACCTCTTGGTTATTGAAATGAAAGGTTGCTGTCAGTGTCTTAGTGTGACTAAGCTTCAGCTTCCAAGTCTGGAGATACTCATCTCTTGACTTAAAGTCCATTCAAAGCCTTTCCAGTTTCCAGAGCAGTGCAACAATGCTAAATTGTCTGCATAGGTAAACTTTCTAGAAATTGTGGAGAGTAGATGTAGACATAAATATATTGAGATTGAAAAGGAGGAGAGCTGAGACCAATCTTTGAAAAATGCTGTTTTTTAGACCATAAATTCTATTTTTGCTTGCTGTCACCAATAGTAAGTGTGAAATGTAAGTTTTGGACAAGCTCAATGATCATTCTTAACACATGCTTATCCGGCAGAAGTCTCAAGCAGCTTGCATGTAAAGCCATGGTGCCAGACAGAGTCATATCCTACCATCAGATTGACAAATCAACAAAAAATCCTTGAAATTTTTTTCAATAGAATGATTTGATCCATGTTTGACTTTTTGCATCAAAACCCAGCATGCTCTCTAGGGAGCAATGAAATAATAATTGGTTTGACATGTTCATAGATTAGCCTTTCAATGATCTTGTTGGAGACATGGTGTAGGAATGATTGTTCAAAAACAATGGTTGGAATTACAATTGTTCAAAAAAAAATGCATATGCAGTTGTCTGAAAATATTTATTTTATAAACACTTGTTTTGCTTCTTTTAATGAATACCAAATCCTAACCCTAACCATATTGTTTGTAAAATGTTGGCTTTTATTTTCAAACTATTGTTAATTTGAACAACTGTTTTTGAACAATCTTTCATATAAGAGTAGACACAGAACAGAGATATTGATAATAACTTTTTGGACCTCTTATGGGCTTTATTGGCTTTGGAATAGCAACTACAAACTTTCTTTGTCAGATCTTGTGAATTTTAAGTTGGTGAAAGCAGGATGAAAGGAACTCATGTAACTGGGACCGTAAAGCAACTCCAGCATCCTTTTTAATATTAATTACATAATGATTTTAATAGTTTCACATTTTACTTATTCCTAATTAGTTAATCAATTTTAAATTTATGTTGTAATTCTTAAATCTAATACTAAATAAAGAAAATTTTATATACTGTACATGTGATTTTGTATCCTGCTGAATGTACTTAAATTTACAGTCGTGGCCAAAAGTGTAGGACCACCCTTCAAAATTCTGATTTTGACAGCAAATTGCTTATTCAATTGTTAATAAAAGAATGTATTCGACATATTATGCGCATGCAACAAATAAAAAACATTTGTGGATATACATAACACACGTTAACATGGAAATTTTTAGAAAAGTCAATATTTTGTTGGTCCACCCTTGGCTTTGATGACAGCTTCCAAACGTCTTGGCATGCTTTCCACCAAACTTTGGCAGTACTCATTGGATAGTTCATGCACCCAGACTTCTTTAATGGCTTGTTCCAACATCTTAGCACTTGTTGGTTGCTTCTCGGAAACTTTGTCCTTCAAAATTGACCAAAGATTTTCAATTGGATTCAAATCAGGACTGTTTCCAGGCCAGTCCAGGATTCGGATTTTCTTTGATTTCAGGAATTGAGTCACGATTTTGGCTCGATGACATGGAGCACCATCCTGCATGAAAACTGTGCAATTATGGACAGCCATGTGCAGTTCCAACTTGTTTTTCAACAAATCTAAGTATCGCTGGCCATTCATTGTCGTTCCTGTTGGCAAAAAAAAAGAGTCCAGCTGTTCCATTTAGTGACATTCCCCCCCAAATTATGACACTTGGGGGGTGTTTCATAGTTTGTATTGTGTATCGATCATCAAATCGCTTTCCTGATGGTCTACGGACATACCGATTCCGAGTAGTGAACTGCTGCACAGAAGATTTGTCTGTGAACAACACTTGATGCCACTGCTGAATTGTCCATTGCACGTGTTTCTTGGCAAACGCCAAGCGCTTAACTTTCATAGCCTGTGTCAACCTGGGTTTACGTGCAGGTTTATGAGCTTTTAAGCCAAAGTCGTTCACCAAACGTCGACTGACAGTTCTTCGACTGATATTCGTACCCTTAGCAAGCAGTGCAGACCGAATCTTGCTAGCAGAACTCATTCGAGAACGAACTGCTGTTCTCCGAATCATGAGGTTGTCTCTAGGGGTGGTTTTTCGAGGTCTCTCAGATTTTTTGGCAGTTGAATAAGTCCCTGTAATTCGAAATTTTATGATTGCGTTATGAACAGCATTCTTGCTACACTTAATTTTTTGACTGATCAATCGTTCTGAATACCCTTCTTTGTGCAGAGCCACTATTTGAGCCCGCAAAATTTCTGAAAGTGGTGAATTTTTAGCCATTTTTTACAATTTTCAACTCTTAAGATTTCAGCATATATGCTACAAATTTAACTAAAATAAACTCTCAAACAAGTAAAAGTCATTAAATGAGATTATAATCATGCCTTAATGAGCTAATAAAAGTAATCACAAAAAGCTAGCAAATGAATATTTCAGTCAAATGCAAAAAAACAGAGAAAATCTACTTTTTACTTTGTGGTCCTACACTTTTGGCCACGACTGTATAATTTAGCCCATTGTGGAAAAAGTTGGACATCCCTGAACTAGTTAAATCTAAAATAGCCAAATTGGTGGAAGTTTTAAATAAAACATCACATATTTTCCCCTCCTCAGTTTTTCTTTTTATCTACTTTGCTTCAGTTCATCCTCACTTACTATATGGCCTTCCCATCTGGGGAAGTACCTTTCCAACATAGCTCTAAAAACTCCAATGTCTCCCAAATAAAGCTCTTCACATAATCTCAAACTTTAGCCCTAAAATATTTGCAACACCACTTTTTACAATTACAAAATCTTAACATTTCAGGATTGTACAATTTTGAAATTGCAAAAATGATGCACTAATACTATAACAAAAACTTTCCAATCTGTTTTACATCCTTCTTTACGTTTTACAGCCTGTTCAAAACATAATCACTCTACTAGATGCAACATTCAAAACAATTTATACCTACCTCACTTTTTATTGTGATACTGTCAAAGATCAGTTAAATTTCAAAGCACAAAAATCTGGAACTTTATTTTTTTTTACATTCAAAACCAGTTATTTAATACATTCAAACATAATATTAAAAACCATTTATCAAAATTTCTATATATGAATTAGAAAGTAATCTTACCTTCAGCCACTATCTCCTTTGATTAATTGATCTTTGAAATTGACCAATTCCACTATAATTTCTTGGTGACTGCTCAGCTAAAAGATTGTTTATTATTTTATACTGTAGTTGTATATAGTCTGTATTGTAATATCTTGATATATTTTTTGTTTATTCTTTATACATTACCTTTATAATGTTTACAAATAAATTCTGTCTGTCATTGTTTTTGAATTATTTCTGTCTGTCATTGTTTTTGAAACTTAGTTTTTAAGATTTTTAATCCAAAATAAAAAGGTCTAATAAAGGGTTTTTCTAAACTGTATATCACAGACCATTTATGGTTCACTGTTGCACAACATTCTGTAAGCCCATAACAACTTTAGTTTTGAAAAATAGTTTCTATGCTAGACATTGTGTTTTTTTCTGTTGGTGAAAAAATATCATTCTTTAAGCAACCTAAGAATTTAAATGAGCTGTTTAGCAAACTAAATGCTTTATGTAGTTTAACAGTCTTTGGTAGTGTACTAAGATTCCAAAAAAAACAAAACTTGACAAGGAGAACAGACAATTTTTCAAAAGTGGCAGCATTCATATTTCTTTATGCAAAACAAACAAACTTTGGTAATGTGTTTAGTTTATCAACAGAACATTCCAGTGTTGAAAGAGTATAACATTAAGCACCAATATGAGATTAATCTTTCTTCAAGATTCAGTGACTTTGGTTGGGAATAAAGGATTACAAAATTTAAATTGCTGGAAATGTCATACAAAAGTCAAGCAAATATCATATCATACAAAAGTAGGTTGTAGATATGGTTTGTCCAAAAATTAAAAGTAAATTTACCAACACCAGTTTTTCTAGCAATACAGTAACAAGACCAATGGAAGATATTAGTGATGATTTGTTGATTAGATTTATGCATGTTTTTTATCATATTAGATAAAAGCACAAATTAAAGTGATACCACACAGCTAGTAATATTTTTTCTAGGCATTTCTGAAATATTTCATGTCTGTGAAGAATTATTATGATTGCAAAGCTTGAAAGGCAAAACCAAAGGGTAGATATATTTGTGGTGTGTGCAATGCATTTCAACAACTTAGGGTTTCTTGCCACAAGTTAGTTGAAATCACTACTGATGGCACCTCTTCAATTATTGTTAAAAGATTTGAGTTGATATCATTATTAAAATAAAAATGTAATAAAAAAATAATAAATATTTAATTATTTATCACTGTATCATTCATCAGGATACTTTGACATTAAAAATTTTGCAAATAAAAAATGTCATGTTCTTTTGGTGATGTTACAAATTTTATTTGCAGTAAAGATCTTAATTATCATCAAATTAAGTCTCTTTTGGAAAATAATTTTTTTTATGATGATGTGGTTTGTTTTACTGCAGTTTGCTGGTTGAGTATCTGCTCCACTTGGGAAAGGTTTTTTTATTACATGTTTTTTTATTAAGCTTTTTTTATTACATGTTATTATTACATGCATAACATCAATTGTTTGTGGTTGCCATACCTTGCAATCCATTTTAGTTTAATGTAGAGGTAACTACCAACTTTCAATTCAAACTTATCAATTGAAAAGAAGACTCAGCTGCAATAACAACGTTTAATAATGACAATATTTTCAATATCTACTGCAGTTTGAGCAGCAATGATTATACTCAGCTACTATTGCATGTCAGTTAAAAGGCTTGCTTTGTTTCCACTTATATATGCAAACAGATGTTTTTTGTTATAAGCAAATCAAAACTTCAAATTAGGTTGAAAGATAACAACCTGAAAGCTGTTTTGCATATACATTTGACTATATTGGAACCATGTTTTAAGCAAGTGTTCTCCAACAAACTTCAACTTTACAGTTCAACAAAAAACTTTGCTAATTGTGCAATAAACATTTTACAACTGTGTTTTGTTTTCTTTATTTTTTTATCAACTTTTTTCTTGCAAATGGCTTATTTAAAAACTTTTAATTTGATAAAGTAGCTTTTGACTTAAAAAGTCTCAGAACTGGTCTAGTGTAATAGATAAAGGATTAAATTAATGATTAGTTTATTATTAGTCACTTTGTAATAATTAATGATAAATGATAAATTTTATTAAAATTAAAATGAAGCTTTTATTTGCATAAACACTAGTCAATTAAAATTATATTTTTTTAATCAATGTTTAACAATTTAAACAGAAAAGTTTGAAAAAAATACTTACAATTAGCAAAAACTTGAAAAAAAAGTTTTGGGAAAAATTTGAAAATAAATGGAATTCTATAACAAAACCTTCAACCGGAAGAAGTTTTTTAAAGTTTTTGGGTCAATGGCCTCCAGCTGCTGGATTTCTTCAAATTTTATGTAAAATTAATTATATTTTTTTAGTTTTATAAAAATATTATTACCATATGAGTATATATGTGCTCTAATAACTTGATGTTTCAAGTTTTTATTCTGTTTGAAACTTAAAAATTTTAAATTGAATCTTGTGTTTTATTGTTGATTTTATTTTTTTGTTTTTGATCAGTGTTTCACAAATTATAAATTGCAAACAATTGTTGGTTGCAAAAGCTTTAACGATTTGTATGGAGTTTATTTTAAACATAATGTGGTTTTAACCTGTGCTAGAACAGTTTTTTTTTTCAATTAAGAAAATATATTTTTGGGCTTGAAATCACTTAATTGTTTTTATATCAATAATTTTGAAATAAATTTACCTATTTTGCATCAGCCTTGAAATTGTTTTTGATCACAATCATTTAAGTTTCCTGCACTGCAAAAGTCATTTTAACAGTGAAAAATTCTAAATAATGCCAATTTTGTTCAGAATAAGTTATTTTATAAATGTACTACTACTTTATGTATATAAAGCAGTAATATTTAACAACAGATTACTTAAAATTTGATTTTGAAATTTGTATCTTCTTGGATTTTGATGATTTTGCAGTCTTGAGTGCATGCTCTGTCTCTTTGTCTTGGGATCATATTACAAACCTAACTTTCATATGTGTAATTGCAATGAAGTTCTTGTAATAACCTGACCAAGAATTTTTGTCTTATCTTCTCAGCATGCTTTTATAAAAATTAACTTGGCATTGCTTCTGCTTTTTTAAAAAAATTTTTGGTACCTTTTTGGCTTACATTTTTTTGAATCACCAAATCAGGCAACATTATTCAAATTATCCATTGTCAGCAGGCTAGCTTAGGTGATAAGACTCTGACTTGTAGGCAGAAGGTTGTGTATTTGATGTTTAGTTTACCTGACTAAGTCTTGTTGCACTCTTAGGAAAGGTACTTTACAACAAATTTCTTAATAAGGTCATGCTGCTTTGCTGTAATGGTGACTCTGATTAAAACAGAAAGCAGCATATATGTCAATGTGCCCATTCTGAAAAAAAAATTGTCCATCTATAAGCACTTTATACCAGCTACTTAAAATCCTGACCTACAGTCACTTTCCATTTTATCATACCAATTATCAAAATGTTTGTGTAATTTAAAGACTTGTAGTCTTGACATCACATATTTTCAAAAACTTTACTAAAAAGTTTGTACCACCTAGTTGGACTCTTCCAAAGCTTTTTTTGCTTCCTTGTTTTGTTCTTGTTTTCTCAATAGTTGCATCATATTCAACAATAACCAGCAAAAAATTCTCACAAGTAGTACACTATATTATGAAACAATCTAAAACAATAAGAACAAAATTCTTCAACTTCGAAAATATTACAACCCAATGAAACTAAGAAGTTGTTTTGTATGATGAGCAATTGGCTTGCTGATTGGGATTTAACAAACAGCAAGATGTAATTCTATTTCTTTTTTGACTTACCTTGTAAATGTAAAAGAAATATTAAATGAAATTTCAGCTGTATACTGTCCAGTAAATGTAAACCTACATTTACTGGACAGCATACACACTGAGATTTATTTGGACTTCAGCACAGAAAAATTAATCTCATTGACAATGTTGTTTACAGAGCTTTTAAAATTTGCTCTTTTGAAAAGCTCTCAAATGAAGTCAACAAAATCAAATATATCTTGCAACAGAATGATTATAACTGAAGAAGTTATTAATTCCAGAATTAAAAAGAAAAACTTAAATTTTTAAACAACCAAGCAATTTGCCACAAAAAAGTGTCCAGTATATCTAAAATTATTTTTGACTGGAAGCATTTCCCTTAAATATGAAAAACCAACAAAGTCAATACCATAAATCTTTGAGTATAGTCTGCATTTTTTTCCGGAAATTTTAAGGTCAAAATCCCTAGTGTGTACTATACATGAGGTTAAAAAAAACATTTTCTTAAGCGTCAGCCCAATCGCTAAATCCGATCGTGGACATCGCCATATTGAATGGTCACATGATGCACAATGGTCACATGATGCACTACCCAGAATGCATCGGTTTTGGCAGTTCTATTTCTGAGCGGAATATCTGCATACACAAACTATTGTCCTTTTTAATTGCCCCGTATACAGTTTTGTATTTGCAGTTTGCATCATAACTGTGCCAAACAAAAGATCATTAATTACCTCAGGTCTTTATTTAAATGAGTACATTAATCTGAAATAAAATATTGTACATTTCATGCCCATAAAATGCCTTGTAGATCATATACAGCTGTGTTTAAGCTTCAAGTTATATCATATGCTGAAGAACATGGTAATAGGGCTGCCGGAAGAAAATTTGATGTTGATGAAAGTAATGTCAGGAAATGGAGAAGAAATAAAGAGGATATTAAAAAGATGCCAAGTATAAAAAAGGCAAGAAGGGGGAAAAAGGCCCAACATCCTGAACTTGAAAAAACTTTGCTTGAATGGGTAGAGGAAAGAAGACTTGGTGGCATAGCCATTAATACAGTACACTTGAGACTACAGGCAAAACTCATTGCAAAAAAAAATGAAACTTAATCAGTCAGAATTTAAAGCATCACGTGGCTGGGCCAGTAACTTTATGTCAAGGCATAACTTATCTGTTAGGAGGCGAACCCACATTTCACAAAAGTTACCAGCTGATATTGAAGAAAAATTAATGAACTTTCAACAGTTTATTATTAAAATGTGACGGGAAAAGAATTACCCATCGTCATTGATTGGAAATGCAGACCAGACCCCATTAACTTTTGATTATGCCTGCAGATAGCACAATAGATTTCAGTGGTACTGCGTCAATTTCCATTAAAACCACAGGCCATGAAAAAAATCGTTTTACTGTTATGTTGGCTTGTATGGCTGACGGTACCAAACTTAAACCATATATAATATTCAAACGTAAAACAGCACCCAAAAATGTGGAATTCCCCACAGGAATTATTGTTAGATTTCAACAAAAAGGGTGGATGAATGATGCATTGTTTAGAGATTGGATTGACATTGTATGGGCCAGTCGTCCTGGTGGCAAAATTAAAAAGGACAACAGCTTGCTTGTATTAGATGCATTTAGATGCCACAGAATTGAAGATCAACTCAAGCATTTGAAAAAACAACACAAAACAGATGTTGCTATCATTCCAGGTGGTATGACCTCCATATTGCAGCCACTAGATGTTTCTGTTAATAAGCCGTTTAAAAACAAATTGCGTGATTTATGGACTGAATGGATGTCGACTGGTGAAAAGTCATTCACTAAAGGTGGAAGGGTTTGTGCTCCTGACCTGGCTTTGATATGCAAATGGATCGTGCATGTATGGCAAGAACTGGATCCACAGATTATTGTGCACAGTTTTGTGAAATGTTGTATATCGTCTGCATTGGATGGCTCTCAGGATGACGTTGTATGGAAAGATGATATAACTGACAGTGAATCTTCTGTGGACTATGAATCTGAAAGTGACAGAGATTTAAACTACAATGATGCTGACATACTTACAAACAAACAAATGGACCAGATATTTACCGGTAATGCTGAAAGTGACACTGAATTTGCAGGATTTGAATAAATCTTTGAATAAATGTTTGAATAAATGTTTTTGTTTGAATAAATCTTTTGCTCTTGCTCTTTCTTTTGTAACTCAAGTTAGGGGTGTGTACTATACATGAGGTTTAGGTTTTTCCCCAAAAAAAACCCCTATACTTGCCCTGAGGACTATACATAGGGGCAGACTATACTCGAAGATTTACGGTATTTAATAACTGTTTTAGATCTGTGTCAACTAAAATAAATTTATCTTCAAAAAAGATGCTGCCTCCATTTTAAAAAGATGTTTTACCTGCTCATCAGGGAAGCAATGTTGTATATAAATATCCTTGCTACCATAACAGGGTGTATGTAAGTAGAACATTCCAATGACTATAAAAAAATTCAACAACATGTTTCAAAATCAATTGGAAATCAAGTTACACCTCAAAAAGACCTCTCTAAACATCAATGTAAGTACACTTCAAATGTACTTATTTTGCATTCAACTATTGGTCAACATTGTTTGATTACAAAATTTGCATGGAAAATCCAATATTTACTGGTTTTCAATTTTAGTGACAGGCAATCATTTTTTCACCTAGCAATGCTCAAAGCCACCTTTATAAAACCTTTTAAACCCTCTCTTTGTCACCAGAAAGAATTCATTTATAGACTGAAGGTTTTAGCTTGCAACACAAGTGAGCACACAACCAATCACCCATTCTCTTTTCTAAACCAATCAGAGATGACTTGCAATGTTCTCCAACCCTATATAAGCCACTTTTACTTGCAGTTTGTTATTGCTATTGATTTCTTTTGACAAAAGTTGTCCAAAAGAATTCTAAAACAAACAGTTTTTTTAAAGACTACTTTACAGTGAATTGAAAGAGTTAATCCTTTTGTCAATACCATTGGTCATTTTAAAGTTTTGTACAACTAAGAAGTTATTTAGAAAAATTATTAATTTTAAAGTTATGTTGTTAAATTTTGGAAACCTAATAAAAGCTTGATTTTTGTAAATGTTTGTTTAATCAAAAGTAAAAAATGTAAAATTTGCTCTGGCTGCTCTTCACAATTGTTATATAATCAATCATTTACAAAACACAAGAAATAGATGATGCAATTAACTAATTTTTTTGTTGTGATGATATCTGTACAATCAAAAATTTTCCTCCTCTTTTGCTTAATATTTTTCGAAAATTTGTCAAAGAATCATTAAAGGTCTAGTCTTTTTATTTTAGTAATTATTTACAATCTTATAGGCAACACTCAGCCTGCAGAAAAAATCAAACCTTGGCCAAGTGAAATTTTTAATAATATTTCATCTCAAATTGAAAAAATATTTTGTGATTTAAAAAGTGGGAATATTAATGTTGATGATTTGAAAGCTTTATCTAAACTAAAACAGTTTTGGGATTGCTCAGAATCTGTTAGTAAAGTAAGTGAGTTTATTATAATAAAACTCTTGTTATTACAAAGATTAAATTTAGTGTTGCTAAAATCTAAAATGATTTGTTTACAAATCTAAAAGTCAAATCTTATGCTGACATGATATTTTTTTAATTAATTATAATTTAATACTAAATGTAAATAAATAAAAAATTATTAAAGTAACCTCTGAACCATTATGATAAACATTTGTTACAAGAAAAAAATCAAAATAAATTGAATTACTTTTTCTGCAGAGAAGAGCTTGGGAATGATCTTAAACCATACTTTGTTTAAATTTTTAACACCTAAAACTTTTTTTTTAATGTTTAAATCATTTTAACAATTTTTGATCTTCCTTCAAAGCATTTGCAAAATGGACAAAAAAAATATATTGGCAGCTAAGGTTAAACTTAAATCTTGCATCTGCAGTAGTTTAATGATTTAAAGATTTGATTAGTATTCCATAGAAATTAAAATTATATTTTTCATTGGAAGTTTGTTTTCAGTTTTTATGGTCAGGCTACTTACTTTTTTAGTTTTCTTAATGCGTTGTTATGAGCAGTCAAGATCTAACAACAAGCAAACACTCACAGGCCTGTTTTGTCCTTATTTGGAAACATCAGGTTGCCTTTGCATAATGTTGATGTATAAAAACTAGTCAAGTAAAATAATTAAGTAGCCTACAAAATGTGTTTGGTGAATAAATCATTTCATGCCGCCACTCTCACCTGACCTGATGCCACTGGATTTCTACCTTTCAGAAAAAAGTCATGACAATTGAAAGCACTGGTTTATGCAGAGAATCAATGATATCAAAAATAACATTAACAAACTATTGATGATATGAGATGTGAATATAACAAGTCTTTATCAGTGTGTTTCTGCAAACTCAGTTATCAAGTGTGTGGCTCACTTTCCAACAACTGTTATGATTAGTTAAAATAAGCCATTCTCCATTTTAGTGTTTTTTCATATTCTCTTTTGTAAATAAATGTTATTAAACCTATCTAGCTTGTCATCTATTTGTTAAAATAAGGTACACTTTTGGTAGGTTACTTTTGAAGCATTATGCAATTTATGCAAGTCTCATTGTTGTTAGATCTTTGATGTTCATGAAAACCAATTTGTGGAAAGACATTTGTATACTATGAAGGTTAGCTGTATGGCTAAGAAAACAGTCAAACTACAAGTATGCTGAATTTGTTGATATGGAAGGAATGCTGACAAGACATTGTCATCATCAATCCAATTTTAATTTGGTTTAATCCCCAGTGAATGAAGGTGGCTGAATGCATCTTACTACTTCCACAACTCTTCTTACATCTTCTCTCCACCTACATTGATCTGCCACATCTTCTTTCTTTAAACCAATCCTTCTCACGTTTCCTTCAACTTGTTCCCTCCATTTTATCCTTGATTGGCCATGTTTACATTTTCCATTTACTTCATGTACCATTGCCTTCATCAAAACATCTTTCTCAGGTTGTCTCAAAACATGACCATACCATCTCGCACCATGTGCCCTTGCCAGCTTATCTGCTGCTTTCTTCAATCCTAACATGTCCATCAGCTCCTCTGTATTCCTCTTATCTACCAACTTTATACCACAAATCACACTCACCATAAATCTTTCTGCTCTTCTCAAAATAGCTACTTGATTTTCTTTTAAACACCATGTTTTTCTTCTGTTTAACATAGCTGATCTTACATAGCTTTTATATACTTTTCTTTTCATTAGTAAAGAGGATATTTTTTTGAACAGTATCTCTCTGCACTCTGAATTTCTTCCATCCTACTCTTGTTCTTGCAGTTACTGCAGCTTCACATTCTCCACTGACATTCAACTTATTGCCAAGATAGCAAAATCCCTTTACAGTTTCCACTTTATCACACATTACTTCCTGTTGCACTTTTTCCACACCATTTTTCGCTTTATCACACTTATTACAAACAAACAATCCATTGGTCACATTTTGTACATAAGACAGAGTTGACAGTCACCCTTTTGCCATGTATTCCACATGGGTCTATTTTACTTATGTGAGTTTACCGTTCGACCCACACACCATCACCTTTGTCTTTTCAAGATTCACTTTCAGTCCCTTGCTCTTCAATGTACTTCTCCATTTTAGAAGCCTTTACTTCAGACCCTCCATCGTTTCACTCATCAGTACCAAATCATCTGCATACCAAAGCCCTTTCATTAAATTTAGCTTTTTCTTGCATTTTCTATCACAACATCCACCACAATTGCAAACAGCAAATATGACAAAACAGATCCCTGATGTACACCAACCACTACAGAAAATTCTTATGAAAATTTGGATCCAACTTTAGCCTTCATCTTTGAATCCTCATACAGACTTATTACTGCTTTCATCAAGATCTCTGGTAGTCCTTTCTTACTCATTGCCCATTGTATTACTCTTCTTGAAACTCTATCAAAAGCCTTCTCTAAATCCACAAAACACATGTAAAACTTTTTATTCTTCTTCAATTGCTCATGCATTCTTCTCACTATAGAAAGAGCATCTGTTGTCTATCTTCCAGGCATAAAGCTGAATTGCATATCATCCATTACCACCAATGCTGTTATCCTTTTCTCCAATACCCTTTCGATGATCTTTATTCTATGTTCCAAAAACTTTACTTTTCTATATGCATCATGATTCATCACATATCCTTTTCCCTTGTAAACTGGCACCATCACACTAGCTTTCCAATCTTCCATCATTCCTTTTCCATCAAGTACTCTCTGACAAAATTTCATCATCACATCAATTCCGACTTTCCCACTTGCATTTATCATTTTCATGCTCACCTCTGAAAGTCCAGATGCTTTTCCTAATTTCATTTTCTTCATTGCACTTGTTATTTTCTCTAAGGAAGCTTTTTCCACTGGGCCTTACACTATACCAATCTCAGTTCTTTGATCCCATGCATTCTCTTTATTCATCATCTTTTGCATATATTCTTTCAACACTCTCTTTTGATTCTTCTCACTGAACACATCTGACATTTATTCCTTTTAAACATCATCCACCATTTACATCTTGTCCTTCCTTTTTTAAAAACTTCTCAAACTTAAACAGTTTGTTTGGTTTATCACATAAATCATTCATCTCTTGCTCAGTTTCTTACTTCATTGCTCTACTGTCAATTTTTTGTTCGATTTTTCTCTCTTTTGTAATTATCTTTATTTTCTACTGGTCAGATCTTGCACATCTCTCTAAATATCTTCTTTTTTCTCTTTATTGCCATGTGCTTCCTCACTCCCTCTTTTGTTTACTCTTTCCACAAAGTTCTTCATAAGCTTTCAAAATTTCATCTTTAAATGAACCCCACAAATCTTTTGCTTAAGTATTAACTAATCTTTTACCTTGTCCTTAAATTTTTTTCTTGTTTATTTTTCTTTTACTTTCCATACCCTCCATTCCATGTTCTGTTTCATCTTTATACACTTAAACAAGTTTTCCTTCTTCACATTAACAACCACTAACCTGTGTTGCAGTTCCCAAGAAATCACTTTGACATCTTTTAAGAACTTTTTGCTGTTTTTTTTCACCAAAACAAAATCAATCTCAGTTTCATTAGCACTTAAACTGTAAGTCACCTTCCTTCTTCTTATTACCACACATAAACCCTTATGACTCCAGAATTCCAACAGCATTCCACCTTCCAAATTTTGCTCTTCAATTCCATTTCCTCCATTTACACCCTCACATCTGTTTACTTTTTTCCAACATGACCATTAAAATCTCCAATCCCCAAAGTCAATTCTTTTGTATCTTTCATATTCCTATTCATGAACCAGTTCATCATGAATTTTATTGTTCTGTATATCTGGCTTTCCACTTTGATGTGCATAGACACATAACACTCATATCAATTCTTCCCCAAATATAGACTTCCTCTTGTAGACAACAAATATTCACCTGCTTCTTCCTGACTTCTTCTGCCACTTCTATTCCTCTACTAGAAAGACTATTAACTTTTCAGGTTCCAAGTCTAATTCCAATTTGATTATCAGTCTTTTTCTTGTTTTTAAATTTAGACCCAGAAATTTTTTGCACCCCCTTCCCATTTAAGGGCTGCTGGGGTCTGGAGGCCATTTTATTAAATTGTTTTTCATAATAATTTTGAGCAATTTTTTTTGGTCACATACCCTTGACAGCAACTACAATTGTTTGCTGTAGACATATTTTTTTCCTTAAAAGACAATGCCTGCAAGGTAATAGGTTGATCTCATTCCAAATCCAAAGTTGGAACCCTAACAGGTGCTCCCACTCTGGTAAGAGTGATCTGTGAGTAATGGGAATTAAAGGATAACTCCAGGTTTAAAAGGTAACTTCAAAACTCCCAAACTAAAGCCTTTTCTTTGGTTATAGTTTAAAGTCATGCCCAGGACAATTACAAACAAAAATAAAAGTGTTTTCAATAAAGCTTTAGTAAAACTATTTGTACAAATTTTTATTTTTTAACTGAGCAGTAGATTACTAAACCTTGATAAATCAAGTGTTATAAAAATTACACAAGATCTTTTTTAATAGGATTCCCTTTTGCATTTTCTTTTTTCCTATAGACCATTTTGGATTTATGCCATTTTAGATTTTTTGTTTTTCCACATCAGAGCCATGACATTTTTTACTGTTGGTATGCATTTTATTTGCTGCCAAGTCCAAAGCAACAGAAGATTTTTTGACCATTACAAAGATAAGATGATACTCTTGACTTGGTAAATTTTGCCATAAATCCAAGACTGCTTTTTTTCCATTGTATGAAATATTATTTTAATATGTAAACCTTTAACCACTTTAAGATGGGAAACGTTTTTATACATCATCATTATTTCAGTGTTTGAGGAGAGACAATGTGTATGTATGTCACAACAGTTGGCTGAAAATATGGATGCCATATATCAACATTTTGCTTTTTATTGAAGTTTTGAAATAAAATTTAGCAATGCAAATCATGGTAAATAATCTTTGGTTGCCTAGCAACACAGAAATTCTTTGTGAATATTTACTTTTTGTGCTGTTTATTGGCATTCTTTGTAGGCCCATGATTTGCAAGCTCAGTTTCTTCACTATAAAACAATTTCACACTAAAAACCATAAACTTTATCATTACTTAGTGATTTAAAGCTATTAGTCTTGTCACTTCTGTTTAGAATAAAACATAGTGTTGATTTCAGTGTGATGTTTGTGGTATTGTTCTTTATCTGGTTACAAGCTTTCAAGATTACCATGCAAAATACAATTGAACATTGCAGATAAAAAAATTTTCAAACTAAATCTGTTTAAATTAATGTGGAATAAAAAATTCAAATTTTTTGCAGTTAAATCTAAGCTAATAAATAATTACTTCTAAATTGGTTGACTGTGTACTTTTTACAATACTAATTTAAAACAATTGTAAAAACAAACTCATCTGCTCAATAATTACCATTGTAGGAAAGTACCATCTCAAAATGATTAAATTCTAAATGTATCCACAAACATATTATCCACAAAAACAATTACTCTAGTTTATATATACAGTATACAATAAATGTAGATATTTACCAAATCCATAAAAAAATTTTTAAAACTATATGAAAAGTGTCCAATTATTTGTACTGTATATATAGGCTACATTAGTGTCATTTCCAATATATTTTCTTTGAATGATAAGCTGTATAGTAATCTAATTTGTTCAAAGTTTTTGCATTGCTTACACATTGTACTTAGTTTCTGTAACCCAACAGTTGATCAAACAACATTTGATTAAATAACATTTAATCAAAACATTACTTGATTAAAATGACAGTTGATCAAAATGACACTTGATTGAAACAACACTTGATCAAATAATAAAAGAGAAAGTTTACAACAAAACATTGCAAGGCAATCTTAATTTTTTTCACAAGAAAGAATCTTTGTTTTGCTGTTTTTATAAATAGCTGTGACTGGAAAATTTAAATTTCTATCGGACTAACAAAAAAGAGCAATAGCACAGATGAAAATTTACATTTTACAGAAAAAGCAGGCTAACAAAAAAAAAAACAACAGAAAACAAAAGGAAAAGTTTAATTAAAAACTGCTTAATGTTCTAAACAGAGCTATGATTATCTTATACTGCTCTCAAAACATTTATATCTTTATTATTTTATTTTTATTTTATCTCTATATTTATCCTCCTGACTGAAAGCGACAGAGACACTAATACAATAGGCAATTACCCCGACCTGCTTCCAGAGATGCCAAGATATTGCTGTCTGCTTGTAATTAAATAGAGATATGACTTTAATTTAGAACTGTTTGCAAGCACCACCAAGCAGTAGAATGTGCCATAAAGTGTCTTTCCCAAGGACACAACAGAATGGTGCAAGTGGGTTTTGAACCAAGATTGTGTTGGTCATAAGCCCAGCGCTTTAACCACTTGACCATGCTGCTTTATAACTACTGCAATCAATAAATTTCAGCCTTTTTTGGCCTGGTTCAGCCTTTTTCAAAATGCAGTAGCAGGACAATTGCATTTTTGCTAAATAGTGAATATTTCTAGTGGAATTTTCTAGCTCCTCTGCTACAGCAATGACAACTTTAATCTTGAGAGTTACTGTAACATGGAATATTTTATGATTTGTCATTAAATATTGTACATATTTTTGTACATATTTACAATGCTTTTTGGCAAAATAATTTTTATTGCAAGAAAGTGAAGGGGGCAAATTTCCCATAGGACATGATTTCAAAAGATGATTAGGCATCAATAGCTCCAAACCATCTGCTTCTGTTGTGAGTGGAGTTAAAGGTCAAGAATTTAAAATAGACTCTACTTCCAATAAAAAAGGTGTTAAATTGGCCATCATTGAGAGTTTGTTCTGTCATGGTCTGAAGTTAAAATTTGTATGACTGACTGAATCATTCTCTCCCAAGCACCACCCATGGGCTCGCATTTGGATGACTGAAAGTTTATTGAATTTTTTTTTTGAAGGAAAAAACCTTTGATTTGGTGCTGATTTCACTGGCCCAAACCTTCACAAAGATTCTTATCAGCAGAAACAAAGTTGGTTTTATTGTCAGAAAAGAAGTGCAGAACTGGACCTCTTTTTGATAGGAAACAACGTAAGACATTGATAAAGGTGTTGGTTGTCAGATCTATTGTGACTTTGCTGTGAATTTCTCTAGAAGTTGAACAAGTAAAAAGGCAATCATGTCTTTTTACTTGAGAACCCTGTTGTTTTAACAATTAATGGCCCAAAGTAGTCAATGCTACAGTATGTAAAAGGATGAGTATCGACTTGTAGACATGACAGTGAAAGTTCAGCCATTTTTTGTGCTGTCAGCTTTTCATAGTGTCATCAACAATGCATGAAGGATTTAAGCACTGCATAAACAACAGCTGTACTTTGTAGAATTCAATAATGTTGCAATAACTGGTTCAATGTCATATTTGCTCCACCATGACCTGCAACACAATGACAATGAAGAACAATAAGATTGGTGAAGTGCAAGGTGTGGGGCAAGGTAATTGAATGTTTAAGATTAAAGAAAACAGAAGCTCTATCTAAACAGCCGTTCACTCTTAAAAGGCCATTCACAATAACAGGATTCAGTTTTGGAAGAGGAGATTCAAAAGGCAGAAAAAAGTTTTTGGTTTGCATTTTCAACATAATGTTGCCCAAACAGTTCCATTGCTCACACCTAATAAGCTCAATTTCTGCTTTTTGAAGATCAGAAACAGACAAGGAACAAGAAAAATGATAGACAGAGTTAGAATTTATTAAAAAGGTTGTAAATTTTAAAAGCCAAGCAGTGGCTTTCTTTAGGTTAAGCCATGAAGAAAAATACACTATCAAATGATCAACTGGCTCAATCATTTCAGTAATCAAAAATGCAGATGCAGCTTTCTTCTTAAATACTTAATATATTCTACATCTAATATCATCTCTCTGAACCAGCATTGCCAGCTGCCTGGCAAACCACTCAAAAACTCTGGTCCAGAAAGCCATGACTTAGTTCTTAGTAGTTTGTTGGGTCTACATCCATGACACAGCTGGGTTAAGTTCACTAGGGACATTCCTCCAATTAGAAGTGCAAATACTTTTTGTAATAAATTTTAAACGACAAGACACAAAGAGAAGAAAATGTTTTTTTTCATTTTTTATACTTTGAAAAACTACAGTGGAGTCTGTCCAAAAAATAGCTGGTCTCAACTGTGGTAAGTGTAGTTCATGTTTAAGAAAAATATCAATGTTTACAGCAGCCGCAGCTGCAAGAAGTTTTAGACAGGAAATTGAAAGTCTTTTGGAGCTAAATGATATTTACTAATGATTAAGTTACAATTAACATGGTCATTAATATCGATTAAATGGAAAGAACAAACAGCACCATATGCATGCTTAGAGGCTTCAACAAAATAATGAAGTTGATAGTTTTCACTGCCTAAACTGCTATGCAAACTCATCTACCTTGGGATTGACATCGTCTTTCGATGTTCTACTGTTTGAATCCATTGTTGCGACTTATTGAGTTCTAAGGAAGAAATTGGTTTGTCTGATTCTAACTCCAGTTCATGTAGTTGTTGATAGAGAAGTTTGGCTTCAACAATCACTGGGCACAGAAATCCAAGTGGGTCAAAGATGGAGTTAATCGCTCAGACTTCAACCAGCCACCCACAACTATTGCAGCTGGTTGCCTCACAGATAGAGAAGTGACAATCTACACAGGGTTACAATAAATAACACCAAGTCTACTCAGACTTCAGCCACCCACCACCAATTGTTGCTGGTCACCTCACAGATTAAAAAGTAACAATCCAAACATGGCTACAATAAATAACACTAAGTCTACTCAGACTTCAGCCAGCTGCCACCAAATGCTGGTCATCTCATAGATTGAGAAGTGGAAGAAAATGCAGTAGAGCCAGCACTAAATGTACATAATGCAGAAACAAACAATGCTCAGGGAAGAAATTAACTAATAATTAAATAAAAAGTGAAAAGACAATGGCAGCAAGTGCACGCACAAAGTATGATTAGAAAAGCAAAAAAAAATAAAACAAATACATGTGTTGGTAATTTTTTACACTTGTTGTTTATCTTTCTACACCAGAGTCATTACATCTTTCTTTTGTTGAAATGCCACCTTGCCTCTTCAAATT
Organism: Diplosoma virens; assembly: GCA_963680785.1. Taxonomy (NCBI): domain Eukaryota; kingdom Metazoa; phylum Chordata; class Ascidiacea; order Aplousobranchia; family Didemnidae; genus Diplosoma; species Diplosoma virens. The sequence continues at coordinate 325,261 of CAVMFT010000001.1, read as the reverse complement.
AGTGGTATCTTCCTTCATGCTCTTAGGAAGTCCACAATTCATTTTGATGGTACTGCATGTGTACACTTAGTGGGTCAAGAGAGTCTCTGAAAAATAAACACTATTATAATAATTGTCCATGTATACTGTGTATCCTTTCCCATACATGGGGTTCAAAAGTTTATTAAAGATGTTTGATACAGTTTTGTGTAACCCTCTGTACAGGCTGTACCCATAGACATATCAACTAAGGGCTTTACCAAATCTATGCTTTAATGCCATGTTTATCTGGCTTGAGTGGGTTATAAACCTTGAATGATAGGTGGCCTGTCCACCTTATCATTTCCTCATCCAATGTTAAATGCTCTTAAGGTGTATAAACTTCCATAAATCTCTTCAAAAACAAGTCATGCACTGGTCTGATTTACATATTCTGTCACAACAGTCTTCTAGTCATGATTCATTGTTGGAGTGCAAAAGTTTGGAGATATTCAGAAATTGGTTTCTTGACATAGCTATGGCAAAATATGGGGTCTGTAGCATCAAGTCATTAGACCAATATTGGTTAATGGACAATTCCTGTAAGAAATAATAAGTATTCTTTCCACAGTTTCTCAGTTGTTACTGTAGTTCCTCCCACCAATGTACTTGAGGTTTTTCCTTCAGTTCTTTGTCTCTTTTGTACTACTGGCATGAATATAAATTAGTCTGGTAAACTATGATATCCATTAATTCATAAGTGAAGAATAATTTCAAGTAGTCTATTGGTGTAGCATTTTCTTTCATAGGAAACTTACTTTTACTTGTTCTGTGAAGGCAGAAACAGAAGGCTTTTTCAAAGTTATAGACCAGCCATCATCCTCATCTGTTTGTTACCTTGTCTTCTCTTTCTAGGTTGCTCTTTTTTTCACTTTCTTCTTCACTTCCACTGGATTCTTTTATCTGAACTAAATTGTTCACTTAAATCACTTGCTTCTGATTCACTATCAGCATGTATTTCCTTTAGAACTTTCTCAACAAAATATTGCTTTTACCTTTAATTTTTGATGCCATTTTTAAATCTTTCTAGATTACAAAGAACTGTGCATTTAAATTTATAACATTTTTACCTTGAAAAATTAAGTGGGTCAATTGCTATTTATCCAATAAAGAGTAAATATTAAATCATGTGTATTGGTAAGTGCTTTATAAATTTTTTAAAACTTAATAATAGGTTTATTAGATGCAATATGTCAGCATGTACTAGCCCTGTCAAGAACATGTTTTAGTGTCATTCACACCCTGGGATTGTTTCAAAATGATATGTTTTAGCATAATTTGCATTTAAAGGGTTAATTGCCAACCCATTGTCAGAACTAGACTTGCCTGAAAGTTGAAAAAAAAATTAGTGTTTGATTGTCATTGTCTGCAGGCTAAACTATACAGAGCAAGATTTCATTTTTATGGCTGATTGGTGACCTATTTTGTCTCTTTAACATATTTGCTGCCTAATTGTATTAAATTTATTATTAGTGTCAACCTATTTTTTGCAATCTTTAAAAAACAAGAATAATGAATTAGTGGTTATGATTATAATTTGAAATAGACATTCTATTTTTATCATTTATTTAAGCTACAAGCTACAAATATTTTAATATTCAGCACATTGAATAAGAAAAGCTTCTAATGTGCAAGATTTTTTAACTACGATTATATTCATAATTGGCAGCAAATGTGTTAAACACATCTGTTTCATTTTTCCTTTGATTCTAATTACTATTAAGTATTAGAGTTTTATGGAAAATTTAACAATTAATTTTAGTGATAAATATATTTTCTTTACAGAAATCAAAGGAAATTTAACTATTAATTTTTGTGATAAATGTATTTTTTCTTTATAAGAATCAAACAATTTCAAGCTACATCATCATCAGGTTTTTGAACACATTTGTGTTAACAAGCTATGTCAGAATTTTTTAAACTGGGCACCCCAAAATTTTGCAAGGAGTGGCATACAAATTTGTTAAAAACTGTTGCAATTATACTTTTCTTTATATTAAGTGATTCAAAGCTATGTGGATTTTCTTTGCAGAGAAGTAGTTCATAACTAATAAGTTTTATTTCAATACCACAAATTTAATTCAAAATTATATTTAGATATGTGGTCATTTAACAGAATATATATATGACAAGCAATATCAAAATTTACTTGAACTGCATTGCAAACAAATGGAATATTTTTTTGATGTTAAATCTTCTTTGTTAACATTTGTTGATATTCTTCAAAATTCAAAAACAGGTACTGAAACAGTTTGTGTTTGTGAGAGGGTCATTCTGTTGAATTTGTATTATGTAACTACAACACACCACAATTTTTAAACTTAAAGTTTAATGCATAAAAACAAGACATTTTAAAATCTAAAAAATTAATAATCCAAACTTATTACTGCAGTTAATTAATCTTTTATACATTTCTTTTTTCTTCTTTATCATTATTAAATAGTTCACATAAAAAATTTGTAAATACTACAAAAAATTAAGAAAAGGAAGAAGCAGCACAATGTCAGACTTAAAACAAACATAAAATAATTTAAAAAGGGCAAGTACAAAGCAGTAGAAAGCATGGCTACAACACCTTGATCAGTAAAATATAAGAAATGAGAAAGAAAAAAAGGATATAATAAAATATCACAAGAAAAATAGTCAAAGAAATTAAAGATTTTGACCAGTGCCTGACTGATCTGCATACTGATGTTGGATGGCACAGCTAGTCAAAGTCAGAAAGTTAGCACAACTGAGCAAGGTGAGTAAAGAAAAATCAACCAAAAAAGTAAACTTACCAGATTGAGAAACCTTTTCTATATCAATAAACATTTACAATCTGCAATTAACTGGATCAGCCAATTAAACTATTGAATTTAACCAACTCAAACATTTTTACAGTATGCAATTAACTGGACTTGACAAAATTTTGATTATTGCTAAAAAGATTAGTTTACTTAACAGTGTTGTTGTTGCCTATCCTTTAAGGCTATCTTGGAGAAGTCATCTCTCTTTAGTAGCTAATCTGAATTCTTATGGCCTCTTCTGCTTGTAAAGGTTTTTTGCAGATTAGGGATATGGTGTTGTGTTGTTATATTGCTACAGTTAAAGAGGTGATTAGTATCTTGAAGTATTAATGCAAATATATTAATGCAACTATAGAAAAACAACTCAAATGATTTCATGACCTTATCAAAAAATTCATGAAGCCTAGAAGAAGTCAACAAAACAATACCTGAATACTAATCAGCACTTGAAAAAAGGTTGATACAGAAAAAAATTAACACTAGAATTACGGCGATGTCGTTTTCAACACCGACGCTTTTTTAATGTTTTGTATTTTTAGTTGTATACTTTCTAATAGACTAATTCTTTTTGACTTTTCCTAAACTTTATTATTATAAAGTATGAGTAGCATTTTGTTTCCGAATCTTGATTTTTAATAGTTGTCACCACAGATGACACAACCAATGCCAAGCAATCTCTATCATAGTCGCTTTATGTGGCACGATAAAAGCAATGCTTTGTTCGTCATCTATCAAGCAAAACTCAAGAAATCCATATGTCTATTGTCAACAATGCATTCTGCGCCAGATGTGGATACTGGATCTCCAAAACAAAAGCCATGCGTTATACTGTTCTACAACCAAAATAAGGTTGGGGTCGACTGCTTTGATCAAATGACCCAGTTTTATACAACATGGTCTGCATCCAGATGATGGCCTCTTGCTGTTTGGGGAAATATACTTGATATTGCTGCGATAAATGCGAAAGTATTGTTCGTAAAATCCGATGGAAAACATATCAGCTGACGACAATTTATCTTTCAATTGATAAAAAACTTATGTAATGAACCAGAACCGACAGTTTCATTTTCTGATGTTATTCCTGCTGCATACCCTTTGAATGTATCAGTTTCATGCAAGTTTCAGTATCAATGTTGGACCAGGCCAATTTTACCACTTCATTCAATTGATGCAAATTTTAAGGATTTTCTTTCTTCACCTTGTTTTTGATGATACTCCATAGATTCTCGATGCAATTCAAATCTGGAGACTGCAGGGGCCAATCAATTGACTGATAAATTTTGTGATTGTAACCATGTTTTAACAGATTTAACAGAGTGACAGGACACATTGTCATGCACAAATTTGAAATTGGTGAGGTTATTTTTGGCAATATATGGCAATAAATGTTCTTCAAGTATTTTTATATATCTATGCTGATTAATGGTGCCTTTGATAAGTACTAATGGCCCTGTGCCCAATGATGGTGTACCAATTACACAATGAAAAAGATAAATATTCATTTACCATATTTTAATTGCTGGCTTGTTCTTTCATGGCTTTAAATGTTATATGAATTTTTTTTCTCTTGAATGTTCAAGAAATGTTAAATAGAAGTTTACAGTTGATTTGGAATTACAAGTTATGTCATTTGTTTACTGCCATGTCTTCTGATTGGTTGTATTGCAATGGCATTGTTTGATGTTAAATTTATTGCAATAGCTGATTTGTGAATTCTGGCTTGAGCTCAAAACTTTCATTATTATCCTGTAATGTGACCTGTTCCTTATAAATAGCAATGTAAATTTTTTCATTCCATTCCAGTTGAGAAGTGCAGAATTTGTTTCTTGTTTCTGCACCTGTATGGCTGTGCTTAAGTTGTTCAAGAGTCAATGTTTATGCCTTGAAGTTTCATTTGATTGAAATAGTCATCATTAACATCATCAATCCAGTTTTAATCCAGTTTAATCCCCAGTGACTGAAGGTGGCCAGCAACCCACTATTTCTGCAACTCTTCTTACACCTTCTCTTGACCTACATTAATCTGCCACATCTTCTTTCTTTAAGCCAATCTTTCTCATGTTTCCTTTGACTTTTTCCCTCCACTTCATCCTTGGTTGACCCTGTTTACATTTTCCGTCTGCTTCATGTACCATTGCCTTTATCAAAACATCTTTCTCAGGTCATCTCAAAACATGACCATACCATCTCACTCCATGTGCCCTTGCCAGCTTATCTGCTGCTTTCTTCAATCCTAACATGTCCATCAGCTCCTCTGTATTCCTCTTGTCCACCAACTTTACACTGCACATCACCCTCAACATAGATCTTTCTGCTCTTCTCAAAATAGCTACTTCATTTCTCTCAAACACCATGTTTTGCTTCTCTATAACATAGCTGATCTTACCGAGGTTTTATATACTTTTCTTTTCATTAGTAAAGAGGATATTTTTTTGGATAGTATCTCTTCACACTCTCTGAATTTCTTCCATCCTACTCTTGTTCTTGCAGTTACTGCAGCTTCACATCCTCCAATGGCATTCAATCTATTGGCAAAATAGCAAAATCCCTTTACAGTTCCCACTTCATCCACATTACCTCCTGTTACACTTCTCCTGCACCATTTGTTGCTTTATCACACATATTACAAACAATCTTGTCACACTTGGAGTTACTTTCTTCAAGTTAGAACACCTTTAATGAAATCATTTTTTGTACATAAGACAGAGTTGACAGTCACCCTTTTGCCACATATTCCACATAGGTCTATTCTATCCCTCCTTCCAATCCTTCTCGTGTTTCCTTTGACTTATTTCCTCCATTTCATTCTCGGTCGACCCTGTTTACATTTTCCATCCAATTTATGTATTACTGCCTTCATCAAAACATAATAAATGTTTAGAAATTATTTTGAGCTATTGTTGCCTATGTGATGGACAACCTGTTATGTTTAATATTACCTGTGTAAGTCCTAATATTTTTACAGTGAGTCAATCTGAAGTTGTTGACTCATTATTTCAGTAGTTGACACTGTGAATTGCTTTGAAGTTTGATGAAGCTTGGGACCCAAGTTTTACGAGAATTGATTGAGTTCTTTGATTTTGTGAATATATTTTTTATAGTAAGAAACTATGGTTTGTTTCTATCTGTTGAGAGAAGCTTCTTGCAAATCAGTGCATATCTAGTCAGAATTAACTGTTTCAAAAACCTCAGCCTTGTGATAAATTATTTTTAGACCCAGTATAAATATAAACACAGCTTTACTTCAGCACAAGTATGTGAGTTACCTAGTTCAACTTGTCTTTTTGGATTCCTGACTTTTTAGCTTTTTTCTTATTTGTCAAATACAAATCGGAGCTTTCTTCTTTACTTTGAAAAATTCTCACAAGATTAGAGTTTGAGATTAAAAGCATTATGAATTATCAATACATGGACTACTATTTTTAAATTCTGTATAATGTATAGTTTATATAATATACATTACCAAACTATTTTATCTTTCACACTTAAACTGTCCACTTTTTTAGATTGACATTTTGAAGATGAGAGAAATTATTATATTCTAAAATTTTTGTTTTATAGAAATTATCATTTGTTTGATTTTTAGAATATCATCATCATTTGTATGATTTTTAGAAAATGTTTGGTTAATTAAAAATTATCTAAGTTTTTGTTTCATTTGCAGATACAGGTGTATGTGTCAAAATTCTTGATTTAAAGTATGACTTATTGGAAAAACAGTTTGGTTCTTACAAATTATCAACTTTGATGGACTGTGAAAATGTTGATTCAACAAGTTTTGTAAAAAAAATAAAGTTGTTTCAAATAAATCATGATGATTTGCAAGAAATTTTGAACCTGGTTGAGGTAAAAAAATTTTTTATCTTTGAGAAATACAAAAAAATTTGATTTTTGTCAAAGTTGGAAAAATAAGTACTATATAAAAAATATTTAAGTAATTTTATGTCTATGTTAGTTTATCACTGACTGTGCCATATTGTTGTTTTCAGTGTTCAAATAGTCATGTTGCCAGAAAGTTTATTTTTAAAAAAATTCAAAAATTAAATATTTTTGAAGTTGAACTTCATGAATTTTTGATGTGTGTCTGGAAGCCAGCTAAAAACTCTGTACTCAATTCAACACAAACCATAAACGATGGTAAATGAAATACTCAGTAAATTTTTAATTATTTGCTTATTTGTTTAATTTTACTTTTATACTGATTAAATTTTAATTATTAGTATAAATGTTTTATTGGCTAATTAAATTTTGGAGTGAAATGTTTTACTTTTTAAATAAGTTTTTTCACTCTCTTGTAATGATTAAATTTATTTTTATTAACTATTATAAAGTCAATCAAAAGTGTAAATTAAAAAGGTGTTGATTTTTACTTACTTTTCACAAGCACTTTGACAAACAATTTAAATTTTGTTTTCTTTAATCACTTTTTTTTCTTCTACATACTGTTCTAATAGTATCAAGGCAGCAGCAATTGTTCCATTACTATCATATTATAATTAGGGGGGCTTAAAATTTATATGAAGCCCTTAAATATAGTATCCATATAAATAAACATGTTTATACTAAAATTTTTTGTTTTGAAACACCCCATCTAATGGGTGTTAAAAATGGGGATGGGCACAAATGGGGCTGAAAAATATGAAAAAACAATGGGGGCGCAAAATAGGAAAAATATAAAAAAAACAACAAATTCCAATTTAGAGAAATTATATTTTATCTAAAACTACAAAGTACTTTTAAATGATACAGAGCATCAAAATAAACTATTTTATAAATGGATACATGAATTAATATCTTATATAGCTGTAAAATGCTAATATTATGAATAGTAGATACTGAAGTTTATCAGCATTGCCAATGAGCAATAGTTACATTAATTTAGTTTTGTTAAGAAACAACTGTGCAATGTATTTTATCAGTACAAGTGCTGCATCAATAATAGAAATAGTTTTAAAAATTTCTATTAAATGCAGATACTGAAGACTGAAATTTTGAGATTATAATGACTTCATTGCCATTGATGTTAAAGTAGACCCAAAATATTTACTTTCTCAATACAGTCATTTAACGTTTATAAAAAAGTTTTAAATGTTTCTCTGACTTTGAAACAAGTATTAACCTTAATAAAATTTACTCAAGCTTCTTGGTAAATGAAACAGCAAGGCTGTTTACAATAATAGGCTAGAGTATATTGATTGCTTAACCAGACTTTTTTCTAAATTTGGTCACAAATCCTTAACTAACAGTATTACAAAGAGATTTTTTCATTCATTTTTGAGAAAAAAACCAGCCGGTTGTTTGAAAATGGAAAGGTTGAATGGTCCTACTATTGTGCAGTCATTTTTTTTATTAGAAATGTTCAAATGTTTTTATTCTTATGAGCACATTAAAGCTCACACTGGACATTGTTTAGTGTTTACACTATGGTTATTTTATTTAATCTTTCAGCTAAATTGATTACTTGACTGTGCTTTGTGCAGTGGGTGCACTGATTAGAATTGACCTAATTGAGTTGTATTTAAGTATAAGGTATTTTGATCAAAATGGTGTTTTAAATTGATCCCAAAAATGCAATTGCAATACAACCAGCTCATTACATGTGATTAGAAAAAGATGGTTAATAATTCTTTACCTGCTTTAAAATTTGCTTGCCTGGAATGATTAATAAACTGTTTGCTAAAGATTGACTTATGCAGCAGCATAAATCTAACTTAAATCAAGCAGATTTTCAGGTTGATCAATAATCAAATTTCTTAAGGGTTTTTTTAGCATGATGCACTATGAATTGTTTGGTTTTGGAAACTTATATGAGAACACTTTTGAGCTTTTCACCAAACATGGTTTAGGAAAAGTAGATTAAGTCCCAATCTCAATAAAGAACTTAGATGAATTGAATGTTGGATTTATATACTATGAATTAAAGATTGGTGGAGAAAAGTTAATTATAGGAGGGGGTTTATGAAAATGCCAAGCTGCATAATTTAATAAATTAAAACCAAAAAAGAGAGTTTAAAAAATATCACAAAACCAATTTGAATGTTCCAAAAAATAGATTTGTAGGAAACCTCACAAAACTGAAGATCTCACAAAACAAATTAGACAAAAATAAGCTTCATCCAAATAAGTAAATCTGATTATTGCAAACAGATCAAAACATTTAAACAGAGATTTGCAATATATAAAATTATATTGCCATCCATTTATTACACCATAGGAGGTAAATGATTTGTCAAATCACACTGGAGTTAATTGAACACAAGGCAAAAAGTTATGTGGCATTGTGTTAGATAGTACAGAGATACATGTCTGTTGTTTCCCATAAGTAGTAGCCTAAATATTTTGTCTAAAAAATTATAAGAACAGGAAAGTTGGAAGGTCATATTTGTCAACCACTTGCAGTTTAATACCTCCTTATGCCATTTTGTTAACTTCTCATAAAAGAAACTAGCAGCTTTAAATTACTGTAGATCTACAATTATATCTACATAAAAACTAAAAAACTTGAATAAAAATTCTAATCAAAAAGCAATATCTTAGGATTTTTGATAGCAGGTCTGAGTAATCACTTAATGGTTGTTTAAGTTTATCCCCTTCAACGTTATCTTGCAAGTCAGAAGATAAATAAAGATGATAGATAAGTTAATAAATAAATAAAAGTTATTTCTAATAATATATTTTTAAAATGAAAAAAATCTACTTGAGATAATGGCTATGCTCTGCAAAAGCAATCTGAAAAAGACAGGGCAGTTGCCCCCCTACCTCCCAGTTTCCAGTGCCCTTGGGTGGGGGTAAGTATAGTTGACAAATAAAGAAATTTCAAAAGCATCATTGCAAGCTTATTTATATTTCAGTGCTTCTAAAGCTATTTATTTATTTATTTTTAATTTTTGGGGGTATTAAAATGTCTTGCACCTTATGGTTTGACTTCTGGGTGCATCAAAGTCATATCAAGTTGTAAATACATTTGCATATAATGTAAAAATTATTTTAAAGTTGTTTTTTTTAGTAAGACAACTTTAGTACAGTAAAATATTTATGATACTTTGAAGAAAGTCAAACTAAATTTTGAGACGGGTATATATGGGGGTTTTTTGCAAGTAAAATGAAAAGAATAATTTTATTCTTAATTTTTACTATCATACCATAAAATTTTGAGGGCCTCACTTTTAATTTCCAAAATTTAAAAAATTAAGCCTCTCTTATTATTAAAAAGAAGTCCTAAGAAATTTTTAAAATTTTGTTATAATCTACCCATCTAGTGCTTGGTCATTTTAGACTTTGTTTCTTTCTTACTTTATTGAACAAACTGTGTTCAAACTGTACACAAACTGTGTCTACAAGTATCAACAAAATGCATTTTTCCAAAAAATATTACATAAAAGATTCCAATTTCTTGTTTACTTATAAATTGTAAATTCCCAATAATGTTTTTAAGATAAAACTTCACTTTGTGCAAATATATACAAAAGTGATTTTTTAAAAATTGCAATTCTCTTTAGATAATATTTCTTTTTTTTCTAATTATATAAATTTGTTTCAGGTTCAATATCACTTAAAATGGTGTCTCATTTGTTTGGAGATTGTGTTAACATTTCCCAGGAAATAAATTTTCTATTTCAGCATTTTTCTATTGATTTGGGTATTTGTATAGATGAGCACATCAAGCATCGAAAAAAGCAGATTGATTCCTATTTTACGTTTTTAAAACATCAAAAAGCTATAAATTTATTGAACAAGATTAGAACAACATTGCAATTAAAAGGAAATTTTGATGCTCTCAATGTATCATCAGTAAGTCTATTAAGTTATTAAATTGTTTTTTAAATGGCTATTTTAACAAACTTGAGTTTACTTGTTTGTGTTTTGATTTTAAGTTTGTGAACACCCAGTTCAAGTTTTTTATTTTTTCAGATCCAAATTGAATTGGTTTGACTTGAACATAGAAGTGCTCAATGATATTGCAGTGATTACTACACAAACAGTTCACAAAGAGATAAAAATTATGCTTTTAGATAAAATGATATGTCATATATGGTGATATACAGACAGCTGATTGACTGTCCTGTAAAATACTTCTAGAATGCTTGCTGAGTAAAATCAGAATAAAATTGTGCATATTTTAAAACTTGATAAAGTTTAGATAATTGTAAATGCAGCTGGAAAACTTGACTTTTGAATTTCTTATTTTTGCTAAAAAATTTTTAATTTTCTTAATGCAAAAAACCAAGTGACACTGTTGATGCATGTTAACATAAAGTTTAATCAACTCCTATGTCAAACCTTTAATAGAAATTATTAATAATAAAATTTTAAAATATAATTGCAGCATAAGTAATGCCTTTTTATATTTGTAAGTAATGCCTTTATTTTCATGGAATAATGCTTAACAACTTTTCAACAAGTGCTTATTATAATTTTTTTAATGTAATGCAATAAATTCATGTTCAACAAAAACTACATAACTAACACTTTTATAACATAAATGTTTTTAATACAAAAGGTTATTACTTATGTGACAACCAGTATTTATTCAAGACAAAAATTGGAACTTTTGCGCATCAAATTATAAACAAACATAGATAGCAAAAGAAATAACATAGAGCCAACAAATACTAAAAAAAGATAATATGGAAATTTTTATAAATTTTTGTCATAAAAAACTTTAAAATGACCAATGGTACTGAAGAAACCATTAGCTCTTTCAATTTATGCCAGTCTTTAGAAAAAAAATTTTTTTTTAAAACTCCTTCAGCCCACTCTTGTCAGAAGAAATCAATTGCAATGATGTACTGCAGGAAAACGTGGTTTATATAGGGATGGAAAGTGTTGAAAGTAATGGCATCTTTCATTGGTTTAGAAAAGAAAGCAAATGATTAATTGGATGCTCAGCAAACAAGAAAGCTTCAATCCATAGATGAATTTTTTCTGGTGACAAAGAAAGGGGTTCAAAAAATTCTATAAAGGCAGCTTCAAGCATTGCCAGATGAAAAGATAATTGTCCTATAGCTAAAATTGAAAACCAGTTTATATTGAAGTTTTTTATGCAAATTTGTTATCTAGCAAATGTCGATCAATAGCTGAATGCAAAATAGGTGCATTTTGAGTGTATTTACATTGACATTGAAGAGGTCTTTTTGAGGTTTAACTTGATTTTCAATTGATTTTGGAATGTGTTGTCTAATTTGTTCTTCCAGTCATTGGGATGTTCTACTTATGTACACACTATCACAGTGTATATACAGCATTGCTATGCTGATGAGCAGATAAAATATCCTTTTGAAAAGAAGGTAACATCTTATTTAAAGAGAAAAACTATTCTTGTTGACACCTATTCAAAACATTTGTTAAATGTTAACTTTGTTAATTTTTTAATATCTAAGGGAAGGTTTTCAATCCAAAGCAATTTAGGTGCTAAAGGAGACTTTTCTGGCTTGAATCATTTGAATGTTTGAAAGTTTCTCTTTTATTCTGGAAATGATAATTTTTTACTGGGTAACAATTCTGTTGCAAGATATTTTTGATTTTATTGACTTCAGATCAAAGCTTTTCAGGAGAACAAGTTTCAAGAGCTCTGTGAACAACAATGCCAATAAGATTAGTTTTTCTCTTTTTTGGTTGCTATGTACCAACTATCACAGTGGCACAAAAAATTATAAATTACATTGCTTAAAAGCAAAGCAGGCAACGTATCTTATTTGATTGCAGGAAGAAGTGGGTGAGATGTAAAAATAACATATCATTTTACTGCAAGGAAACATTTTTCCCCACTGCTTTTGGTTTTATTTTTAAGCCTTCCATCTAGAGTGTTGGCATTGTCACCCAATCAAGATGCTAGCAGTTGAAATCTCTTGAAAAGATACACTTAAAAGAAAACACTGTTACATCTGAAACTTTTAATCTTGTTGGTGGAGGTTTGTAGATGTTTGTTTATATGTGACAAAAATTCACTTTTCTAGACCAATTACTTGATTGTCTTTTTAAACCATTGTATATTTTATTGTTATTTATAAATATGCATTGTGTAAAGAATAAATGGTTATCAATGCAAAAAAGTATTTTAGTCACATGTAGACAAACATGGAAAGATTGTAATTTTTACTTATGGAAGACCCAGCTGATTTAAAAATTTTTTTTACTTCTCTATATTACTGCAGTAAGATAACAAATGCCTCAAACTGGAGGTCAAAATGATTGAGAATATTTTGTTTGTAGTGAGGCTTTTGATGTTCAGCTGTAAATTCATAAACCATGCAAAATATTATTTTATAATACTAAGACCTGGTTCCTCAGCATATTTTTGTTTGTTTATTGAATTTGGATTTTTATTTTCAGTACTGATGCATGATAAAATTTAATAAACAAAGAAAGGTTATGCCATATATTATTGTTGCAGTTAAGGATCAAGCCAAAAGTATTTCTTCTTTAACCTTTTCCTTTAATCAGGGGTTGTCACAGCAAATGATGTTCCTGCACAGCATTCTGTTTTCAATGTCCTTCTCCCTCACACCAACTTCCCCCATATCTGCCTTCACTACATCCAGAAATCTTCTCTTCAGCCTCCCTCCTTTTCTCTTTCCCAGTAACTCCATTTCCATCACCTTTCTCCCTACATACTTCTGGTCTCTCCACATGACATGTCCATATCACCTCAGCCTGCCCTCCCTCATTTTCATTCCTAACTGTTCTATCTTAACTGTACTGCAGATGTAATCATTTCTTGTCTTGCCACTCCCATAGCAAACCGCAACATTTTCATCTCAGCACCTTCCATCTCTTCTACTTGTTTCTTCATAACTACCACCGTTTCATACATGAAATTTGCTAAAACAATTACTGGGTATTCAAACTAAACATAAAAGGCACTTAAATTCCCTTTAATTTTCATTGATTAGTTATTACATTTTTTTTTTTTTTGATGCAACTTGCAGTAATAATACTGATGCAAGCTTATATAAGAACGTTGTTTAGAGTCATACTAAGTTATGTTGAATTAAATTCTGTTCAATAGTGCAGATTTTTTGTATTGTTTTCATTGATATTTTCTTTAAAGAACTATTCAAAGGTTGTATATCTTTTTTTATCTGAAAGTGTGTTGTTATGTAATATTTTTCATATTTTTGTTTTAATAATAAAGAACTTTTGATTGAATAGATGTCTTTTATAATTAAATAGAAATGCAATTTAATTACAAGGTTATGACTTGTTAGTCATATATTTAGTTGTATTTTTTAGGAACTTGGCATCAATTTAGACTGCATTACGGATGATGCATCCAAGACCTTAGCCATTTTAGAAAGTTTGACAGAGAAAAATTTGGAAGTACTAGAAATATTTTCTGAAGGAGAAATGCTTGTTTGGTTAAAAAGCAAAATGAAAAGTAAGTATAATTTACCTTCAATCAAACTATTTAAATTAACATTTTCATATTTTTTGGAAAGAAGTTTAGTTTTGTTAATTTGTGTATTGTAGTTTGTATGATAAGTAGCTATTTATATGGTAATTATAAAAATAGAAGAAATCAAACTTGCACTGATTAATTTTAAAAATGATAAAAAGCTTTGAAGTTACACAACCGTTATATTTTATTTTTTGCTACTTTCAAGCATTTTATTTAAATTTTATTCTTTACTATGTTTATGTTTTGCAATATTTGTGAGAACTTAAAGTCCAGACAAAAATTTATTGACTGTAAAACTCCAGACAAGAATTTATTGTAATGTTGTCATTGTCATTTAAAAGGGTATCCACTCTGGGTCAGAAACAAACAGGACTGGAGCCAAAGATTTATCATTTTACTACCCCAGGCTGCTGTACTACCCATACCAGACGTTGACAGTAATGGTGTTGAGCCAGCACGAGGTTTTGTCATTCAGAATTATCAGATTTAATGCTCCATGTGGTGCTCAATGTATGGGGCATGCTATTAGGACGTGGTCAGTGGTTTGTTCTGGGACAGTGCTCTTGCAATTCAGTGAAGAATGGAGACCCTGTTTGTGCATTGATAAATGAAATTGCCCAACACCAGTCCACAGGCAATTTAGCTTAATCAAAGTTGTTCATGGCAAGCTCATTCCAACAAACCTGGTACTGGACATGGTTATGAAAGCATGGAGCCTGGATGAACTCTCACAGTACTCTGTGTTCCATCTACAATTTTTCTACTGAGAAGCACGGATGCCTAGTCTGGCAAGGTTGTTTATTTTGATTCCATGAAGCTGACAGAATGGGCGTCTAGATCTTCGTCTCTCTTGGTAAGCATATGAGGATTCACATAAAAGATCATACAGGATATGGTCAAGGTCCAGGAACCCATGGTAAGCCAAGAAGAGTTTTGCTCCTAGTTGCCAAAACTCAACTGGCTTGATGCCTAACAGTATGAGTAAGTGGTCTATTGAAGTGGGATGCAGGCATCCAGTGACTATGTGCTAGTTTTCAGTCAAGATGCTGTCTATAAGCTAAGTGTTGACACTGTGACACCTAAGTGGTGCTTAGTACTCAGTTGTTAAATAGACCAGAGATTGGGAAGCTGTGCACAGTGTTTTGGCATCAGCACCCTATCTTCAGCCTACAAGTCACCTCAACAGTGTGACAAACAAAACTAGTTTTTTGTGCAGTACCACTAGATGGTGACAGAACATGAGTAAACATGAGTGATCTTTCCAGTTTTACCCAAGATAAGTATGGGTTGGAAAAAATGGTAAAAGTCTATTGCTGTCATAGACTTTTAGCTTATGTTCGGTTTCTTGGATATTTAAGTAAAAGACTGCCATTACCATCTTAGTGTGACTCAGCTTCAAACT
Organism: Diplosoma virens; assembly: GCA_963680785.1. Taxonomy (NCBI): domain Eukaryota; kingdom Metazoa; phylum Chordata; class Ascidiacea; order Aplousobranchia; family Didemnidae; genus Diplosoma; species Diplosoma virens. The sequence goes on along the minus strand of CAVMFT010000001.1, from coordinate 309,654 downwards.
TTGGAGATATGATATCAAAAGTCTGAAGATATGCTGAAAGTGTAGTCATGTCTTGGCTTAAAGTCCCCTCAAGTCCCAGTTTCCAGAAAAGTGCAACAGTGCTAAATTGTCTGCATGAGCAAACTTTCTGGAAATTGTGGAGGCATATGCAAACTTTGGCAGGTGTAGATAAGCCTCTCAAGGATCTGGTAGGAGATACAGAGCAGAGATATGGGCTGATAACTCTTTGGGGGATCGTGACTACAAGCACTCTTCTTTAGTACTAGGAAATTTTGATGTGGCACAAGCAGGAAGAAAGGAAGTTACCTAACCAATACTTTAAAGCAGCTTTGCATATTGTAAGTTTTGGAAAAATAAAATCACAGCTTGGAGCTTTACCTGCTTTTAAGTGTTAGAGGGCAGCAGTCAATTCTCTCTGTGAGAAATTCTGAGATGTTTACTGGATCAGTGTTGTGGCCCTCCAAAGGTCAGAGACACTTCTTAGAAATAAGTCAAGCTGTTTGCAGTCAACAGTTTTGTATCTCCATTTCTGACTAGCTGAGATGCAATAAGATGTGCTGAAACAGAAGAGTGACAAGGAGAGTGTCGTGATCTACCAGTAAGGTTGTTTAATATACTTCATGCTTTACAACTAAAGTGTGAAAAATTAATGTTTTGAACTGCTTTGAATTATCAATCTCTCTGCTTCCTGTCAAGTTTGAGAAGTAAAGCTGTAGCAGCCAAACTTGACTCATCTCCCTGAGTAGATTGCAGGAATGTTGTATAGAGGGATTCACATTCTACATCCCAACACAGAATGTAGTTGTTTAAATGACTGTGTGGGATAGTCTTTTTGGATGCTTTCCTAATGATGTTACAAACTCCTGGTAAGTTGCATTCACATCAAGTGTATTGAGCAGGAATAAATTCTTTGAGAATTTGTTCATCAAAACAATATAGTGACTTTGACTTTGTTTGGCCTTGTGGAAGTTTTATCCCTTGAAAGCAAACTTTTGTGATGTAATAAGTGAAGGTTGATATTGTAACCTGGAGAAATTTTTAAGAACATGTCTTTACTTGGTAAGCAACTGTAAGGACCTATGGCAGCAAAAGTTAGATCTAGATTAGTGCCAGTGCTCAAGCAGTGCAAATAAAAGCTGGCAGCATCCTTGGCATTGTATAGTAGGGCAAAAGTATTAATATTTGCCCTGCCAGCCAAGCACTCACTTTCCAAACTGTTGTCATCATAACCCCAATCAATATGGCAACAGTTGAAATTGCCAGTGTAAAGACAGGAGTGACAAAGCACTGGGATATCTAGGGGTTGCTATTGTGTTGATGAAGGTTTGTATAAGTTGACAATTTATAACCAACAATGTCCATGTACTACCACTCAATCCTCAAAGTAATTGTATGCAATATTACTTTGCTTATGAGCAGGTAAAACATCGTTTTAAAAACAATAGCATCTTTTTTCAAGAGAAAAGTATTCTTTCTGACACTGACACTAATCCAAAATTCAGCAAAAATAATTTTCAGATCAGTGTCAGCAAGAATAATTCTTGCTTTAAAAAATTCTTACCTTCTTTTTAAAATGATGTTTTATCTGCACATACACATAGTAACATTGTATACAATTACTTGTGCCACTGCAATAGTGTGTACATAGGTAGAACATCCCAGCAACTAGAAGAAGAGATTCAACAATGCATTCCAAAATTTATTAGAATTCAAGTTAAACCTCAAAAAAATCTTCCTAGACATCAATGTAAATCTACTAAAATGCACCTATTTTGGATTCAGCTATTGGTCAACATACAGTATGTTGGATAACAAAACTTGCACAAAAAATTTGATATTAACTGGTTTTCAATTTTAGCTGTGGAATGATTGTCTTTTCATCTGGCAATGCTTGAAGCCACCTTCATAGAGTCTATTGAACCATTTATTTTTTGCCATTCATCTATGGATCAAAGCTTTCTCACTTGTGGCACAAGTGAGCATGCAACCAAATTGTGTGTTCTTTTTGTTGAATTGCTCTTTTTCTTCAACCAATCAGAGACACCAATATTTTCAATGTTTTTCAATCCTATATGAACCACAGTATTCATGTAGTTTGTCATTTGCTAATGAATTCTTCTGATGAAAGTTGGCCAAAAGAATTCTTGGAAAAAACAGTCTTTTTAAAGACTACCGTAAACTGAAGGACTTATGGTTCCATCAATATTTTTTTCATTTACAACTAAGTAGTTTTAAAATATGTTTTGACAATTTTAAGAAAAAATGCCTACCATTAGCAATTTTAAATAACATTGTGATTTGATGACAAATTATAGCAGACACTGATAATTTCTTTGTTTATCCTGGTACTACAAAAGCACATTGCTTACAATTTGTGTTGTTTTTTTTGCCCAGATGGTATTTGGAATTAGTGCAATTATACCATATAATTATGTTAACATAGCAGTTATTATTGCATTGTAATCTGATTGTTTTGTGCCTTGAATACAATTGTTTGACATATTAACATTCAGCATGTAAGACTCATGAGAAATGGGTCTAGATATTTAGACTTATTTGGTCCCCTCAGTATTATAGTTAAATTGTCCCCAGACCAGCAGTTTACAGCCTGGAGGTTGCAGAGCATTGTTAAGGGGGTCATGAGACTGTTACTAATGCAACATCAAAAGTAAATTTGGGTACTGTTACTTCTTCTTTTGGCTTTTCCCTTCAATCAGATGTAGCCACAGTGTATCATCTTTCTCCAAGCCATCCTATTTTCAATGTTCGTCTCCTTTGCACCAACTTCTCCCATATCTTCTTTCACAACATTTAAAAATCTTCTCTTTAGTCTCCCTCTTTTCCTCTTTCCCAGTAACTCATTTCCATCATCATTCTTCCTACATAGTCTTGGTCTCTCCTCATGACATGTCCATACCACTTCAGCTTGCCCTCCCTCATCTTTATTCATAATCGTTTTACTTTAACTGTGCCCCTGATGTACTCGTTTCTAATCTTGTCTTTTCTTGTCACTCCCATAGCAAACCTTAACATTTTCATGTCTACAACTTTTATCTCTTCCACTTGTTTCTTTGTGACCACCACTATCTCAAGTCCATATGCCATTGCTGGTCTCACCACTAAACTGTACACTTTTCTTTTTACTCTAGCTGGTAACCTCCTGATGCAGATTACTCCCAATACTTTTCTCCATTTATCCATCCTGCCAGCACTCTCTTCTTTACCTCTCACAACTACCACTTTCTTGCACCGTTGATCCCAAATACTTAAATTCCTTTACTCTTTGCACTTTTGTGTCCTCCGTCTTCACTCTTTTGTCATTTCCCCCATTTATGCACAGATATTCAGTCTTTGACCTACTTACTTTCATTCCTATTCTTTCTAATGGACATCTCCAGCATTGTAGTCTCTGCTCCGCTTCTTACCTGGTTTCCTTGCAAATCACAATATCATCAGCAAACAGCATCGTCCACAGTGGTTCTCTCTTTACTTCATCTGTTAGCATCCATTATTCACTGCAAACAGGAACAGACTTTACACTGATCCCTAGTGCAGTTGAACCTTAGCTTTCAAACTTTCTGTAGTTCCTATTGCACACCTCACCACTGCTTCGCTTTCCTTGTACATATCCTGTACAAGTTGCACATACTTTTCCACTATTCCTGATTTTCTCATACAGTAACACAGTTCTTCCCATGGAATCCTGTTGTAAGCTTTCTCTAGGTCTATAAATACACAACGTAGCTCTCTTTGACCTTCCCTGTACTTTTCCAATCAATATTCATAAAGCAAACATGGCATCGGTGGCTTCTTTTCCCCACATAAATCCATATTGCTGTTTGCTGATCTCTACTACATCCCTAAGCCTGTCAATAAATAATTCTTTCCCATTCCTTTATTGTGTGGTTCATTAGCTTTATTCCTCTGTAGTTTCCACAGCATTGTGTGTCTCCTTTTTTTTTATAGATTGGGAAAAGCACACTCCTCCATTCTTCTAGCATCTGTTCACCCACTAATAATCTGTTGAACAGTCTGGTCAAAATTTTTATCCCCATCTCTCCCATGCACTACCAAACTTCTATTGGCAACCCATCTGGTCCAACTACTTTACCTTTTTTCATCCTTGCCAGTGCATTTTTCACTTCTTCTCTACTGATGCAATTTACCTCTTCATTAACCACTTCTGCTTCCTCCATCCTAGGCTCTCTGTTATTTTCCTTTTTCATGAGTTTTTCAAAGTACTCCTTCCATCTCTTTAACACTGCCTCCGAATTTACCATAACATTACCTTTTTCATTTTTTTATAACCCTCATATGCTGTACATCTTTCCTTGTTCTGTCTCTCTGCCTAGCCAATCTATACAAATTATTTTCACCTTTTGTTTCCAATCTAGCATACAAATTGTCATATGCATGTCCCTTCACCATTGCAACTGCCTTTTTTGCCTTACTCTTCTTTTCTTTGTAGATCTTTTTAGTATTTTTTATTTTGTTCTATGCTTTCTTTGCCTCTTTCTTTTCTTTTATGCTCTCCTGAACTTCCTCATTCCACCACCATGTCTCTCTGTCTCCTTTTCGTTTCCCAAATATCACTCCCAGTACAGTTTCAGCTGTTTTTTTTAGCATTTTCGCTGTTTTGTCCCACTCATCAGGTAACCCATCCTTGCCTCCCAGAATCCTGGTTACCTCTTGTCTAAATGCTTTTTGATAGCTTGTCTCCTTCAGTTTCCACCATTGTATCTTTGGCTTTACATTCTCTGCTTTTTTCTTTTTCACCATAAGAGTCATTTTGCATACCATTATACGGTGCTGCTTTGCAACACACTCATTCACTATTACCTTACAAGCACACATTTCCTTCAAGTTCCTTCTGCACATCACATAATCTATTTGGGTATTTTTTTGCCACTCTTATATGTCACCCTGTGTTCATCTTCTTGAAAAAAATATTGACAATCACCAAATCCATCCTTTTGCAAAATGCACAACCATTGATCCTTTTTTATTTCGTATTCCAGCGTCATACCTCCCCATTATTCCCTCATCCCCTATGTTTCCTTTGCCTACATGTCCATTAAGGTCTGCACCTAAAACTATCCTCTCCTTTTTTGGTACACTTTCTATTAACCAATCCAGGTCTTCCCAAAAATCATTTTTCTCCACCATGCTGTTGTTAACCTGTGGAGCATACATGCTTACTATATTTAAGATGGACCCTTTTACCTCCAGCTTCATGGCCATTAGTCTGTTTGACACCCTCTTCACCTCCAGGACACTTTTAGCCAGCTACTTCCTCACCACTATCCCTATCCCATTTTTTCTTCCATCAGCTCCGTTGTAAAATAGTTTGCATCCACCTCCAATGTTTCTTGCCTTACTCCCTTTCCACTTTGTGTACTGTTACTGATATGGGTATTTGGGTACTGTTACTGATATGTTTTAATAGTCATATTTGTGTATCATTTTTTGTTTTGTATTGTTTGTAGCACAATATTATTGCATTGGTATTTATCCACTGTAATTTAATAATGCATGACCACATGTAGGAATTATTGTGCAGTAGTGGCAAATTGAACTCTGGCAGTGTAGCCTATATACATAACTAATCTATAACAGAGAGCTATAATGAGTAGTTATACAAGAATTTAAATAGATAAGTAATTATATATATTTTATAGAGAGCTATAAGTTAAGGATGAAAATCAATCAAGTTTGCTAAATGTTTTAGTTAAGTGAAGCATCATATTTAATAGCACATTTAGCCATAGAGAAAAAAAACATCAAAGAGTACATTAACCTTGGCTTTACTTCTTTACTGAGCATTGAGAAGCCACATATGTTTCTTGCCATGTTGTTATTAGTGCTGAATCAATAAAACTATCGAAATTAAAATGCCATTTGGAAACCAAACATTTTCAATATGCTAAAAAGGATGCAGCATTTTTTAAATGTCATGAAGTTGGGCCAAGCAGCAACAGCTTAATGCTACTAAAAGTTTTCATCCAGAAATTGTGGCTGTAATCCAAGTGTTCTATAAAGCTGCACTAAAAATTACTGAGGGAAAGAAACCGCATACTATTGGAGAAACACTTGTGAAACCATGTTTATGGAAAACTGCAAAGCTGTTTCTTGGAGATGCAAGCATGGCAAAAGTTAAAACAAATCTTTTCAACAATACCATGAAGAGGTGCATATCAGATATATGCAAAGATGTGCAAATGATAAGTAAAATCAATGCTTCATTTCAGGTAGAAAATAGATTTTAGGTAGGCGAGACAACAGATGTTAGCTTATGTGCTCTGTTTTTGTCAGATATATCAATTCAAGTGACTTTAAAGAAGAGCTTCTCTTCTGCAGTGAGCTGGACACTATGACAAAAAGTGCAGATGCTATAAAGAAGATGACAACTTTTTATAATCTGCCCAATGGACAAATGTTTGTGAAGTTTGTATGGATAAAGCTCCTGCTATGTTGAGATCATGTTCTGGCTTTCAAAAACAAGAAGATTACTCCTGAAGCAAAATGCATGCACTGTTATATTCATAGATACATGCTTGCCAGCAAAATCTTATCAACTCGTCTAAAAAATGTATTAAATTTGGTGGTAAAAATTGTAAATTTATTAAAACAGAAAATCTTAATACATGTCAGTTTAAAGAACTTAATAAAGATATAAACTATTTGAAACTCAAAGAGCAAGAAGCTATACTTGTGCAAAACCTGTTTTCCACTTCTTTAGATACAAGTAGCATTTCCAATGAAATCCAAGATTCATATTTTGATCTTAATAAGGACTTCTATGCCTGCATTTTTTTACCATGAAAAGTAACTCTCACAATTCTAATGAGATATGTACAGTATGATTCATACCTACAAATTTCTAAGCTGGCTTTTCAAGCATTACTAACCTTTGCTACAATGTACCTATGCAAGAGTGGTTTTTCAGTTGTTCTGCATATGAAAACAAAGGAAAGAAATAAAATGAATGTGGAAGATGACATGAGAATGGCTCTGTCTAGCATGCAACCTCAAATTTTACAGTTGGCTGCAAACCTACAGAACAACCATCACATTGATTCATCAATAAATATAAGAAACACATTTTTAGTGCTTACTTTAATTAGGCACTTAGGAAAAAATATAAATGGGGTTATGGTATCTCAAAAAAATTTTAAAAGTGGTCATCAAGACAAAAAGGTTGCAAAACTGCCCTGAACAAATGACCATTATTTTGGATAATCAGCTGAAAATTTCTGTTTAATTGCGTATATAGATTATTCTTTTTTGTCAACATTATTGGCTTGGCATTGCTTTATTCTTAACACCTAGCACTATGCTGTAGTCCAAGCATGATTTTATATGTAAAATACTATCTTTATCTAAAAATTTACTTCATTAAGTTTAAAATTCATTTTTAAATTGTTGCAGATGTTGGTGAAGTACAAATCATGTGTAATTTGGCAATGATCTCAGCTGGGGAATCAGCAGTTGAAATTGATAAAGTGTCTTTTTTTCTCAGTGCAGTTTTAGGATTTTCTCCTCTCATTTTTGATTTATCAGAAACTGATGGTTTAGAACAGCTTATTTCTGCTTGCAATAAAGTTTGGAAAAGTGTGGAAAAAGATCCTTCTTTAGTTAAAAAATGGGTAAATAAAAATTAAATATTTACAGTTATTTTTAACATTTTTTATGAAAGCAATAACAAAAAAATTTTTTCAAATGCTGTTGTTGTTTCCCCACCTCCAAGGATATCTTGGAGTAACCATCCCTTAATCCCTCAAAAAAGCTAATCTAGATTCCCACTCTTGGATTAACTCTTCTGCTTCCAAAGGCTTTTTCCACAGACTATTGGCATTGTGTTGTGTTGTACTTGACTACAGTTAAAGAGGTGATTAATGTTGTGTGCTTTTCTATGAACTACTCACCTCACTGTCGTGGAAAAGTTTGTGTATCTCAGTAATTAAATTTATTTATGAAGTAGTTAATCTCAGTACTAACTTACATTAAAAACAACATCAGTTTTTCACAACTTAATACATCAAACACCTTTCCTATTGAACTACAAAATAACATGAACAATAATCTTTGGAAATGTGCCACAATCATTTCCATTCCAAAACCAAACAAAGACCACAACATTAGCACAAATTAACAACCCATATCACTTCTATCATCCATTGCCAAAACACTAGAGAAACACAATTATTATACATAACAGAAAACGTTTTAATCATTTCTCATCAACAAGGATTCAAACATAAACACTCAACATGCACTGCTTTGCACAACATCTGCCACCCAATCACAATAGACTTCAACAATCCAAGGCCTCCCCAACACACTGTAGCTGTACCTTTGGACATGAGCAAGGTGTTTGATACAGTAAACGTACACAAACTCAAAACATTTTTAAAATCATCATCAAGTTTAAAGCAAACTACATAAAAGGACGACAAGCATGCACTCAATACAATGGCACAATCTCAAAACTCAAACGAATTAACACTGAAGTACCACAAGGTGGAGTTCTGTCTCCAACATTATTTAACATTTACACCTCTGACATTCCACTCCAACAAAAGACATGCAAATCACAACATATGCTGATGACATAACAATCACTGCATCTCACACCAAATACCATAAGGCCCAACAACTCATTCAACCTTATCTTCACAAAATATATGAATTGGCCACCACTAATAATCTTCATATAAGCACAGACAAAACTACCACCACACTTATTACATCAGACCCAGCTGAATATGGCACAATTGTATCACTTAAATTAAACAATTAAACACTACCAATAACAAAACACCCCAAAATTCTTGGAATCAATCTTGATCCAAAACTAAATTTTCAAAACATATAAATGTTACCGTCACTAAAGCAAAACAAACACTTAACATTCTGAAAGCACTCACTTTTATCAAATGGGGTAAACAAAAGGAATAATTGTCTTCACATTCAAAGCGATCACTTGCCCCATTTTGGAATATACAAACACCATATAGAGCCCTACCATATCAAACACCAACACCAAAAAACTGCAAACCATTCAAAACACAGCTCTGCCAATTGCTACTGACTGCACATGAGATACAAACACTCAACACCTACACAATAAAACTAGGGTTTTTCCAATAAACACTCATCTCAAACTTCATGCTACTCAACTTAGACAATTGACTCAAACATAAACACACCTTCTACATAATCTTAATGCATAATACTTAAATCTTCCCAGAAACATAAAAGCCATAGTCTTTCATAACAATAAGCACACTAACATCATCATCTCAAAACCAGACATAACACCTGAGGAATGTAGAAAAACCCTCAAACATATTTACATTATTATCATCACCTCACAATATCTCAGCTCTAGAAAAAACAATAAAATTACTAAACACACCCTATGACATTCATTTATCAGAACAAACATTATCACATCATATGTGTACAAAATTGGCACAGCTCAGGGCCAACAAATCACCACTCTTGCAAAGTTACCTACATACATTGAATCCTGAAACTTACATGCCACAATGCGCACTATGCTTGTCACACACACATGACATTAATCACATTTTTAACTGTACCAACACAACACAACACTACTAATCTGTGGAAAAACCTTCAGAAGCAGCAGAGGTAATCCAAGAGCGGGAATCTAGATTGGCTTTTTTGAGAGATTGAGATTGCTACTGCAAGATATCCTTGGAGGAGGGACAATAACAACAACAACAATACATTGTACAATACCAATTATAAAAAAATTTGTGTGTGTCTCAAGTATAGTGGGCATTGTGGCATGTAAGTATCAAGTTTCACTGCATGTAGGTAACTTCACAAGAATGGTGATTTGTTGGCTTAAGCTGTGCCAGTTTTGTGTGCAAATGACATGGTAATATTTGTTCTGATGAATGAATGTCATGGCAGACATGGAGTAATCATAATCAATTAATCATAATCATCCATTACACTTTTTCATTTAATCGTAATCAATTACATTGACAAAAACTTAGATGTAATCATAATTGATTACTTTGAGAAAAACTTTGACGTAATTGATTGCATTGAAGTAGTATTCAAGCATAGAAACCTCATTTGTTGTGTCATGTGTTGTTGCAGCTCAAAGTTCAGCATATTTATTGTTTTAAAGATAGGACTAAGGTAGTATATTTTGGATTCTAATGAAATCAAGCAAAAATTTATATAGATGCACAAATTTTTTATTTCAAAATGAAATCACCACAAAAATTTATATAGATCATCAAAAACTTTATGCGATTTTGCATGAAAATGATATGAAAATGACTGGTAAAAAAAAACTAGAGTGTACAAAACAGAACAGTATGAATGAACACTATATTGTATTTGTATTTTTGTGTTTGTAAACCCACTTGTTTTGGAGTAAATTTGAAAAAATTTTTTTATATATTTTCAGGTTAAAATTACAGAAATATTTGCATAATCATGCATTGATAACCTGTGATACTCTCAGTCCAAATGCTACAGTACCTGGACTTTTTCTTGATTGCCAACACTTTACCAGTATTTGAATGTTAATTATGCATCATATCTGTAAGGTACCATTTAGAGTTGGCGTTAATGAGCACAAGTTGCTTTTATTTTACAATGTAAATAATCAATTAAGCACAATTACATTGAAAAAAAAACATAATTTGGGCTAAATTATTCTCAAGTTTAGGGTGCAACTTATATTTCAGTTGTGCATCTCAGCTTTTCATCTTTTTGATTTGCAATTTGCTTAAGTGGTAGACTTGCAAATTTTGTATTCTGTTTTAAGCAACTAAGTACTGTATATTTGTCAAATTGTCATATATGATATGTGAGCTGCATCTGCCGCTTTTAGTGATGTAATGAAAAAAAAACAGTTAACTAAAAATGTCAGATGCAGTGCGAACAAAAACAATGCAATAACAACAACAACAAAAATTTTGCAATATGTTTTTTCTAGGGTGTATTGGTGTAACAACAGCAAAAACGATTTTTGCAATAGATTGCATATTTTTTATTCTATTGCAGTATCTTATTATTTGGTTATCTTCACTCTAATTTTGCAGATATGCATTATGAAAATTATTGCTAAAGTACCTTCAACATGTAATTATGATAACACAGAAATACAAATACAATATAGTGCTCATTCATACTGTTCTGTTTTGTATGCTCTAGTTTTTTTTACCAGTCGTTTTCATATCATTTTCATGCAAAATCGCATAAAGTTTTTGATGATCTATATAAATTTTTGCTTGATTTCATTTTGAAATAAAAAATATTGTGAAACAGATGCTTATAATGGTGCTCAGTCTTGAAAAAAATTGTCTATATTTGTAATAAGACAATTGTTTAGTCACAAACTGTACTGCGCTCTTCAAAAATTACAATAAAATATCACTTTTTTGACAAAAAAAGTAGTTTTTTCAAATTTACTTGAAAACAAGTGGGTTTACAAAAAAAGTTCTTTTAAGACAGATATAAACATGGTAATTCTGCAACTTTTAAGGTCAATACCAACTTTCTACCATGTGTAGTTTTCAAGATATGTCAATTTTTCAAAATTTAATCTTTTTGTGACCTTTGACCTCTGGTAGGTGGCTGGGTTCAAAGACCAACCCTGCCAAACTTTCCAAAAGTTAGTTTTGGGTGATTTGCCAGGTTTCTAGATAGGTGATGTGGTGTTAATAAAAAAAAGGTGTTTTCACTCCACCCTACCGATATTGATGTATAGGGCATGCGTTAGCACATGGTCTACAGTTTGCAAAGTATAGTGTCAAGCTAAAAATATTAAAGAAATTGGCTATTCAAACACCAATCAAACACTAAAGAAAGAATATTGCCGTGATCTAGGGTGAGCCATATAATTTACTTACATCAACTTCCAATATAATTTAATATTGTAACGTTTATAATTTTTAGAAACATTGTATAATGAAAAGTTTCAGTAAAGAGGTTGTTTTTTTCAACCAGACAACAATTGAAAAAAGCAGCCATAATGGATTCAGCATTTATTAGACAAACATTAAAAAATTATTATTTAAAGACAAACATTTTCGGCTTGCTTCAGCCCTCATCAGGTTTCTATAATTTTAGTAATATTAATTAACTTTAAATTTACACACACATAAAAAATTAACAACAGCAAAAACAATGTATATTTTTTAAAAAAAGGCTGTACTTTTGACTAACAGGCCAAATTTTAAATCAAAATGAGAGAGAAACTAAATTGATACAAATTAAATTTTAGATTATGATGTCATTGAAGAATAAAAGGAAAAATATATTCAATAAATATGAAGCTCTGTTTGTGATGTTGAAATTAGATTAAAGGGATAAAGGGGAAAGGGTGGTCATTTTGGACAGCCATGACTACTACGGAAAACTGGATTGCATAATCAATGATAGCTCAAAATTTCATGAAATTAATCAAGACACCAAAGTTCATCCAATAATTAAAAAAGAAAAATCCATTAATTATTATGTCAACAAATATCTAAAATCATATGGAAGTGAAATGGTAAAAAACCTTATTCCAAAAGGCAGTAGTTCAGGAAAAATGTACGGTCTCATCAAAGTCCACAAAAACAATAACCCAGCAAGACCAGTGATATCGATGATTGGCACCCCAGAATATCAACTTGCCAAATTTCTTGATTCAATAATCAAAAGTTACATACCAGATTCATACATGTTATGTTCTACTGATCACTTTCTTGATGAATTAAATAACTTCCAATTTAAAGTGGATCACAAACTTGTTAGCTTTGACGTTCAATCTCTGTTCACAAATGTTCCTCTGGATGAAATCATTAATATAATTGCTGACTACATCTACTCAAAAGATAACCAGATTAAAGACAATCTACCTTCAATGAAAAAAGAAGTATTTATAAAACTGCTGCGTTTGGCCAACCAAGGAATGTTTTTATATAAAGACAAATTATATCAACAACATGATGGTGTCAGTTTGGGTTCTCCACTGGCTCTGACTTTAGCCAATTTTTTTTTGCCCCCATAGAAAATAAGTTACTAGGGAAACAATTAGACTTTCATCCAAAATTGTATTCTAGATATGTTAATGACATATTTGCTGTATTTGATAATTTTGATTACTGCACTAAATTTCTCAATTTGCTTAATTCTCAACATAATAATATTAAATTCACAGTGGAGCTCCCTTCTGACACCATACCATTTCTTAACATTGAAATTAGGCTCAATGAAACAGGGATTGATACTTGGGTATACAAAAAACGTACAAACACCAATCTAATTTTGAATTTTAATGCACTGTGTCCCATTAAATGGAAGTCTGGATTAATTCTATGTTTTTTAAATCGAGCCAAGCATATTTGTTCCTCCAATTTTTTGTTTGATAAAAAAGTTAGTATGTTAAAAAAGATGTTTTTGAATAATGGTTATCCTTCATCGTTTTTTGATAAAATTCTTGTGAGCTTTCAATCTTCTAACAAATTTTCTCAAAACATTAGCTTTGAAAATAGTTTTTGTATACTGTATTTGGGTAAGGAATCAAATCACTTTGCAAATCGTCTTTCTGCATTAATAAAAAACAAGTACAATTTAAAAATATATCCTATCTATAAAACTTTTAAAGTAGTCAATTATTTTCAGTTAAAATCCAAAACTCCTGTGGCTCTTTGCTCAAATGTTGTCTATAAATTCTCATGTTTGTGCAATACGAACAAGACATACATCAGTATGTCCTCCAGACATTTGATCACTAGAGTCCAGGAGCATTTGAATTTCAAAAGTCTACAGGATAGTGCAATTAAAGATCATATTTTGTCATGTGAAAAGTGTTCTATATAATGGGTTTGATGAAAACAATTTTGTAATAATATGTAAATGCAAATCAGAATTTTGTTTCAAGATTCATGAAGATCTACTCATAAAAAAGTTAAGTCCAAAATTAAATCGACCAATGTTTGCAAACGGAGCTTCATATTTATTGAATATATTTTGATTGTAATATTTTTCCTTTTTCTCTTGAATGACATCATAATCTGGAATTTAATTTGTATCAATTTAGTTTCTCTCTCGTTTTGATTTAAAATTTAACCTGTTAGTCAAAAGTACAGCCTTTTTTTAAAAAATGTACATTGTTTTTTGCTGTGGTTAATTTTTTATGTGTGTGTGTAAATTTAAAGTTAATTAATATTACTAAAATTGTGGAAACCTGATGAGGGCTGAAGCAACCTGATAAGGGCTGAAGCAAGAAAAGAAAACATTCATCTTTAAATAATAATTTTTTAATGTTTGTCTAATAAATGCTGAATCCATTATGGCTGCTTTTTTCAATTATTGTCTGATTGTATAAAGACTTTATGCAAGAGTTTATCAAAAATTTATACTCTCTTTGGACCACTAGAAATTTCTGGTGGACCACCAATGGTTGAGAACCATTGAGATAAGCAATCTCAAAATTTATGTTTGTTAGTGTAACAAACATTTTAAATACTAATTTTGATACTCATTAACCAAAAGATTATTCTACCAACGTACTTCAAAATTTTTGTTATAGCTATCAATAAACACTTGATTATAATTCCTGTATGCATAGGTAATTGTAATTGATTACTTTTAAATTTTGAGTAATTATAATTGCAGAATAGATAAGTAATTGTAATCATAATCAATTACATTTGTCATGTAATCAAGCCATCTCTGTGTCATAGGGTGTGGTGTTAATAACTTTTTTTTCAAACTGAGATATTGTGAGGTGATGGTAGTATGAATGAGTTTGAGATTTTCTCTATGTTTCTTAGGTGATATGTCTGGTTCTGAGATGAAAACGTTAGTGTGCTCATTTTTGTGAAAGATTGTAACTTTTATGTTTCTGAATGGATCTGAAAATGCTTCAAGATCATGTAAAAGGTGTGCTTATGTTTGAGTTAGTTGTATTGAGTACCATGAAGCTACGACAGTTGATCAAATGACACTTTATTGAAAAAACAGTTGATTAAATCACCCTTGATGTAATCACAGTTGATCAAAAATACTGCTGATTGAAATGATATTAGATCAAAATGACACTTGACCAGAAAAACAACAGTTGATTTATTTAGGTTATATGATTAAAAAATATATTTGTTATTGTAAAGTAAATTTATTAAAAGCAGAGACCATTAGTATGAACCCAATTTGTTTATTATTGTAGTTTTTTTCCAATATCAAGGTCAGAGTTTTTCAACAGGATCCTTGGGCTAATTTTTTGGGGGGGTTTCTCAAGTATACCTCTGCTTGTAGCTTTCTTTGGAATCCTTTTTGCTTCACTTTTTTTTGTTTTCTCTTTGTATTGTAGTCTTATTTTAATTACAATTGTTAAATATTTTATGTCAAAAAAGCTCTTCAGAATATGTTTATCTTTTACCTTGCACATCTGTTTCGCTCTCGATTGTATTTCCTAATAATTCATAGAGCTGATGTTAGATTGTAAACTATAGTTGAATATAATATAATCTCTTGTTCTATTAATTTTAAATTGGTCCGCACAAGCCTAGTGGATTCTAGGCCATCTCTCATTAACTTGTAGAGTGCCCCTATTCTAATCAAAGTTAATTTTTTAATATAATAGAAGCCAAAAAAAATTGTCAAAAAGTTTTTTAAAACTTTTTTGTGAAAAAAATTATAATGAACTTGCAATGTTTCCTTAAAAAGTTTTTTGCATACTTCAATCAATTGTTGTTTTAATTTTTTTATCCTTTTGATCAACTAGTCTTTTGCTCAAGTGATATTTCAATCAAGTGTTGTTTTGATCTACTGTCATTTTGATGAAGTGTTGTTCGATCAACTGTTGGGATATGAAGTAGCATGAAATTTAAGATTGGTGTCCATTGGAAGGACTTTGGTTTTATCAAGTAGGTATTGAATGTTTGTATCTCTTGTGCAGCTAGTAGCATTGTGCAAAGCTGTATTCTGAGTGACTTACTCTTTCTTGATGTTGGTGTTTGGTGTTTATCATTAATCCAATTTTAATCTAGTTTAAATATCCCCAGTGAATGGAGGTGGCCAGATGAATCCC
The DNA here is from genome assembly GCA_963680785.1 of Diplosoma virens. NCBI lineage: Eukaryota > Metazoa > Chordata > Ascidiacea > Aplousobranchia > Didemnidae > Diplosoma > Diplosoma virens. The sequence goes on along the minus strand of CAVMFT010000001.1, from coordinate 293,582 downwards.
ACTACTTCCACAATTCTTCCTACATCTTCTCTCTATCTACACTGATTTGCCACTAAACAAATCCTTCTCATTTGTCCTTCAACTTGTTTCTCCCATTTCATCCTGTTTGGCCCTGTTTACGTTTTCCATCCACTTCATGTACCATTGCCTTCACCAAACCATCTTCACCAGGTCATCTCAAAACATGACAATGAAGAAGCAGCAATCTGTTCATCCAGTTTGTGAGTAAACTGAAAAATTGACTTTCCTAAGAAACCAGAGATGAGTCTTTTCTGACTGGGTACAGATCAGACAGAAAGCGAAAATGAGCCAATTTGTAGTGGTTGAAAACCAACCACCAATGTCCTAACCTTAACAAGGCTGACTCATTTAGGAAAGTATTTTTTGAACAGATACTTCTGCCAAGTACCTAAACACAGACCTTTTTAATCTGCACTATGCCCAAGGCAGCATGAGAAAACGTTCTAGGCTACATATTATTATTTTGCAGTGTATTACTACTGCAAAGGGATTTTTATATAAGAGATTTCCTTCTCCTAGACTGCTTCCTTGCCATAGCTTTTGAGCACACTCTGCCCAGGTTTGAAGTTGCCATCTTGTGAACAACATTTAATCTGGTCTCTATCTGCAAATCTCTTTGGCATGGATATTCTGAACAGGAGAGGTAAAATATCTGGCCAACACAGCTTTACAGGTCATCAAGATGTGCAAAATTTCCTACCATGGTAAGGTAGTAGTTCATATAAAAGTTGCCTTTTGTGTTCTATGGTATTATGCAGGTTAAAACCTTATAATGTTATGAGGCATGATGAAATTCATTTTAAAAAAGTATTATTACTACAAAGGGGAATCAAGAAAATAAAGTTAGAATTGCTTAAATCTTTACATAACAAGCAGAAAAATATGTTTAAGTGACAAATTGAAAACCCAACTTTGCATTCTATTTGTGGCTTAACAAAAGGAACAGACATATTTTATGAATTTCATACTACTCTTCAAGAAGCACATTTGGATCCATCAAAGTTATTTTCAGTTGCAACAGATTGGTGTCATTCTATGCTTGGAGCATCTGAAGTCTACAAGGGCTCATTAACAAATAGCATTTAGAAGATAATCTTTCTCATGTGTCATGGCTTGTATTTCAATCATTGTATTTGGTATCACTTTGCAGCAAATCGCTTTGCAGCAAATCAATATTAAAATCTCTACATAAATAGTATTTTACATCAAAAAAGTCTCATTGCTAAGTCTTTGAAAATACCTCCAGTGACAAAAATAGTAGCAACAACAGTAAATTGAATTAAAGCAAATGCACTTAATCATAGTAAGTTTTAAAAGTCTCTTTCAGATATAGATCCTGGTTTGAGATATCAACACTGCTGTAAGATGGTTAAGCCATACTGTATGTTCCAAAAATTTTTATGATTTCTTTCTAGAGGTAAAAATATTTTTTGAAGAGAAAAAAGGCATCTTTTGGCTTTGCAGTGCAGCAGGGATAACTGATTTGGCATCTATGATTGATAATACCAACCACTTTTTATTGTTAAATTGGATCCTAGAAGGAAAACACAAATTTTTTATGATTTATATAAGACTGCGTTTATCTTTATAAAAAAACTTTGTTTTTGGAAGATACTGCCTGCCAGTGGTGTTACTATACATTTTTTGACACTTTCAGATCATTGAGATAATGGATCATTTGAAATGTATAACAGGCTTATTTGCAATTTGATTTTTGCATTCGAATGTTGCATTAATGAAATAAATTCTTTTTTGTCCCCTGATGAAAATATTTGCAACACTTATGACAATAAAAGCTGTCAATGCTTTTGATAATTTTCAATTAGAGCTACTAGACTTGTAGTCATATGTTAAGCTGAAAGAAGCATTTAGAAGTAAAAGTCTTTTCAACTTTTGGAGTCAAATTCCAGAAAGAAAGTATCTTAACTTGATAGATAGTGCCCTTAAGAATGCTGTTGTTTTTGTTCAACTTATGTATGTAGAATAACAATTGAAAGTTTGACATAGGAAAATCATACATTATTACTCATTTAATTTGAAGCAAGTTTTCAATCAGTTGCAATCAAAACAAGCTTACCATTGGATAAAGTTTAGCATTGATATAAAGTTCCTGATGAATAACCATAAAATCAGTTTTATTTAATACCGAATTAATTATAATGGAGTAGAATGGAGTTGAGTTTGTTTTTTGTGTAGTTTTAGCATCAATAACTTAAAGCTGTAATAGATTGAATTTGACTTCAACTCCGATTTATTTATTCAGTAGGCCTGTAGGCCTAAAGCACTTTAAGAAACAAGAAAGAAATTTTGTGTAATTAACAACAACAATGATAATTATTATACATAAAGACAATTAGCTTTTTTTACTTAAATGTACAATTAAGTAATAAATTAAATAAAATTAAAACCAAAGCTAAAAAGACTTTTTACTACAATTTATTTAAAAATAACTGTAAAAAATCTCTGTAAAACTTGGTCTACAATTAATTCAGTCCTTCACACAAAAGATGATGCTCAGTCTACTTCATATAAACCTAACATTATCAATTGTATCATAATTGACCCTACTAAGGTACCAAATTGTTTTAATGACTATTTTAATGAAGTTGGACATAGTGTTGTAAGTAATTTGCCAAATTGCTCAGCAACTTGTGTAAAAGATTTTTTGATTAATAGAGTCACATCTACTATATTTCTAGAGCGAGATTCTGTCAATGAAATCTTTAATATTATTAATGAATTAAATATTAACAAAGCTGCTGGTTATGATGATATTTTGTGTTATTTTATTAAACTTTCCTTCTCCATGCTTACCCCTGTACTTTTAACATTGGTGAATTCAGCTATGACTCTGGTATTTTTCCTGAAAAATTAAAGCTATCCAAGGTAATTCCTTTATTTAAAACAGGTGATAAACTTGATGCAAACAGCTATGCCCTATATCTATATTAACATGTTTTACAAAAATTTTTGAAATATATATTTTCAATTGTTTAATAAATTTTTTGATAAACATTCTGTTCTAGTTTTAAATCAATATGGCTTTCGAGCAGGTTGTTCTACATTTCAAACAATTCTAGATATAGTAACTTCAACTTATGAAAATATTGATAATAATCAATATACAGGAATGGTTACACTTGATATTACTAAAGCTTTTGATACTGTATGCCACAAAAAACTCTTGATAAAACTTGACCATTATGGAATAAGAGGAACAACCTTTAAATTGATGCAATTTTATTTAAATAATAAATTGCAATATGTGTACATAAATAATATTGAGTCCAATCAAAGAAGTGTTCTTATGGGATCTCGCCTATCTGTTTCAGGCCCACTTCTATTTCTAATTTATATTAATGACCTACAAAATTGTTTGAAAAGTTTCCCTAGACTCTTTGGTGGTGACACCACTTTGTTAATTAATGCTTTTAGTATATGTGAACTTGAAATCAAAATAAACAAAGAACTTTTTAGAGTGTCCTAGTGGATGAGTAACAATTGTCTTACTATTAATCCCTCCAAGTTGCAAGCTATAATAATACCACCTTTGCCATCACGAGTAATGTTAATACTAAACATAATTCTAGTACAAATGCAATTTCAAACAGTATAACTTATTTAGGCATCCTAATTGATTCCAAATTATTATTTTGTGATCATATTCATAAAGTTTAAAACAAACTCTCTCATGCAGTTGGTATTTTGTGCAAACTAAAAAATTTATTTCCTTCTTGAATCTTAAAAAAATTTTACTTTGCCTTCTTTAATTCAAACTTAATATACTATCTTATAATATGGAGCGCTACGTATAAAACTTATCTCAAACCTTTAAGAAAACTGGAAAATAAAACTATGTGAGTCATCAGTAATATGCAATAATCATCGAACTATGATCCTTTCTTTATAAAAAATAAAATTTTAAAGTTAGAAGACTTAGTCAAGCTTAAAACTTTAAAATAATCATTAATTTTAATGAATGTAAATTACTGAATTCTTTTATAAGTATTTTAAAAAGGTATCTCAAATTCATTTTTGTGTAAACTGTTCATTGAACAATAATATGTTGTACTTACCAAGATACCAATCCAATCATTTGTAAAGATCTCATAAATATAGAGGAGTTAAAGTTTGGAATAATGTTCCATGTAATTTTTTAAAAATTGCTACTCCTTATATAGTTTTGGCTGTATGTACAAATGTTATGTCTTAAATTCTTATTCTTAAATCCATTAATATTTTTAATTAAACTTATATCTACAGTGGTCCATTTTTTATCTTATTGCTTTACCATACATTTATTTTTATAATTGTAGTTAATCGGTGGCTGCTCGACTTGAAGACCAATTTATTATTTTTTGCTTACTTTGCAGTCTCTGCATATGTTCAGTTTTATTATAATTTTTTGTGTGTAACAAATTATGTCAGTTAAATGCACTCTTTTTCTTCTTTATAATTATTTTTGCTATTATTCTTTTGTGTGCAATGCTTATTAACATTGAATTGTATGAAATAAATTTCTCTGTTCTGTTCTGGTCCAACTTGTTTTATGAGACCAACAATCATATTACAAACTCTAACCATAGCCCTGGCATCATCAGGTGGCTTCAGCTTTACATTTCAACCACATCACTTCATGTACTAAGAAGTAATTGTCCACTTTAAAATTGCATTTAAAGCAGTGGTGTCTATGCCAAGAGGAAGAGAAAAAACATATTGATCTATAATTTTCATGCATTCCTTGTGTGGAAAATGGGCATAAACAATTAATTGAATTTGGATGGTAATATTTTTATTTAGTTGAAGTCCAAAGCATGGCTAGAACAATTTCTTTTAGAGATTCCACAATGCATGAACATCTCCTTTGTTTGGTATTATTAAACAATGCCAGTTTTTGCATTTTAGTCACAGCCATGTCTCCTCCATAAATCTCCTGCACTACTATCTCCAGACTAGGTTTTACAACACTTTCTGCCAAAATAAAAGATTTCTTTGAGACATAAGAACATGAGCTATTGTTAGTGATAATATGATGAGAGTTTGATCATAGTATGCCACCATCAATTGCTCAAATTGTTGCTCTTGCTCAGTGATTTGTCATGTTTGTTGTTTTGAAGAATCATGCCAACTTGTTTTTGTGTTCAGAATGTTTAGTGATTCTGTGCCTTTTCAGTTTATACTTTTGCATTGATGAACTGTGGTATATGGCCTGGCAGAAAACACAGCAAGCCAAAGGGTAGTTTTTATTTGAAACTTTGACAAATTCCAGCTAAGTAAAAATAACATTTCGTTTTTCCTTTTTGCTCAATTGCAGCTTTTTTGTTTTAACTACTGTCAACTTTTTCTTTTTTTAAGTTTTTTTCCATTTCTTCCTGTATTGCTTTATCTTTATTTATTTATTTTATTTCTATATGTATTCTCCTTTCTCACAGGAAAGCAATGGAGGTGTTTATACATAGGGAAAGCAATTACCCCAACCTGCTTTTGGAGATGCCAAGATATTGCTGTCTAGTTGAAAATTTTTATTTTTCTTTTTTAAGTTTTTTAGAGATAACTAAAATTTAAAACTGCTTGGCAAGACTGCCAAACAAAACTACCAATAATATTGCTAAATTGCAGAAACCTGATGAGGGATGAAGCAAGCCAAAAACGTTTGTCTTTATAAATAATTTTTAATGTTTGTTTAATAAAATGAAAAATGCTGAATCCATTATAGCTGCTTTTCTCAATTGTTGTCTAGTCATCCACACTACAGTTTTTTTATTGGAATAAGTGCATACCTTTCCACAAGTCAAAAAGCACTGGACTAACAGACATTCATTTGAATCAGCTTGTGCAGACTATATCAATCTTGATTACTCATTATTTTAACACATTTGTAAAAAGTCAAGTTTCACATTATATTGATTTGCATATTTTATATATTCTTGTGATTTGCTGTTGCTATTCTTCAATGTTTTTTTTAAATAAATTTTTGTTGCTTTCATGCAGCTCCTTACATTTTTTTAAGTTTGAAATTTTGCTCTCACTCTAAAAAAGGTTAAGAACCACTGTTGTAGCCTGTTGTGTTTGATTGGGAAGTAGGTTTTTCAAATACTAGATCATTTCACTTTTTTAATATTTAATTTTGTTAAATAAAACTCCTTTTTTCATCAGAGTGGAACAATTCAACAACTGGATTGGCTTAAGACTGTTTTACAGTTGCATGGTTCAGTTGAAACAAGTTCATTGTCACAGACAAAAAGGATTAATGCTGAAGGATTTTATGAAATTGGTGGAGAAGTTGAAAATATTCCAACTCTTGAAAACTGCTTAAAACTTATTTTGCCTAATCAAAATCAAAAAATTGGTTTGTGTTGTTTCTCTGTTTTTTTGATAAATATTAAATGTTCAGTTTGGTTAATGTTTAAAGAAAAAATTTTGTGTATTTTTTTTTTGACTGAACAGTTTTATTGTAGATGTCATGACTCTTAGTGAGCTGCATGATTTACAATCTCGATTGATGTTATTTTCTGGCAAAGCAGAAATTACAAATGATGATGTGACCAGGTTTATTGATCTTCTCTCAAGTGTTAAAACTCTTGCCAAAGCTTATGTAAAGCTGAAGTCATCTAAATGTTTGCTTTTTAGTCACTGGATTGCTAAACTAAAGTAAATTTAGTTTAATTAATTTGACAAAAATTTAGAAAAACAAAATAGTAATGTTTTTAAAACATTTTAATTGATAAAGGTTGCTGTTACTGCTTGTAATTGTATAAAAAACACATGATAAAATTTTAAAGTAATTTTTTAGTGACTTTTTTTAATATCAAGAAATGACTGATTAACCTTTTTTGTGCAGCTTGACTTTTAATTTTGCTTGGGACAAAAATTATTTTATGAGAGTTGCATTGTCTGTTTATTTCTTTATAAAGCAACATATTAATTTTGGATATTTTGTTGTTAATTGCTCGCTTTGAAGAGAGAGAGAGAGCATGTATTGAGACTATTAATGTTACACAATACCAGTATTGATTTGTTTGGCACATTCCACCAAGCTATTTATTCAAATGAAGTTACTTTCTTCATTAAAAAAATTAGCTTTGTTGATTAATTTTAAAAAAGACATTATACATGTGTATTCAAATAATTACACAAGAAAGATCAGTTTTATTAAATTGAAAATTAATATGATGTTGTTGCAATAATTAATGATTGCCTCATTAAAATATGTTTAATTTTAATAAAGTTAAAGATTGGCTTTTCAGGTGAAATTAGTTTTTATTTTAATGTATTGGGAAAATTTAAGTCCATAAATAATTGGCAAGGTTGCACCAGTTGGAAAGTAATTTTGTGTAAGGTTTTTTGGGTCAAGAAGGTTTAAGGTAGATTGTGCTCAATAGTATTCAAAAAAACTATATCAAACTTTTAAGCAGTGCTTGCTGTTATGAAGTTCATACTGTTTTGGATGTTTAGGCATAAATTTCTATTTTTATTTAAAAATTCTGGTAGCTTCTATTTCATGGAGAAAATTTTTTGAAGAGTTTTGTTTTGGCTGATTCACCTGATAAAAAATTTGATTAAAAGAGTTGTTGCTGTATTGACTAATTATTGTAATTTTGGAAATTTTGTTTAAACTGAAAGTCAAGGTTGTTTGAAATTACTCAAAAGTAGAACTCAAATAAAGATGTGAAAAGGCACTTTGCATCTATTACATTTAGAAAATTCAAATAAATTGTAATGAAAACGAGGATATTGAGATAGAATGATCTTTGTTCAACTTTATTTATTGTTAGTTGTTAATTAATGAGTCAAAAGCAGTATAGAGTGGCAGCAATCTGTAAGAAAAAATTCTTGCATAGAATTACAATGTTACAGAAAATTGTTTCTACAAAAATTGCTTTTAGGCTCAGGTGCAAAAAAGTTTACATTAAATTTCTAATCCTAACATTCAGAAGCATGAAATACTGCAACTTAACAGTTTATATGTCAGAGAAAAAAAATCTTTGATCAAATTATAAATCAGCAAACAAAGTGTTTTTTTAGCACAACATCCACTGCTTATATGGTAAAAGATCTAATTTCATTATCTCAGTTTGTAATCTTTCTGGTAACATTTGTAGTAATAAGAATTTTCAAGACTAAAAAATATTTTACAGATAGATGATATGTTGATATGATAAGATTGATGAAAAAGATTTTTTAACTTTATTTAGATTCAGTTTTGGAATTTGTAAAGAACATGGCAAAAAATGTAAACTGTTTTTTCTTTTTGTCATTCTTGACACAAAAAAGTACAGAATCATAACAGTAAATATTAAGTTTTTAAATGTTGTTAGAAAATTATTATAGATTGAATACATTAATTTTTTTTTAAATACATAGTTTGTAGAATTTTGTAATAGATTAAATACATATATTAGTTATCAATGGTAGCTAAATTCACCTTAATGACTCCATCCACTATTTTGCTAATCTTTACAATTCTTGACTTGCAAACTTATAGCATTTTGGCTATTTTGTTTTTTTAAAAGGTCTAATCCTACCACCCAACATAATCCAGTTTCTAGATTTTTGAATTTAATTAATATTATTAAATAACTTTAATTGATTATTTATAAATTTATTATTATTTATAAATTTAATTAATTAGTTATAACTCAGTTCAGTTTCAATTCTGCTTCATTCGGATGATTTTTCCTGAAGAATGTCAGATGAAAAGCTTTGGGAAGAAAAATCTTTTACCGCATGCAATCTTCAAATTCTGTACCACCAAACGTCTATTTAAATTATTTTTTTATGTCTGTTTTTTAAAAGTTTCAGTTGTTAACAAGTGTTTTTTTATTCAAGTTTTAATAACAACAAACACCGGAACGTTACTGTTGAAATTTATTTTGATGAAACTGCTTCAGCTATAGCAAGCACTGATGATGTGATGTCTGAAGTAAAAAAACTGACAGATGTGTTACGTGATGCTCATAAAAAGTATGTATTTAAGTTTACATTTAAGGTAAGCTTTCATAAAATTGAAACATTAAAAATGAACTTTCATTAAATTTGGTCTTTTTTTGTGTTGTGATTATGAGTATATTTCTTTTAAGTAGTCCATCATTTAATTGGAGATACAAAATGTAAAAAAATTATTGGAATTTAAAATATTTTGCTTTTGTTGCTATTACCAAGAAGATAAAAGATGCTTATTAGAGAGCTAAGCAATTTAGCTTTTGACAAAAGCAATTGGCAATGTAAATCATTGAGTCTGCAAAATCTATTCTTTAAAAATGGAGCTGGATGTTATAAATAAATATAAACTAACATATTTATTACACACTTTAATGAGCAAAAAACATGTGCTCCTTATTTTAAAGTGAAAATAGATGAAAATGATGATATCTACAACACACTATATTAAATTTCAGAAAACCAACGTAATTATAGATATTATATTCTGAACAACTGTCAAAAATGCTCAAATGTTGCTGCATTGTTTAAAAATTTTTATTTTTAAAAAATTTTTTTGCATTAGATATTCTAATTAATTTCTTATAATACAATTGATATACTGACATACTAATACAACTGATACAACTTCATATAATACAACAATCATACAACTGATATGCTGGATTTAATTTTTTAGATATAGGTCTAGCGATGCTCTAAAAAAAATTAAGTAAAAACTTGATAATTTATAGTTGCTACTAAAATGCTATTTTAACTACTGAGCAGTACTAGTTAAATATGAAGTCTACCTTGATTTAGTATAAATCATAAAAAAAAGAAGCTAAAAAGAACCATCTTTGTTTAAAACCATTAAAGAAGTAAAAAAGAACTAGAAAAAACAGATGGTAGATCACATATTTAACAAAAAGTTTGTCTGTAGACTGCTTACTTAAACAATACCCATTGAACTATGTTGTCATATTATATGTTTTTTTTGTTTTTAATTCTTATTTTTGTAAATTATTGGGTTGAAGAATATGTTTGTAGCATTTTTATATATTTTTTTATTATTACAATGATTTTTTACTACTTCACAAATTGTATATATTCATTTGATAGAGCTCTTTCTACTGTAAAAAACTGTGCTGATTGTCTTTTTGAGTATTTTGAGATTTTATTATTTGTGAGGCTTACATATGGAATATCCATGGGGTAAAAAGCAACATTTTCAACACCTGCTATTCTTTGCTTTTCATCAAGGCCAAAAAGCTGCTAAAGCAGCTCAGGACATTTGCATGGTATACAGGGAAGGTGTCATAGGCGAATTTACAGCAAGAAAACGGTTTGAAAAGTTCAAATATGGCAATTTTGACATCAACGATATGCCCCACAGCAGAAGACCTTCTGAATTTGATGAAGACCATCTCAAAGCACCTTTGAAGGAGGAAAGTTGCCAAACAAGTTGTGAATTGGCTGAAAAAATGAACTGCATTCAAAAAATGATTCTCAATCATCTTCATTCAATGGGATTTGCCAAAAAATTGGGAGTCTGGGTGCCTCATGAGCTTAGCAAAAATAACAAAGAAAATCACCTTCAAATTTCTTCTCAACATCTTGCCCACCATTGAGCAACATGTGGTCACAAACAGCGCTTTTTGTATCAAATCATCATGGAAGATAAAAAATGGTGCCTATATATAAATATGAAGCAAAGAAAGTAATGGGTGGCTCCTGGAGATACACCCAAGCTGAGAGTTAATCCTGACCTCCATCCAAGGAAGACCATGATCTGCATTTGGTGGGACTGGGAGGGCATGGTGCACTGGGAAATGCTTGAAAGAAATGCCACAGTCAACAAGGAGCTCTACATAGCCCAGCTACATCACCTAAATAAGGCTATTTGACTAAAAAGACCCCATTGACAAGGCCAAACCATACTTCTTCATGACAACACCAGGTCTGATGTTGCACAAGTCGTCAAAGCTGCACTCCAAGAGCTTGAATAAGAAGTCCTTCAGCATCTGCCGTATTCTCTGGACTTTGCACCCACGGATTACTATCTTTTCTGCTCTTTGTCAAACCATATGAGGGGCGTTACCTTTGACAATGAAGAGAATTTTAAAAACTGGCACAACAAATCCTTCGATACCAGACCTGGGGATTTTTGGCAGAACAGCATCAACAAATTGGTTGAAAGGTACCAGGAGGTCGTAAACAGCAATGAAGAATACATAATTTATTAATTTATAGCCATAACTTTTTATTTTTGTTTAAATAAAAATCTTTGATAAAAACACTATGAACATATTTCTCAACCTAATAAGTGGTTTGTGGTATCAAATTTAAATCTAACCAGTAAAAAACTCCTCCCTAAGCTTTTCATTCAACTTTCATTAAGAGATAAACATCAGAATGTTGGAAAAATACAATTGATTGTCTTATAGCACTGAACAAAGAATGATTGGTGTTAAGGTATCTATCAAAACATGTAATCAGCACAAGATTTTAAAGTTACAAGCAAACTCTTTGGTGGCATGAATTTGGCATGGATAATTTAGAAGTCAATTACATTGAATTATTTAGAAGCTGGTTTGTTTACAACTTGAAAATCTTGCACTGATTACATGTTGTTACACCTACCTTAGCAACAAGTTATTTTTTATTCAGTGTTATTAAATAAATCAATTATACTTTTCCTACATTCCAACATTTTTAATGTGCATGAGGCAAAAAGTTTAAAAATTAATTTTTTGCTTGTTATTTTTGTTTTTACAATATTGCATTTAAGCAAAAAGTTTTTCTCTTTCAGGTGGATGAACTATTTGTTTAAGAAACGCAACAGATATTACCATTTGAATCATTTTAATATACATCAATTGACATATCTTTGCAAAAAAATTTCTTTGTCAGAAGCTGTTGATTTTCCTGATCAAGTTTATCAGTTGCTGTCTGTTGTTGCTCCAAACATTTCAGCCACAGAAATTGTGGCTTGCTTGGAAGAAGTGACAAAAATTGATGATGTTTCTGATGATAAAAATGATAGCTTTATACTTGGTGATTTTTTAAATTTTTAAATATTTTTGTGTAATTATGTATTTTTATGACTAATAAGCTTTTCCCTTGATTACTATAAAACAGGGTTTCCCAAACTTTCTGTTCATGGGTACCCTTTGGACAATTATAGATTCACTTGTGTCCCCCAAAATTTTCTCATATTTTTAGCTGAAAGCACAACTTATTTTCTATAGCTAGGCAACCCATTACATTCCCTCTAAATTTGCTAAATCTTTAAAATTGATTATTATAGTTTAAAACGAAAAAGTTGTGTGATTAGTACTAATCAAAGCACACAAAGTTATTCATAACAATGTAATCTAAGCTTAAACAAACACTACAATCAAGCTAACAATATATTGGCTGAATAAGCTCAGCAGTCCTAGCTAATGTGATGGATGAACCTGCTTTTTAGCAACAAGCTCATTAATATGTGGTGAAACATTAGCAACAGCACAACAAAGATCATGTTCAGGTGTTGAGCTGTGATCGGTACTTCGATTTGATTCCAAGCATCACTGAAAATGTCGATTCACACAACCATGTTGATGGAAACAACAACAATGCTTGAATAGCAGGTTCCACAATCCTTTTGTCTGACTTGCACATCATAAACCAAAAATCTCTCTAATTTTTCTCAGAGTACACATCGTGTGCAAACCCATCATGTTGAAGTTCAATCAGTTCCTCTTGCATACCTGTCCCAGCCTGCAGTGTCTGAGTGTTCTTAGTGAAAGGATTCCTAAGATATGCAACTTTGTCTTCACCAAGATATGGAAAATAGTCGTCAATTTCCTTTTCCAACTTCATGAGATGTTCAGTGACCAATTCCAAGAACTTTGTGGTCTCAATTTGGGGATTTTGACACAGAAATTCTGTTACTGTACTAAACATGGAAAAGGTGCCAGAGCAAATATTTTCCCTCCACAACCGAAGTTTGGCCAGAAATGCTTTGATTTTAGCTTGAATTCACACACACACATATTCTGAGCATCAAAAATATCAACAAGGTAGGCAAGGATCAAAATAAAAAAATCATCCCTCAAGGAAGTGACAAGAGTTTTACATTTGTTGGATTTTTGGAAAAATCCCAGCAATTCTTTACAAAGCTCATATACATGTTTAATAACATTTCCTCTAGTGAGCCAATGCACATTATTGTGAAATAGAAGTACACTGTGATCGGCACCTAAATTTTTACAGAGAATTTTAAACAACCAGCTGTTTAGCGCACTCCCTTTTACATTGTTGACCATCTTAATCACCAGTGATAAAACATCAAAGAATTCAGCAGGAAGAACTTTGCATGACAAGGCAAACTGGTGGATCATGCAGTGCAAAAATTTCACATGAGGAGCTACTTCCATGACACGAGCTCTTAAACCAGACTTTTGTCCTAACATAGCTGGGGCCCCATCTGTTGTGCAGCCCCTTAGATTTTCCCATTTTAAACCATGTTGCTTGAAAAAAGAATTCACCATTTGAAAAATATTATCTCCTTTAGTTGTTGCTTCTCATGCTGCATTTATTAAGAACTCTTCTTTAATGCCTTCTTTTCCTACATATCGAACAAAAATTAGTAGCTGAGCATAGTTTGTTACATCTATAGACTCATCAAGTTGAATTGCAGATCCACTTTCCAATCTACAAATATCACTAATCATTGCTGCTAATCGTTGGACTGTATTATTAAACAGGGAGATAGAGTTAAGTTTTTTCACTGATTCATCTCCAAAGACACAATGTACCATTACTTTTGCAGCAGGTAGGACCAAATTTTCCCCAATGGTATGTGCTTTTTTTGCTTGGCGATCATGAGAGAAACTTCATAAGATGCCTTTAATGAAGCATTGGTTTGTTGGAAAAACATGCCATCTTTATCCAAGCATTGTTTCTTAAATACTGATTCTCTATACTTGAAAAAGTCAAATTCTTTGTCTTTGAATTCCGGATGAGCTCTCTCCAAATGCTGAGTGAGAAGGCTTGGTTTCATCAAATCATTTCCCAATGATTTTTGACAAAGTACACATACTGGTATATCCAAACCATTGTTTATCATAAATGTAAACCCGAACTTTAAGTAGGTTTCTGAATATTTTCTTTTTTTCAGACTCGTTGCATAGCTTTTTAGAAAATCCAAAAATAGACAAAAATTTTAACTAAAACTATAGAAGTTTTTGAACTCAGCAGCACGATGAGCTAATTGTTAAGCAAATTTACATTGCACAGTAAACCTAAAAGCAAATGAAGACCTGAATTAAAGAACTACATAAATCACAAAATAAAGTTTTTGAAAAAAAGAAAATTGAAGTTTTGAAAAACATTGCAAACTTTGTTAAATCTTTTCAGTCTTATCCTAAGGTAGGCTTAGGCTACACCTGAAACTCATGCAGTCTTCAAGTTTTTTTCCAGTTCACTCCATAGGCTTTATTTTCATTTTTTGGCATTATTATCAGTACAGTAGTCCCCCTTTATCAAGCTTACAGTTAATAAGCTCACCTACTTAACAAGCCCAAAACTGTATGGTTCAGAATTACTACTGTCGTGTATTCTATTTGAATAGTTTAAAGCAGTGGATCAAACAAATCTTCAATCTTGCTACGATGATTAATCTTGCCAAATAATAGTGATAGCAGGCTATCTAATTTCTGTTATGCTAACTTAGCAAATTCAACCACTGTCTAAACTCACAGACAGAGAGATAAAATCTCAACTTTATTGCTAAGCAATGAAGAAAACTCCAACTTCTATCAAGCAGCAATTACAACTAATCATTAATTCACAATTACAACTTTGCACTGAATCACAAACCTCGAGTTTCGAATTTACATTCTCGAATGAATAACTTTAAAAATTATCACCTTTTATACAATTTTCATAACATTCTAGAACTTTTTTCTTATATGAGTAAAAATGAGAGAGAGCTAGAAAATTCTAAATTAAACAAGAGACAATGAGAATTTACTAAATAACAAGATAAAATAATTAACATTATTACATCACAAGCAAATGAATGTATCAATCAAAATTCTGAATATTTCTTATGTTGACTTAGCATTAATATAAAATCATGTGATACAAATGATTCTCAGAGTATTTTGCATTTCAAAAAGGGCCTTATTGATGACAACTACATTTATTCCTGTAATAAAAAACTTGCCCTATAAACCCAAAACCTTGCTTAATAACCCACACTGTTTGTCTTGCATTTGACAGTTTCACACTTCGTTACACTGTTATTTGATTTTGTTTTCAAAATAAAAAAGAGACATAAATGCTGTTTAAAATAACCGGGGTTGATTGTATTTGCTTTCTAGTCTTTGTAACTACGGTTCTTGTAGCAATCAATCAGCTGTTTTGTCTTGCGTGCTGTCATTAGACAAAATAAGTCATGTGAACTGCGAAAGTGGACTTGCTAACTTACTGTAGTTGTAGTTAAAGTTTTTTACTGGGGTGAAAATCTGACTTCCTCAAGAGTTCTTAAACTCAGGTCTTCAAATTATTAACATTAGGTGATAAAAAATATTTTAATTCAGATTACAAGTTATGAAAAGAATATTATTATACTTAATCTAATGTACCCCTTGAAAAGTCAAAATGTACCCCAGTTTGGGAACCCCTGCTATAAAACAACAGAGGCTTGGGTGTTGATGTTAATAGTTGTAATAGGTTTTTTTTTTGAAGTTAAAATTTTACTAACACTGTCACTGCAATCAGTTTTTTGAATTTTATTATAAAATGATTAATAGTCAGTTTTGGAGAAAATAAATTAATTTTTTATAAGTTCAACAGTATATTACTTATACTTCTGCTACACTTTAGATAATATCACATAAATCATTGATACCTTCTAATATTTTCAACCAAACAAGAAAATGTATGCCTGAATTAATTTGATCCCCACAAATGACAAATTTTTGTACTAAAGTACAAAGATTTATTCTGTTTTCAGTAATAACATGTTGCTTTTTATGTGTTTTTACTAAAGTAGAAAAATTTTGTTTGGTAAAATGTAAACACTAATTCATATGATTTAAAGACAAAAGAAAAATAATTTAGTCATTAATTGTCAAAAAAAGTCAATATTATGTGCAGTGGCATAACTAGAAAAAAACAAAGGGCCTGGCAACTACTTTATCAATAACTCCAGTTTTTTTCTCCCATGCACAGGTTTTGTGCAATTTGTATGATGCCATGATTGACTGGAAAAACCAGCATCTTGTCAAGTGGAGATGTGCTCAACCCTTATTTTGAATTAGCTGCTGCAGGTGCTTGCTGAGGCAATATAAGAATAGCAGTTAAGAAACTTTTTAATCCAATCTGCTTTAATAAGGTCTTTTTACAAATAACAGTTAAAAGTAGTTGTTAAAAAGATACTCTTAATTGTTTTTTTAAAGGATTTTGCTGAAACTAGAAAAAGATCAAAGGTATTGCTACCACATTCCTAAGTAAAGGTAAACAGGTGTAGAAAGTGCAAGCATAAAAATTGCTTTAGTAAGAAAATTTGAACCTAATATAGCTTTAAAGATATTTTAGAGCCCATTACTAAAAAAATTTAAATCTTTTTTTGTTATGCTAGTTTTTCAGAGTTAAATTAATTTACAGACATAAGTTTTATTTTTAGTCATGGTGTCCCCTCCAGAAAAAATATAAAAATATCATCTTAATTTCAAAAATTAATCTTGAAATGGTTTTCAAACAAAGCAAGCTTTTTTATACTGATCTTACAGAATATCTTCCTAGTGCATCTCAACAATTAGCGTTGAACAGTTTTTCTAGCCCTTTTCATTGGCAAATTTTAGATATTTTGTGTGGAAGCAAGCAGAAGAACTACAGGTTTCCAGCAAATCAGCTTTATTTGGAATTTAACAGAGTCAATATTAATAATTATATTTAAACTAGAGTTAATAAACCAGATAGTTTTAAGATCAGAACTGCTCCAAAAATAATATATACCCCTGCAAAAATACAAATCTCCTAATAACTTGAGAAAAGTCAAAGAAACAAATTGATGTTCATCTTTTCAACAACATTGGATAAGAAAATTTAAGTGGTTGGTATACAGTGCAGTAAAGAATGGAAAGTTTTGCAAGTATTGTGTATTGTTTCCACCAAAATCTGTGGTGGGCCATCTCTTGACCTTCGGGTAGAAAAAGCATTTTATGGGAGCATAGTGCTATGCAAATGGAAGGCAGTATCTATGCAAGCATGCAACAAAAAAATATCATTTGAGTGCAGTAATTAAATGTGAACAGTTTCTGGACAGTCTATGCACTGATACAATCATCGACTGGGTGAATAGTGCCATTGAACTACTTTTCAAGTCATAAAAAAAGAATATTTAGAAAGATTTGCCATAGTTGTGCACTTGTTGGAAAAGCAAAATATTGTTTTTTATTGGCAGTGACAAAAGTAATCTGGCATGCCAACAAACCAGCCCCTCTAGCTGTGCCCATGATTATGTGAATATGTGTTGTTTAGCAATGTGTTGTTTAACTTGATGGTGTAAAATAAAATTATATCTGTGATACAGTCCCTATTGTAAACACAATTCAATAATTTTATTTTTACTGAAAATGCTCATCTGCAATAGTGCATATTCAAGTTTTTACTGGTATCTGTACTGCTGGCAATGTTGGCAAAACAAATAAAGCCATCATTGGAAATGGTATTGGCATACTTTTTGTGGACACCCTAGTTTTGTAATTGAATCCAAGAACTAAGTTGGGCAAATTTTAGTTGTTGATTTTAAAAATTTTTTCAACAACCTTCATAAATCTTATAGATATTGCAAGCAAAGCATGTTTAAATGGTCCAGATTTACCAAGACAACTTTGGTCAAATTTTGAATTGAATTATTTTTATCAATATTACAGTATATTTAGAGTTAAAATTTTAAGTTGTAGCTACTTTATTATGAACGTACTGTATAAATAAATTTGGCAGCATGGTTGAGTGATTAGAGCACTGAGATTGTAATCAACCTGATCCTGGTTTAAAACCTACTTACACCATTCTGTTATGTCCTTGGGAAAAACACTTAAGGTTTAACTTTACTTTCCCCTGCTTGATGATCTTGGCAGTTATAAACTAAAGTCATATCTCTATTAAATAATAAGTGACAGCAATATCTTGGCATCTCTGGAAGCAGGTTGGGGTAATTTCTTACCCTATGTATTAGTGCCTATATCACTTTCCTGCAAGTCAAGGGGATAAATATAGAGATAAAAATAAAAAAAATAATATAGAAATAAAAAATATAATAGGTTTGTACTAAAAAATTTCATTCTACATACAATATTGAGTTATTTGTGTTTGATTTTAAGAATGGTTAAAATGTGATTTTTAGAAATTTTTATAATTTTTCAAGTTTATAAAAACAACATAGCTGGATCTTACTGCTAAATTAAACAAGATGAGTTTTTGCAATTTTTTGCTCAGAAATTATTAAAATGCAAATTTAAGGTTAACATTTAACAATTTTGAGTGATTTTGATATTTGTGTAGTTGATTAAAGTTAATGATTTTATTTTTTAGTGATTTTTGCCAAAAATAATGATGCATTGGTGTTTACTATGCTATTTAATTGCTATTTTTGTAAGCATCAATTGTGCTAGTAGTTGTCAATTTTTTTCACTTCAGCATCCATGAAAGAAAATAAATAATTTGCAACATCCAAAAACAGCCAAAAATAATTTTCCTCTATTTTTTTGCAAAAAACACTCAAATCAAAAAATTTTTAAATTTTATAATCAGATTTTAATTTTGGAGCCATATGACTGGAATGTTCGAATATTTTCAAAATAAAAGAAAAAGCCAATATTATGGTTATCTTTTTATTTTAATTTTAACATTTTGAGTACATTATTTATTGTCAAAATATAATAAAATGTATTTCTTAAAATTTTAACCAAAAACACAGAAATTACTAAAAATTGTATTAGTAAATGATAAAAAATATTTAATCATCTATTAAATTAATCATTAATTTAGTATAAAGGGATAGAACTTTTATCAATATTAAGATCAGATTCAAATTTTTGAATAAGTAAACTTTTTTAATTAATAATTTGCACCATTTATTTGCAGTTGCTAATACAATTTATCAATGGTTAGAATTATCCAAAATGTGTTTAGTGACATCTGTTTCTTGACTGGTTAAACTGGGATTGTGATCCTTAAATTTTGTCACTGGATTCCTTTTAGTTTGTCCAAGATAACTTTTTAGTAGATGATTAAATATTCTTTGTTATGCAATAATATGTTTTTCAGTAATTTTTGTCTTTCATGTTAAAATTTTAAGAAATGAATTTTAATGTTACTTTTTGACAATAAGTAAAGTAATGTACTCAAAACTTTAAAGTTAAAATAAAATAAAACATAATATTGGTGTTTTCTTTTATTTAAAATTTTAATTGTTTGTGGCACCCCAAGTAATTAAAACAGCATACTTAAGCATATTTAAGCTTCAGTTGAAAATTACTAAAATATCCTTTAATATCCTCAATTATTTACTCAAGTTGATGTATGCTACCAAGTATCTGCTTGTTTTTCTGAAATCATCAGCCCTAAATAAAGTTAAAACATTTGAAACATGTTTGATAGCAAAAAAATTTTTTGTTGCCATTGCTATTTAAGTTCAACTAAATTTATATTTTTGTTTTGTCACTCATTTGATTTTTAGATCAAATTTTGAATATTTTGATATCTCATTATATGATGTTCATTTTTTTGACAGCTGATGAAACAACAGACTCACAAATTCAAAATAAGAAAAAAGTTATCAGACATTTAGTTCAAAATGATATCTCTGAATCTGTTGCAAAGGCTGCTGTGCAATCTGTAAGAACGCTTAATTTTGATGAATGTTTTCTGTGGGCAATGGAATATGGGTTTGATGATGACCTTGTGATGCATCTTCAGAATGAATTTGATAATGAACTTGGTAGGAACATTACTTTATTCTTTTTTTTTAAATAAGTAACTTATTAAAATACTTAATCAATTATAAATCATCAATCAATCAATTCAATTTTACTCCAATTCAGTACTTTAGTCTGTAGTTTATTAGTTCAGTTTACTACATTTTTACCAGTACCAGTTTAATAGTTTTAAGTTTATTAGTTTAGTTTACTACAATTTTACCCAGTGAATGGAGGTGACTGGTTGCAGCCCATATTGCATATTTCTGCAATTCTTCCTACACCTTCTCTCCACCTGCACTGATCTGCCGCTTCTTTCTTTAAACTAATCCTTATAAATATTTAGGTAATTTTTAATGCTTTCCAGACTAACAAAAAATTCATGTCTAAGCTTTTTGTTTGACACTTGTCAGGAGATAAACATTGGAATAAAGGAAAAAAATTCAATTGATTTTGTAATAAAGCTGAAAGAAGATGATTGGTTGTTTGAGAGAAGCATCACAACATGTGATCAACCCAAGAGCTTCAAGTTAAAAACAAACTCTTTTGGGTGGCATAAATTTGACTTGCATGATTTGATGTAAACAGAATGCCAAAAAGAGTTCCTTCACCACTTGAAACTCTTGTGTTGATCACGTGTTGTTATGCTTATCTTAAACAACCAATCATCTTCTTTCAGCTTTATTACAAAATTAAATGAATTTTTCTTTCATTCCAATTTTTATCTCCTGATGAGTGTCAGATAAAAAGCTTAGAGATGAGTTTTTTGTTAGCTATCTTCAAATTCTGTACTACTAATCACATGCCTTCCAGACTATATTTAATGCACCTAAATTGACACTAAGTTAAAGATATATTTTCTTCTTACATAAAAAACCTGGAACTATTATAATGATTTTGTAGCAAAAATCTAAAATTCAGACCAAAATGTCTGGAATGTGGTAGAACTTTCAACAAAAATCAAAGAACCAACACACTTGAAATCATCAATCAAAACAAAATCAAATCAAAATGTCAGTATGTAAATAATTGACAATGATTATACATTTATATAAATCTGGCAAAAAAGTTTTACACCAGATGCCCTTCCTGCCGCAACCCTTCCCATTTATCCAGGCTTGGGACCGGCATCAAGAGACACAGAAATGTGCCTCTGATGGCTGGGTTGAAGGTTAGGAATGAAGATGAGGGAGGGCAGGCTGAGGTGGTATGGACATGTCATGAAAAGAGACCAAGAGTATGTAGGTAGAAAGATGATGGAAATGGAGTTACCAGGAAAGAGGAAAAGAGGGAGACCAAAGAGAAGATTTTTAGAAGTGGTAAAAGAAGATATGAAGGAAGTTGGTGCAAAGGAGATGGACATCGAAGACAGAAAGATGTGGAGAATGATGATACACTGTGGCCACCCCTGACTAATATGAAAGGCCAAAAGGAGAAGAAGAAGAAGAAGTATGTAAATAAAATGTTTTCAAGTGCATTGGTTTTTTGTTTTTTGCTGAAAAAATTTAAAAATTTTTAGAGAGTATTTTGTATTGTATTATTATTAGTATCAACCAGTTATTTTCATAAACTTATCTGATTTTCTTTAGATGTGATAAAATATTACTTCAGGCATCAATCATTTTTCATTTTCTAATTCTTTTTATAACAAAAATAATAGATATGACCGGAATTTTTCAATTCAATACACTCTTAAGATTTGTTGAATTAGCATTGCACCACAGTTAACCAAACAAATAATTTGAAAAAAATGAGTTAAGCAATTTCATATTTTAATAATAACGATGATTTGCCCATGTTCTGGAATAAGCTATGATGAATATTCTAGCAAATTTTTATGTAAAATCCTAGTTTAAACTACTTGCAACATTTTTGATAATAAAAGTAACATACATTTTGAGAACCACTAAGTGACATTATTATTTGTGTTTGCTTGCTATATGCTTTGTAACTTTGACTTTCATTGCATAGAACATTAGAGAAAAATTTTAATTTTCTTGTACTTGAGTGTTCTATAACAAACTTACTCTTTATCATTAAATTATTAAAAATTTGTTGAAGAGTTGATTGGCAGTACATGACCTTAAGATAGGTTTAAAAAGCTTGTTCATTTCTTAAAGACTTTTTATCTGACTCTCATCAGGAGGAATCATTAGAACAAACTAAGAGCAATTCAATTTTTCTTTTATAGAAAATAAGAGAGCTTCTGATTGAACAAGAAAATGACAAAATGAGAACATGTCTGATTGATCAAGAAAAACAACCAATCAGAAGCAAAAGAAAAGAGTATTAATGAATGAGTTTTCGACTGTAAAGAATTCTGTGCATTGACATAGATTAGGTTGAAAATATTTGATAAAAGTAGTGCCAAGGGCAGACAGGTAGAAAGAAGTAAATCCTCAGGCAAGTATAGAAAACTTGGCATGACTGTATTGGCTGGCACAAGGAGGGTTTTCCAAAATATCCTGTCCAATAGCACTCTTTATGCCAGCCAATTAGTTACACCAACTTCTCCATTCTTGTTCAAGAACATACTTTCTACCTGTCTGCTTTTGAAGCTACTTTTATCAAATCTTTTTAACCTAATCAATGCTGACACAAGGAATTTCTTTACAGTTTAAAAATCATTCACTAATGCTTCTTTTTTGCTTCTGATTGATCATTTTTTTCTGACCAATCAGATGTGCTCTTCTTTTCTCAATTGGTTGCTTTCTTGCCCAATCAGATGCTCTTTTATTTTCTATATAACCATGATTGGATTGCTCACAGTTCATTCTGTTAATAAGTGTCAGATAAATAATCTTTGAGGAATAAACACACTTTTTAAAACTATCTTAAAAATTTATTTTAAAAGCAATGTTTTTTAAATAGTTTATTTAAACTTTTTTTAAAAAAAACTGAAAGGATTGGAAGGAACAAAAATTGGGAAAGTGTGTTAGCTATTAAAATCAATCAGAAAAGAACAAAAAATCATGCACTAAAGTTGACTTGGTTTCTGTCAATGGCACAAACTTTTGTGAGCAGCTGCTCATTTTGTCACGTGTAATAAAGTAAAAATAATAATGCAATCACAACAAAATTTGCAGCAATGGCAGTAAATGTAATAAAGAGACAGGTGTGATATAATGAAATACAAAAAATATTTTTTCATATTTGTTTCTTGTGTGAATTACTATAAGTAACCATACTACCATATTATCCCAGCCTCAGTCTTTTCTAACCCATATATTTTTGTATTTTCATTATGTCACACATGTCTCATTATCACATTTAATGCCATTGGTGTAAATTTTGTTGTGATTGCATTTTTTTTATTCTATTGCACCTGACAAAGTAAGCAGTTGCTCATGAAAGCTTGTACCATTAATAATAATTTAATCAACTTTAAGCACAATTTTTAGTTCTTTTCTAAAAAAATTGTGACAGATACTTTTCATTGTTATCAAAAAAAAAAACTTTCCATCATTACAGATTTAATTTATTTAATAATTAATAAACAAAGTTTTTTCAATAATTACATATTTAAAAGATTGTAAACAAAAATATTGCAAACCAAATTTATCAGTGAAATACATAATATCATTGTTTGTTGTTATTGTTAGAGAAATTAAAGTTACCCTTTAATTCTCATTACTCCCAGGACCACTCTGACCTGAGTGGGAGCACCTGTTAGGGTTTCAACTATTTATTAAATAGATCAACCTGTTACCTTGAAGGTATTGTCTTTTTAACCAAAGGTTATGACCACAGTAGACAACTGTGGTTGGTATCAGCAAGGACATGCAACCAACAAAAACTTCAAATTCTCATGAAAATGCAACTTAATAAAATAGCCCCCAGTCCTCAGCAGTCCTTAAATGAAAAAAGGGTGTAAAGAATCTTTAAATATAATTTTTAAAATAAGAAAAAGACTGATAATAATTAGATTGGAATTAGACTTCAAACCTGGAACATCAGTAGTCTTTGTGGTAGTGGGACAGAGGCGGCAGAGAAATTGAAGAAGAGGAAGGTTTCTGTCATTACAGATTTAAAAAAAACTAGGTCTACAAGATTTACCATGGAGGGGCCAAGGAGCTTATTTTTTGGAGTTAAAGGAAGAAGATACAAGAAGAAGATAGAAGATATAGAGGATTATGGTGGTCAGGAAATGATACTGGGAAGGGTGGTGTGAGAATATTGGTCAAGTGAAGCTGTATGCAAGCATTGTTGGGATACATAGAAGGAGTGATAGAATAATGGCAATGTGCCTCATATTTGAAAAGGAAAGGATACTGGTGATATGTGTCTATGCACCTCAAAGTGGAAAGCCAGATACATAGAAGGATAAATGTTATGGTAAACTGGTTCATGAGTGGAATATGAAAGATACAAAAGAAAGGCTTTGGGGATTTGATATTTTAGTGGTCATGTTAAAAAAAAAGGTGGATGGATTTGAGGGTGTACATGGAGGAAATTTTGAAGATAGAATGCTGTTGAAATTGTGCAATTAGAAGGATTTATGTGTAGCAAATATTTGGTTTAAAAAGGAGAAAAGAAAGGTTACTTACAGTTTAGGCAATAGTGAAACTGAGATTGATTTTGTTTTGATGAAAAAGCAGAAAGTTCTTGAAAGATGTCCAGGTGATCCCTTGGGAACTGCAACACAGTTTAGTGGTTGCTGATGTGAAGAATGAAAACCTGTTTAAGCACAGCACATAAGAAGAAAATGGAACATGCGATGGAGGGTATGGAAACTAAAAGAAACAAGGAAAAATTTAAGGAAGAGGTGAAAAAATTAGTTAATACTGAAGCAAAGGATTTGTAGGGTTCATTTAAGGATGAGGTTTTAGAGGCTTGTGAAGAACTTTGTAAAAAGAGTAAACAAAGAGGGAGTGAGGAAACACATGGTGCATTGTGCCATGAATCCAACCTTGGAGACCCCTTGCAGAAATCAGCGACAGACTCAAAGTGAAGACCTTTTTTTACAAATTACTATGTTTTTGGCACAAAAAATTGATGAAACAAGACAGATTCAAAGTGAACATCTTTTTTTTGAAATTCCTATGTTTTTTTTGGGAACAAAAAATTGACAAAACCAGGACAAATTCAAAGTTGTAACTTTACTCTTTCATTATTCAATCAAGTGTTGTTTGATCAACTGTTGAGTCACAGGAAAAGACAATCAATAAGCAGAATGCATGGGATCAAAAGATTGAGATTGTTGTAGTTGAAGATCCAGTGCAAAAGGTTTTCTGAGAGAAAATAACAAGTACAATGAAGAAAATAAAATTAAGGAAAGCATCTGGACTTTCAGAGGTGAACATGGAAATAATAAATACAAGTGGGAAGGTTGGAATTGATGTGATGATGAAACTTTGTCAGAGAGTACTTGATGGAAGAGAAATGCCAGAAAATTAAAAGACTAAAGTGTTGGTGCTAATCTACAAGGGAAAAGAAATGTGATGAACTGTGATACATATAGAGGAGTGAAGTTGTTGGAAAATGAAATGAAGATCATTGAAAGGTTATTGGAGAAAAGTATAACAGGTTTTGTGGAAATGGATGATATGCAATTTGGCTTTAAGCCAGGAAGAGCGATAACAGCTGCTCTTTTTTACAGTGAGAAGAATGCAAAAAGAATATAAAGAGAAAGATAAAACATTGTACATGTGTTTTGTGGATTTAGAGAAGGTCTTTGATAAAGTTCAAAGAAGAGTAATGCAATGGGTACTGAGGAAGGACTACCAGAAATCTTTGTGAAAGCAGTGATGAATCTGCATGAGGGTCCAAAGATAAAGGTTAAAGTTGGATCTAAATTTTCAAAAGAATTTTCTGTAGTGGTTGGTGTACATCAGGGATCTGTTTTGACACCTTTTTGTTTGCAATTGTGGTGGATGTTGTGACAGAGAATGCAAGAGAAGGGGTTTTGTATGCAGGTAATTTGGTACTGATGAGGGAAATGATAAAATATCTGAAGTAAAGGTTTCCAAAATGGAAAAGTGCATTGAAGAGCAAGGGCTGAAAAGGAATCTTGAAAAGACAAATGTGATGGTGTGTTGGTGAGAGGGTGAAGTAATATAGAATAGAATAAACCCATGTGGAATATGTGGCAAAAGAGTGACTGTCAATTCAGTGCTATGTATAAAATGTAACTTATGGATTCGTGGAAGCTGTTCTAAGTTGAAGAAAGTAACTGCAAGTGCAGCAAGATTTTTTGTTTGTAGTAAATTTGATAAAGCAATAAATGATGCAGGAGAAGTGCAGTAGGAGGTAATGTGTGATGAAGTGGAAACTGTGAAGGGATTTTGCTATTTTGGTGATGAAGTCACAACTTGGTTGCTTTCACATTAACTTATATTTAAGCTTAAATCAACTTAACAACTTGACATATTTAAAAAAGAAAACACACACAAGTTAGTTAGCAATCTAGTCATTGTATTGCACAATACAAACTAAACAAGATTTTAGGAGAAGAATAGCAGAATTAAGTTGTACAGTGAAGTAGAGTGAGTGTTTGGCAAGATAAGGTAATTGTGATTGGCAAGGTAATCAACACAAATTACATCATTCAACCACCCTAAAAAATAAATCAAGTAAGGATAAATAGCAAAATAACAAAATGAGACAAAACATATCACTCAGATTAAACAGTCAAGTCATAAATACCAAATCAAAGGGTGGAATGCCTTTATTTGTCTGTGCTGACCTTTGAGGTACAACAGAATTAGGTGGAGCAGGCAAGTCTTTCCCCTCTGTGTTGTTGCAATTTTTTTCAGTAGGCACTTGATCATACACATCATTTTCAGTGTCATCACTGCTGAGCTCAGGAAGATCTTGCTCATTTGAATGGTTTGTTTCTGATGGATAAGGGGCTTAATCTGACTGGGAAACGGTTACTTTGCATCCATTAAAATATCATACATAGTTGTAGTTGGGGTTGAATTTAAAACTTCAATCACAACAACTAGGGAGTCTGCTTTGTTGTTCTGAACAAATTGACAGAGAAAAGCCATAGCTCCAGGGCATGTAGGCCAACTCAGGAGCAATAATCCTTTGTTTGACCTTCTCTGAAAGTGAAAAATGTTTTGTGGGGTGTTATATTGGTGGTTGTACTAGAGTAACAATCTAATAGAATGCAAAGCTTCTGGTAGGACTATTTTCCATTGCTTACGGGGCAATCTAACAGCTTTAATTGCTAGTTAGATTCTTTTCCAGACTGTTTAAACCGATTTTCAGCCTGTCTGTTTTCAGAATAATGATAAATACTGCATTTGTTAGAAGATATTCCACATTGCTCTAGATAACCTTTGAATTCTAAGCAAGAAAAAGAATTAGCATTGTTGGAGAGTACAAAGCTATCAGTGCCACCCAGTGAAAACAGTTGATCAAGGCATTTTATTACGGTCACAGTAGTCATATTGTTACCCAAAAATACAAACAGAAAGTAAGAATATTTGTTGATTACACTAAATAAATATTTGTTGAAAGTAGATAATGGTAACGGACCCTTAAAGTCTATACTTATCCATTCTATAGGGCACATTGCCTTGATTAAGATTCCTTGGTCTCTTTGAACAAACAAGGGTTTAACGTGAGCACATATTTTGCAAGCTAAAACAATTCTCTTGATGTCAGTTGTGGAATGCAGTAAATTCTTACTTCTGATAAAACGTAGCATGTGAGTTACACCAGGATGACTTAACCTGACATAACCACAGTTTTATGGTACTCACATTGATTATTTTCTGTTTCATCAGTTTTTATGTTTTTGATTGTTCATTGTAGCAATTCAATATGTAAAACTAATGTAATATAAATGTGATGGTACTTAGAATTGCATACATCTCCTTGCTATTCAAAGAGAGACTACTTGACTCAAAGACTTTACAGTCACTTCGTAGTCTCCCTGTCATTTTGAAACAACACTACTTTTTTTTCGTGTTATTTGTGTCCTTTTTGTTTAAATTTGACAAATAAAAAAATTGTCTGTCTGTTGTGTATATCTTGCAAGATGCAAGAAGAAGTGAAAGAGGCCACATTTGCTGTGGAACAATAAGCTCTAGTAAGAGTATTGGGTGCAACATTTCTTTTACCAGGGCAATATTGTATTGCGTACAAAAAGGGAGCAAGCTCTATGCACCACAGTTGTACCTTGTCATTTTTGCTTTTTGTCTGCTGTTGGCTATCCAGCATAAATGATACAGAATGCTGATCCATAATTAGGGTAAATGCATGACATGATAACAAGTGGGACCATTTTTTAACAGCATCAAAAACGGCAGTTGCCTCTCTCTTGTAAGTGAGGTAATATTTCTTGCTGCCTTGCAAAGTCCAAGACATAAAAGCCACTAATCGACGGCCTTGGTTCAAACTGGCAAAAATAGGTACATCAGAGGCATCACATTCTACCACAAATGGAAACAATTTGTCAATAGATTGCAGGCTACTTTCTAGTAACTTGGATTTAAGTGAGACAAAGGCATCCAATGCACTGCCAGCAAAGGGAAAAGTTTTGGCTTCTGCTAAAGGTCGCATTTTTGTAGCAAAACAACTTATCCACTTGGCATAATATGCAAACATGCCTAATACACAATGCAAAGCATTTTTATTATTAAGAACAGGAAAGTCTTGCAGAGCATGCATACATTTAGGGTTGGGTCTAATATTCATATTACCAACAATATAATCCAAAATAGTAAGAAATTTTAATAGAACTTATGGTTTTACTCTCATTTAATGTAAACTTTCTGCACTGGATCACATCAATAGAAGAGGCCACATTTCAATTATGGTCAGCTTGATCATGCCCAGCAATTGTGATATTATCCACATATGAAAATGCTCCATTGAGGTTTTCCTCTTCAATAAGCTTGTGCATTTTATGTTGAAACTTAGTGATGCCATTTTTTACGCCAAACAGAATTCACATAAATTCATAAGGTTTACCCTTTGCTTCAAAGGCTGTATACTTTTGCTCAGACTCGATAAGACTAATTTGATGATGTGCACTTGCAGAAACTCTTCCAGCAATTCCCCTGCTTTTTTGTTTCCTTGTTGCAAGGAAATGGCAAGAAAATGTAGCATTAGGTGTTTTAGCAAAGGATTCTTCAAGTTTTGCTATCACAATATTGTAAGAGTCATATCCTTCAATTAACTCATATACTTCACAGCTAACATAAGCACACAAAATCTCTAGCTTGCTAGCAAATTCTTCATGAGATGGTGTGGCCAATATCCTTTCTAAGAAATTGGTGAAGATCTTTAACCAATGCTTAAAGTACTTTGATGCATTCTGAGAGTTCAGTCAATGTCAAGCCTTGCTGATTTCAGCCATTTGTTCAGAAATGTAGCCATATTGGAAATATTAAGTTGATTTAATTGAGGTGACAAACACACAACTTTGTTGCTTGCACATTAACTTATATTTGAGCTTAAATCAACTTAATAACTTGACATATTTAAAATAGAAAACACACACAAGTTAGCTAGCAATCCAGCCACTGTACTGCACAATATGAACTAAACAAGATTTTAGGAAAAAAAATAGTAGAATTAAGTTGTACAGTGAAGTAGAATGAGTTACGTAATCGACAAGGTAATCAACACAAATTACATTAGGTAATAGGTTGAATGCCAGTGAAGGATGTGAAGCTGCAGTAACTACAATAACGAGAGTGGGATGGAAGAAATTTAAAAAGTGTGGTGAGATACTGTTCAAAAAAATATTCTTTTTGTGGATGAAAAAAACATATATAAAACCTATGTAAGATCAGCTATGTTATATAGAAGCAAAGGTAGTGTTTGAGAGAAAATGAAGTAGCTATTGTAAGAAGAGCAGAAAGATCTATGGTGAGGGCAATGTGGAGTGTAAAGTTGGTGCACAAGAGGAATACAGAGGAGCTGATGGTCATGTTGAAATTGAAGAAAGCAGCAGATACGCTGGCAAGGGCAAATGGTGTGAGGTGGTATGGTTATGTTTTGAGAATACCTTAGGAAGATGTTTTAATGAAGGCAATGGTACACGAAAAAAGGTGTTAGATAGAAAAAATGTGACAGATTGTTGTACATGAAGAGAAGGTGTAGGAAGAATAGCAAAAGCATCCACCCACCTCCATTCACTGGCAATATTTAAACCAGATTAAAATATCCAACCATCTGCCTGCATTTTGTCACCAAAAAAAAAAATTTTCATTTGATATGGTCAAAAGTCTAACTCTTTGTACTGAAAGCAAAAACAATGATTTCTAGTTGCTTTCTATCCCTGCACAAAAACAAGACAAGCTTGAAACTTTGAAATCCCATTGCTGCACAATGACTGTATTAAAAAGTTAAAATTGATTTTGATCACAAGATCATCATCAGTTAACAATTCTATCAATTCTGTAGAAAATAAAATTATAAAAACAACAAATTTGGATAAAATTGAACCTAATAATTACACTGCAGTGAAAAAACTATTTTAAAAACTTTACAAATTTAAACTAAAATACTGTTAAGTACAACAAGAAATGTATAACTCGTGTCACACTGTGATACAAGCCAAAACCAGAGTGACATAAACTATCTTTTCTATGGGTTACTGCATGACGTCATTAACTGTTGGTCACTACTATAATAAATTGAGAAAGATATATTTAATTGTATGAGTTAAAACATTGCAAAGGGTAGAAAAACAAATTATTTAATTTTAGGTAAAATTACTTTATTTATTTTAATTTTGGCATCCAATTTTGAAAACCAATGATCTTCTCACCAGTCCAAATATCTTTTGTTTGGTTGTTCAACAAAAATAACCCTAAAACAATCAGAAATGCATGGTTTATCAACTAAAATTTTTTTGTGATAATTAGCATAATGTTTAAATAAGGCAGCTGTGTCATTATTTTCTTCAAATTCAAATTTGTTCCAATTTGATCTGTGTGCAGTCTGACATACAAAAAATTTGTTTTTAGTTTGTCTGACATATTGCATATCACAGTTTTTGCATTCTACCACATAAATTCCATAATTTTTGCAATTTAAGTTTTTTTCAAATTTAGATATTTAGTATTACATCTAATAACTTCAGTGTGTTGCAGCATGCTAATAAGTTGCCCATAGTTTCCAGAGTTAATTTGAAAAATTAATATAAATAAAGTAATTTTACCTAAAATTAAATAATTTGTTTTTCTACCCTTTGCAATGTTTGAACTCATACAATTAAATATATCTTTCTCAATTTACTATAGTAGTGACCAACAGTTAATGACGTCATGCACCAATGTATTGAAAAGATGGTTGATGTCACTCTGGTTTTGGCTTGTATCACAGTGTGACGCCAGTTATACATTTCTTGTTGTACTTAACAGTATTTCAGTTTAAATTTGTAAAGTTTTTAGAATAGTTTTTTCACTGCAGTGTAATTATTAGGTTTAATTTTATTCAAATTTGTTGTTTTTATAATTTTATTTTCTACAGAATTGATAGAATTGTTAACTGATGATGATCTTGTGATCAAAATCAATTTTAACTTTTTAATACAGTCATTGTTCAGCAACAGATTTCAAAGTTTCAAGCTTGTCTTGTTTTTGTGCAAAAAGAATAATGTTTCATATTATTTGAGACATGAAAAAAAATTGATAAAGAACTTTTTTTTAATGATGTTAACAATAATCTGCTAACTTTTTACTTATTTTAGACCCTGATTATGATATTACATTTTTGATAAACTTGCTTAAACAAATTATAAATATTCATCCATCTTTTAGGAAATTAACTTGAAAGGAAAAAATGATAAAAACTAAGCTATGGGTTAAAAAGGTCTTTTGAAATTAATAAACACAAAAAATTTATCTTTTATCCATGCTACAAGCAACACAAAACACATCTAATTTTAAAACTTAAATAATATCTTAATTAAATAAGTAAACTTCTAAGACAAGCAAAAATAAATTATTTTTATAAAATTTGTAAACACAGAAACAACTTAACCTAGCAATGGAAGCTGATTAATGAGATAGTTGGCCAAAAGAAAACTTCTAGCAACAACATAAATGTAATTAATGACCTTATAAAAGTTTAACTATTGATAGACTAATATTAGTAACATTTTAAATGATTTCTATACAAATATTTGGCTTTCTATAGATGCAAAAATTTCTAGAAGTTACAAACTACAAGTTTGAAGTTCCAAGCATTATAAGATTATTTCAATTTGATCAAATAACTCCTGAAGAAGTTTTTAGGAAATACTTCAGCTTATATCCTTTAAAGTTGGTGGACCTGAAAACACCTATCTAGTTTTACAAACTAATAGCTCTGTTAGTAGCACCTTTTCACATGTTTTGAAGCTTTGAACCAAATGTTTTGAAGCAGATATTTTTTCCACAATATTAAAAAAAGCCAAAGTAATACCTATTTTTAAATCAGATCAAAAAGATCTTACCAGTAACCATAGACCAATATTAATTTTATTACCAATAGTCAAATTTTTTGAAAAACTTTTATATGTTTGAATAGCAAAATATTTTTCTTTTCTCAAGATCATTTCTAATCAATTATTTGGGTTTTGAAAAGATTAGCCTATCAAAATGGTCACAATTGATTTTCAAAGTAGTCTTTAAAAAAATTTGGATAAAAAATATTTTAATTTATTGCATATTTTTCAACTTTTCAACTTTCAACACTGTTGATCAGAAAATTTTAGTTAATAAAATGAAAAACCAATGCATTTGAGCAACATGCACTCACTTCTTTCTAATTATTTGACAAATCATATTCAATATACTGAATGCAATGGTATTAAATCAAAAGTTAACCCAATTTTTAGTGATGTACCCAAGGCTCTACATTAGGACTGCAATTTTTTTCATTTATATTAATTATTTACCTTTACACACTGAATTCCATGCCAATCTATTTGCAGGTGATAGTGTGTATTCTAAAAAATAAAGACATATATAATCTTAAAGTTGAAGTAAATCATGAACTCAAAATTATAAAAAATTGGATCAAATTTAATCACTTATCTTTTAACTGTTCCAAGTCTTCCTTCTTCATTGTTATACCTCATCACAAGAATAGTGCAAATGATTTGAATAATTTTAGTGTAAAGGTTAGTGGTTTTAATATTCCTTCTTTAATCTCCACTAAATAATAAAAAACAGAATTATGCATATTATAAATTTTAAAAGTCTGGGAATCATGTTAAAATGACTTTTCTTTACAAATCAATAAATATAATAAAAATCAATGATATTTAAAAATTAGAAGTAGCAAAATTTATACATTCTTTCAACCATAAAATAATTTCTAAAAACCTAACATGTTTTTTAAATTAGTTAATTAATTTTCTAGTTATCAAACTAGATCAGTCACAAATTAGAATTATTTTAAGAAAGAGTGACACTGTAGCATACTACATCTTCTAATTTTATTAATGAGGTAAAAATTTGGAACAAATTTTTAAAATAACAAATCTTTCAAAACAAAGTTTCAGCAAATGGTTCAAAATTAACAATATTAATTAAAAAATAATCTCCAGTAAAAGACTTGCATACATGTCCAGATAAAATCCAGATAAAAAATAATCTCCAGATAAAAACTTGCATACATGTATTGTTAATGTGTTTGTTTTAGTTTTTCTACATTTATGTGTGCCTTTTTTTGCATGTTTTGTTTGAATTTTTCTTGTTGTAATTTAAGTAAATTTAGTTTTATTTTACAATAAAAGCCATGGGCAATTTTGACTTGATGACCATGAAATGGTCTTTCACTGCTCAGTTCAGTCATGAATTTGTTGTGCTTCAACTTATTAATTAAATATTATATGCTATTCAAATTATATACTATACAAATATTATATGCTATGCTTTTTGTAATTGTTTTGTCTGTTTTGTATTGTTTTTTTCACAATTTGCAATGTGTGTATCAAATTTACTGAACAAATAAATTTCTGTTCTGTTGTCATGGTAAAACTGACATAGCTAATAACAAACAAATCATCACTCCTGTGAATTTAGTTACACTCAATTTTCATCTATTTTCATCTTGAAGTAAGGGACAGTATGTTTTTTCTTCTGGCAGGGGGTTATTTGTTTTTTACTACCATGCCTCCACTCTTACCTTTTCTTTGCCAGTTCTCATCTTTTCATTCTTTTCAAAACAACATACATTTCTCAGGTTTTCCTTTCCTCTTGCCTTTCATTATAATTTTTGTAGCCATGATTGGAGTTTTTTCTTTGTTCATCTTTTCAGCATGCCCAAACAACCTTAGCCTATGATTTCTCTAAAATATTTTTAATGGTTTAACATCAGTTATCTCATCTGACACATCTGATTCAGGCAGTACAGCAGCCTGGGGTATTAAAAGGATAAACCCTCAGCCCCAGTCCTGTTTGTGTCTGACCTAGAGTGGATAACCCTTTAAACAATGATGACAACAATGACCAGTCATCTTTATTCTTAGCTTACGTTTTTATCTTTTAGTGTCTTGCCACATATCATTCAAATCTTAGTTGTTGTTGGGAAGGGCATTGACTCCGGGTCAGTCATCAACAGGACTGGGCTGAGAGTTTATCCATTTATTACCTGCTGCTGTACTGTCCAGATCAGATACTTACAGTGATGGTGTTAGATCAGCATCAGGTTGCCTCATCCAAAACCCTCTATGAAGTGCCTGGTGTATGGGGCATGCTATTAGGACATGGTTTGCACTTTGTTCAGGAGCACCACACTTGCAATTCAGTGAAGGAACAAGGCCTGATGCAGAAGCAACAGACTGGTGCACAGTACTCAGTTGTTGAGTACATCAGAGATAGGGCAGCTGTTTGCAATGTTTTGGCACCAGCAGCCTATCCTGAGCCTTCTCATTTGGGTGGACTCCTTTCTCCATATATCATTTATCTGTAATGGCCAGTACTCTGCTTCCTAATTCATTGTATTTTCAGTATTATATACAAGCCCCTTTACCAACATATCTTTCTTGCATAATACACCTGCAACATTCTTAAATAGGTTCCACCTAGCTTTTATTTTTGTAATCACTGCTTCTTGAACTTTACCTTCTGTACACCAAACATTCTTAAGTAGCAAAACATCTCCACTTTTTTAATCCCATCTCCAATTTGCATCTTTTAAGGAATCTGCAAGAACCTTGTTTGTTTCACACATATTGCACTTAAAGACTTTTACCTTAGCTAAGCTCTTTTATTCTCTTTATTGTCAGCAGCATGGTTGAGTGCCAGGATTGTGATTGACATGGTCCTGGTTCAAAACCTACTCAAGCTATTCTGTTGTGTTCTTGGAAAAGACACTTAACAGCACTTTCCCCTGCTTGATGGTCTTGGCAAGCAGTTCTAGATTAAAGTCATATTTCTATCAAATTATAAGTGGACAGCAATATCTTGGGATCTCCACAAGCAGGTTGGGGTAATTGCTTACACTATGTACGAGCGCCTCTGTCACTTTCCTGCAAGTCAGGAGGATAAATATAGAGATGAAATAAAGATAAATAATTCCTGAGCACTTCTTATATATCCATTTTATACATTTTCTGCATTAGACAAAATTGACTCCAGAACCTTTTCAACAGATTGCACATGTATACTTGGTGGCTAATTTTTGTATTACTCTCTCTCCAGTTTAGAAAGCTTTTGTTTTATCTACATTGACTTTTAACTCTTTTTCTTCAAAAGCTTTCTTTCATCTCAATTACCTTCCCCCACCTCATCCCAGTTGTCTTCATGATGGAGCAAATCATCTGCATAAAGAATTTTTTTTAGTAGTTTACCTATTACACCTTTAGTTATCTCATTCATTGCAATTGCAAACAAAAAAAGACTTATTACCAAACCCTGATGCACACCAACATTCACATCAAACCGATTTTTCTCTTTCACTTTCACTGTTGTTCTCAAGCTCTTAATACATTTCAATAATGGTGAAAATCTTATCTTTCT
Organism: Diplosoma virens; assembly: GCA_963680785.1. Taxonomy (NCBI): domain Eukaryota; kingdom Metazoa; phylum Chordata; class Ascidiacea; order Aplousobranchia; family Didemnidae; genus Diplosoma; species Diplosoma virens. The sequence goes on along the minus strand of CAVMFT010000001.1, from coordinate 257,746 downwards.
GTCAAAGTGCCCACCAGATCATTTTTCTAGGCACTCAATTAAAAGTTTTTTTTCTAGTCATATATAAAAAGTTGCCTCCCTGCTGCCTTGTTCTTCCCCATCATTTGTTTTATTAAAAATACTGCATCTATTGTGTTTTTTTTTAGGGATAAATTCCAATTGCATTTCATCAATCTCAATTTCCTTTCTTAGCCACTTATCAATTTTTTTTACAATTTTCATCTCATTTTGCAACAGTTTTAGACTTCTGTAGCTTCCACAACACTTGCATCTATCTTTCATTTATAAAGAGGTAAAATTTTAGTCATTCCACAAAGCTGGAGCTGCATCTCATGACAATTGTAAGATCATAAGGTGCAGCCTTGGTCTAACAACGTAGTGGATTCTATGTATTTCTTGCATGGTAAAGCCAGAAATAACTTCTAAGCTGCTTATAATCGAGTTGTTGTCTGACTTGTATGACCTAATGGTGTTGTCTCCTGCATGGAGGACGACATCTCATTGGTTCAAATCTCAGTGAGATATGCATCACTGACAAGCTCTAACAAGCAGCATGAAATTTGAGTCTGGTGCTTCTCATTTTAAGTGGCTTAATTTTTAAGTAATTATCTAAATCCTCATGTTAACAATATAAATTTTAAAATAAATTTGTGTTTTTCAGCCAATGAAACAACTGGTGCTGATATTAATGTTGTACAAGATGTTATTAATGAAACAGTAAATTTGACTCTTGCAGAAGTTATAAGTTCAATTCAAAAAAATTTAGAAGATTCATTCAATCAGAGTACTGCAATTCCAGTTAAAACTGTTTGTGAAAGATATCTTGATGGAACTGCTGTAAGTGGAAGCCAGTTTTATTGACTTTTTAAAAATTCGAACTCAACTAGTGTTTACTGATATTTTTTTCAGTTGTTGGCAGGAATAGGCAAAGTCTTCTCTCCATTTTTTTATAACAAAGGCCTATTGTTTTACTAATCCCCATGAATACAAGTGATACTTTTTGCACCATGTATGGGGCACCCATTGCATCTTCCAGTGCTGCACAATGCTGCCATAGTTGTCATTCCACAATATGTTGTTACCTACTCATTCAACAAATATTTCCTGCAAAGCTACAACTATTAACTGACCATCTAACCATTGATGCAGCATGATAAAGCAAGCAAAAAAGTTTTTACTGCAAAAGTGCAAGTAAAGAGAAAATCACTTTATTTAAATAATTAAGTTTAACAAAATTATAGAAATTGGGGAAATTTTTATTATTTTTATCTAAACTTTGAGGCCCAATAAATAAAGTACTTCAATAATAAAAAGATTTTATTTTATTAGTTTCAAAAAAATGCTATTTTGATAATAGAAACTGTGATGTTTTGATGGGAATTGCTATTTCTGTTAGAAAAAACCTAATTTTAAGCAAAAGGGTTAAAAAGGAACAGAGTTAATATAGTTGCAATAAACATTTTAGTTTTTACTTCACTCATTTTAAAGCCAAATATTTTCTTTATGGCATCAGTAGGTAAAGCCAAACTTTGCTTTGACAATAAGTGAAATAAGGATTGGAAACATCAGCTTCTAAATAAAGAAATTTTTATCACAATCATGTTGCCTTTATGTTTCCTAATAAAAGTACTACCATGTTTCAGATATTTTGCTCCAAAATAATTTTATTTACTGCCATTCTGTTTTATTAATTAATTATTATTTATAGTTTGATTATGACATTAGTGACTTCTTTGGAAAACATTTTTTTGAAAATCATGAATAAATAGCTGTGGAATTTTATGATTGCCACTGATTGATTGTGACAAAATAATTCTTTGCCACCTAGCTATGTCTTTGAACTTACCATTTGGTAATAATGTTTGAATTGTAAAGACATAAAAGTTTACACAGTTGATTCTGGCAATTTTGGTGGTAATATAGAACCAAGATTTTGCAAATTATTCATCTGAAATATTTATTTCACATTGTCTTGTCTGTGATTTAAAATTTTGTATTAACTTAGAAAAACTATTTGGTGATTATTATTATCATCATCATCAATCCAGTTTTAATCTGGTTCAATTTTCAGTGACTGGAGGTGGCTGAATGCATCCCACTACTTCTGCAACTCTTCTTACACTTTCTCTCCACCTACATCAATCTGCTGAATCTTCTTTCCTTAAACCAATCCTTTACTTGATTTCTAGATTTCATTCTTGGTCAGCCCTGTTTATGTTTTTCATCCATTTCATGTACCATTACCTTCATCAAAACACCTTCTTCAGGTAATCTTAAAACATGATCACACCACCTCACACCATTCGCCCTTGCCAGCTTATCTGCTGCTACCTTCAATCCCAACATGTCCATCAGCTTCTCTGTATTCCTCTTGTCCACCAATTTTACACTCCACATTGCCCTCACCATAGATTTTTCTGCTCTTCTTACAATAGCTATTTTATTTTTTCTCAAACACCACATTTTGCTTCCCTATAACATAGCTGATCTTACATAGGTTTTATATATTTTTTTTTCATCCACAAATAGAATATTTTTTGAACAGTATCTTACCACACTTTCTGAATTTCTTCCATTCCACTCTCGTTATTGCAGTTACTGCAGCTTCACATCCTCCACTGGCATTCAGCCTATTGCCAAGATAGCAAAATCTCTTCACAGTTTCCACTTCTCACATATTACCTCCTACTGCACTTCTCCCACATCATTTGTCACTTTATTACATTTACTGCAAGTTACTTTCTTCAACTTAGAACACTTTCCATGAATCCATTGGTTACATTTTATGCATAGCACTGAATTGACAGTCACTCTTTTGCCACATATTCCACATAGGTTTATTCTATTCTATATTACTTCACCCTCTCACCAACACACCATCACATTTGTCTTTTCAAGATTCCTTTTCAGCCCTTGCTCGTACCTGCATACAAAACCCCTTCTCTTGCATTCTCTGTCACAACATCCACCACAATTGCAAACAAAAAGGTGTCAAAACAGATCCCTGATGTACACCAACCACTACAGAAAATTCTTTTGAAAATTTAGATCCAACTTTAACCTTTATCTTTGGACCCTCATGCAGACTCATCACTGCTTTCACAAAGATTTCTGGTAGTCCTTCCTCAGTACCCATTGCATTACTCTTCTTTGAACTTTATCAAAGACCTTCTCTAAACACATCCACAAAACACATGTACAATGTTTTATCTTTCTCTTTATATTCTTTTTGCATTCTTCTCACTGTAAAAAGGAGCAGCTGTTATCGCTCTTCCTGGCTTAAAGCCAAATTGCATATCATCCATTTCCACAAAACCTGTTATACTTTTCTCCAATAACCTTTCAATGATCTTCATTTCATTTTCCAACAACTTCACTCCTCTACATGTATCACAGTTCATCACATTTCTTTTCCCTTGTAGATTAGCACCAACACTTTAGTCTTTTAATTTTCTGGCATTTCTCTTCCATCAAGTACTCTCTGACAAAGTTTCATCATCACATCAATTCCAACCTTCCCACTTGTATTTATTATTTCCATGTTCACCTCTGAAAGTCCAGATGCTTTCCTTAATTTTATTTTCTTCATTGTACTTGTTATTTTCTCTCAGAAAACCTTTTGCACTGGATCTTCAACTACAACAATCTCAATCTTTTGATCCCATGCATTCTGCTTATTGATTTTTTTCTTTGTTTTTTTCACACTCTCTTTTGACCTTTCTCACTGAACACAAGTTTGCAATTTATTCCTCTCAAACATCATCCACTATTTACATCTTATCCTTTCATTTTTAAAAACTTCACAAACTTAAACACATTGTTTGGTTTGTCACATAAATCATTCATCATTCATAAATCAATTATGATGATATTTAAATTTTTTTAAGATAACCTGAAACACACTCATTGATAAAAGATTTTTATAAAATGTACAATTCTCAGTTTACCTCTGATTTCAATACATAAATTCTGAGTTAATCTAGGATTCACCACAAGGAGGTAGCTGTACTTTGGGTCCCACCCTAGCCCAACCCATCCTCTTTTCCATTTAATACATCAGCAATTAAGCTTTAAACTCTCATTTTACTTTAAAACTTGGCATTTTTTGACATGATTCGATTTTTGAACAAATAAAACCATCTCTAGAATTTTGTCCACAAACCAAAAAAGCTTCAGTAACTAATTTTATGCATTTTTCACAGCTTGCATGTGGCATGATAGATGCGGAAAGTTCTTCATCTCTTTAGAGCTAATCAAGTGATTGATTTTATTATCAGATATATGACATGTTAATGGTGGTTTAGTTACATTTACCTTTTTCCAATTTATATTAAAATACATCCCAGCTTCAAAGTTGAGATCAGGAATTTGAAACGTTTTGATATCCTTTTAAATTGCTATCTTGCCTTCTTGATTCCCCTCCAACCGAGTTGTCTAATGTTACTCAAATCATCATTAACCAAGCAAAGTAACAAGTTTTCTGAATAAAGATGAAGTATTTTTTATTGCAAACCAAACAGAAACATACACCTTCGGTATGTATTCAACAATAATTTTCAGGGTTTGAGAAGGTTCAACTGTTGATACATATAATCTCAATATGCAGTTCACAGTTGTTAATCATCGAGAGTGGGCTATTTTTCCAGGATTTTTATTAGATAGACCTTCACTTAATTTTCCTGCTGACACAGACTGGTGAATATCATACAGATATTGTTGGTCAGTGCTTAGATCAATTTGACTGATATCAAGCAGATCAAAAAGAACTGGTTTGAAGTTGACAACATCCAGCTTTTCACATCCATCAAGCATTTTATCTATATTACCACTGTAGCTTTTAGGACCTGCAGTTTTTCCATCTAAAGTTTGAAGGAGATGATGAAAAAGTAACTTATTGGCTTGCAACTGACACATAAACCAGTGAACAGATTTGTTTGACTTGAGCTCTATCATTCTTATGGCATTTCCTTTTGCTCCTGTGTTAACAGCAGTGCCATCTCACTCAATGGCAACAATATTATTCTTCTCTTTATGATTTCTAGAGAGGAAGTCAAATATGCCATCAACTATTGCATTTGCAAAGACTTTTTTCAATTCAAAGTGGCCAAAATATTTCGATCCCGGTTCTTCAACAAGTGATATATGTCTTTCTGTACAATTTCTTTTGAATTTCCAGAAACTTTTTTAGTTATTGTCTGATCCTTCCTACCATCAAAGTACAGAGCAATAATATCTTTGTTATCATTTGCTTCTTTGCTTCTTTCTTGAAATGACAATGTTTTTGGCAACTTCTAACTTTAGATCAATCAAGTACTAATAAAAGATTTGTTTGAAAACATTCCGCATCGTCATGCAATACAGAGCTGGCAATAATTGCTGCAGCACAATCAGATATGCCAGTTCAGTCACAAGCAGAAGTGAAACTAGCAAGGTTCATTCATTTTGCTGGAAGAGTTTTAAACTTTAGTTTTCTTTTTATTTATGATGATGGTGTTTCTTTTTGCTCCTGTGAGTCCCTCTATGAAATCTTTCTGCAGTCTCCTCAGGGAGACGAATCAAGTTTGGCTGCTACAGCTCTGCTTGCCAAGCTTAACAGAAAGCAGAGGGATCAATGGTCTGAAGCAGTTCAGAGCATTGACCTCTCACACTCTAGTCGAAAAGCATGGAGTACTTTGAACAACCTTACTGGCAGGTCATGACACTCTCCTTGTCACCTCTGTCCCATTTCAGCTGATGCTATTGCATCTCAGTTGGTTAGAAATGGGAAATACAAGGCTGTTGACCGCAAGTCTTCTCGACTTGTCTTTCAAGAAGTGTCTGACTTTTGGAGGGCCACAACACCAGACACAGTAAATATCTCTGACAATTTTTCACAGAGAGAATTTACTGCTGCCCTCCAATATTTTAAACCAGGTAAAGCTCCGGGACCTGATTCCATCTGCCCCGAGCTTATACTCCATGCTGGAGCTGCTTTGAAGTCCTGGTTACGTGACTTCCTTTCTTTCTGTTTGTGCCGACTCAAAATTCCCAAGATCTGGAGAAGAGTGTTTGTGGCAGCAATCCCAAAACCAGGAAAGCCCATGGAGGACCCAAGGAGTTATTGACTGATATCTCTGCTCTGTGTCCCCTATATGATCCTCAAGAGGCTTATCTACACCCATGTTGAACCATTAATTGATCTACTGCTCCCTAAAAAGCAGGCTGGGTTTTGACACGGGAAGTCAATCGTAGATCAAGTTGTTCTGCTAACCCAGAACATCGAGGACTCTTTTGAGGCTAAAAAGAAGGCCGGTGCTGTATATGTCAATCTGACAGCTGCTTATGACACTGTCTGGCACTGTGGCCTTACCTGCAAGCTGCTGAGACTACTTCCGGATAAGCACATGGTCAAAATGATTATGGAGCTTGTCCGAAATTGAAGTTTCACTCTTACCACTGGTGACAGCAGGCAAAGCAGGTTGAAGCTAAGTCACATTAAAACAGTGATGGCAGCCTTTCACTTAAACAACCAAGAGGCCAAACATGAGCCAAAGGTTTACAACAACAGTAGACTTTTACCATTTTGTCCAACCCCTATTTATCTTGGGGTAAAACTGGACACATTGTTCACGTTTTGTCACCATTTAGTGGCATTGCGCAAAAAATTATCTTCACGCGTCACACTGCTGAGGCAACTCGTGGGCTCAGGATGGGGTGCTGGTGCTAAAACACTATGCATAGCCACCTTATCTCTAGTCTACTCAACAGCTGAGTACTGTGCGCCAGTCTGGTGTTGCAGTGCTCACACTTGCCTCATCGACAGTGTCTTGAATGACGCCTTGAGCATAGTCACTGGATGCCTGTGTCCCACTCCAATGGACCACCTACCTGTACTTTCAGGCATCCAGCCAGCTGAGCTTCACCGAATGGAGTGACACTCTCCTTGGTTCACCATGGATCTCTGGACCCTGATTATATCTTGTATGGTCTTTTAAGTGGGTTCTCAGATACTCACCAAGTGAGACTAAGATCCAGACGCTCATTTGTGCCAGCTGCGCAGAATCTCTTGGACAACCATGCCAGATTGGCATCCACACTTCTGAATGGACAAATCACAAATAGAAAACAGAGTATTGTGAAAATGCTTCCAGGCTCTTTGCTTTTGTGCCTGGACCAGTGCCAGGCCTGTTGGGATGGGCTTACCCTGAGCAGCTTGGGTTAAGCTCAACTGCCTGCAGACTGGTGTTGGGCGATTCTATTTGTCCATGCACAAATGGGGTCTTGCTCCTTCAACAAATTGCAAGTGTGATGCCCCTGAGCAAACCACAAACCATGTTCTAACAGCCTGCCCTAGAAGAAACCTGCCATAGATGAAACTTGATGCTGGCTTAATAACACCACTGCCAGCATTTGATTCAGGCAGTGCAGCAGTCTGGGGTAGTAAAAGGATAAACCCTCAGCACAAATCCTGTTTGTGTCTGACCTGGAGTGGATACCCTTCAAATGATGACATGGTGTTTCTAAGTAATCTGGGTCCTCAGCAGTATCAGATTCATGATTTGTTGAAGATTCTGAAGTAGAGATCATATACGTTTCAGGATCAAGAAGCTCATCATCTTGAGATTTTTGCTGTTTTATCTGAAACAGTTGAAATCTGCTTTTTCTTTCTTCCACGATGGCTGTTTTTTTTGAACCAGCTGCATCAACTCCTCCAATTGCCACTTCTCTTAAAATTCTTTGATCTATCAAAAATGTTTTTTCTCTTTCTGGGATTTTTCTATCTCTAGCACAAACACACTCAAAATCTGCTAAGGGTCTGCTAATTGGCAAACGTCCTTTTCAGGATGGGGCAATGCTAGAATAAAACTGCTCTTTTCAGGGTACATTGACAACAAATTCTGAAGACCCACTATTCTTCAGCTGAACATCGAAGGTCTCACTGCAAGCAAGATGAACATTCTTCATCACCTCGCTATGCAGTCTGAGGCACTCGTCATCCTACTGCAGGAGACCCACTGCACTGATGCAGAGAAGTTGGTACTTCCAAATTACCAACTAGCTGGGTCTTCTTTAAGCAGGAAGCATGGCCTTGCCATGTTTATCCATGAGCGACTGAGATACACGCTTTTAGACCAATCTCCACCAACATCAGAGATCGAGTGGTTGTGTGTGGACGTTGATGGGTATAAAATAGTTAACGTCTACAAACCACTGCCAACACGATCACAAACCCTGGATCTCCCAGTGTTTCCTCACCCCTGTCTCTATGCTGGTGATTTTAACTGTCGTCATGCTGACTGGGGTTACAACGACAACAGTCTGGACGGTGAGTGCTTGGCTGGTTGGCCAAGTATTAATTGTCTTGCCCTGCTATATAATGCCAAAGGTGCTGCCAGTTTTTATTCCGGCTGCTGGAACACTGGCACCAATCCAGATCTAGCTTTCGCTAGTGTAGGTCCAAACAGTTGCTTACTGGATAGACATGTCCTTGACAAGTTGCCCAGGTTACAACATCGACCTTTGCTTATTACACCACCAAGGTTTGCTATGGCAGTGCCAAGCATGCCTGTTAAGTGATGGAACTTCCACAAGGCCAATTGGAGTCACTACATTGCTTTGACGAATAAATTCGCAAAGACTTTGTTGCCACCTGATTCACTTGATGTGGATGTGGCTTACCAGGACTTCTGTAACACCATTAAGAAAGCAGCCAAAAAGATTATCCCATGTGGGAATCGAAATAACTATATTTCGTGTTGGGATGCAGAGTGTGAATCTCTCTATAAAACCTTTCTGCAGTCTCCTTAGGGAGACAAATCAAGTTTGGCTGCTACAGCTCTGCTTGCCAAGCTTGACAGAAAGCAGAGCGATTGATGGTCTGAAGCAGTTCAGAGCATTGACTTCTCACACTCTAGTCAAAAAGCGTGGAGTATTTTGAACAACCTTACTGGTAGGTCACGACACTCTCCTCGTCACTGTCCTGTTTCAGCCAATGCTATTGCATCTCAGCTGGTTAGAAATGGGAAATACAAGGCTGTTGACCGCAAGTCATCTTGACTTGTCTCTCAAGAAGTGTCTGACCTTTGCGGGGCCACAACACCAGATGCAGTAAATATCTCTGACAATTTTTCACAGAGAGAATTTGCTGCTGCCCTTCAACATTTAAAACCAGGTAAAGCTCCGGGACCTGATTCCATCTGCCCCAAGCTTATACTCCATGCTGGAGCTGCTTTGAAGTCCTGGTTATGTGACTTCCTTTCTTTCTGTTTGAGCCGACTCAAAATTCCCAAGATCTGCAGAAGAGCACTTGTGGTCATGATCCCAAAACCAGGAAAGCCCATGGAGGACCCAAGGAGTTATTGACTGATATCTCTGCTCTGTGTCCCCTACAAGATCCTCGAGAGGCTTATCTACGCCCGCATTGAACCATTAATCGTTCCATTGCTCCCTAAAAACCAGGCTGGGTTCCGACATGGTAAGTCAATCGTAGATCAAGTTGTTCTGCTAACCCAGAACATCAAGGATTCTTTTGAGGCTAAAAAGAAGGCTGGTGCTGTATTTATCGATCTGACAGCTGGTTATGACACTGTCTGGCACTGTGGCCTTACCTGCAAGCTGCTGAGACTACTTCCAGATAAGTACATGGTCAAAATGATTATGGAGCTTGTCCAAAATCGAAGTTTCATCCTTACCACCAGTGACAGCAAGCAAACCGCTACGCCATCTTAAAAATGGCGTTCCTCGGATCGGTCTTGGCTTTCCTCCTATTTAACATCTATACGTACGATCTTCCTTCTATGATTTCCAGAAAGTTTGCTTATGCTGATGATCTAGCATTGTTGCATTCTTCTGGAAACTGGAAGGAGTTGGAGGGGACTTTAAGCCAAGACATGTCTACACTTTCAGCGTGTCTCCAGACTTGGAGGTTGAAGCTCAGTCACACTAAGACAGTGATGGCAGCCTTTCACTTAAACAACCAAGAGGCCAAACGTGAGCTAAAGGCTTACAACAACAGTAGACTTTTACCATTCTGTCCAACCCCTATTTATCTTGGGGTAAAACTGGACAGATTGCTCACATTTCATTACCATTTAGTGGCATTGCGCAAAAAACTATCATCACGCATCACACTGCTGAGGCAACTCGTGGGCTCAGGATGGGGTGCTGGTGCTAAAACACTACGCATAGCCACCTTATCTCTAGTCTACTCAACAGCTGAGTACTGTGCGCCAGTCTGGTGTTGCAGTGCTCACACTTGCCTTATTGACAGTGTCTTGAATGACGCCTTGCGCATAGTTACTGGATGCCTGCGTCCCACTCCAACGGACCACCTACCTGTACTTTCAGGCATCCAGCCAGCTGAGCTTCACCGAATGGAGTGACACTCTCCTTGGCTTACCGTGGATCTCTGGACCCCAATCATATCTTGTATGGTCTTTTAAGTGGGTTCTCAGATACTCACCAAGTGAAACTAAGATCCAGATGCTCATTTGTGTCAGGTGCGCAGAGATTCTCGGACAACCATGCCAGACTTGGCATCTGCATCTCTGAATGGACAAATCACAAATGGAAAATTGAGTACTGTAAAAATGCTTCCAGGCTCCGTGCTTTTGTGCCCGAGATCAGTGCCAGGCCTTTTGGGATGGGCTTACCCCGAGCAGCTTGGGTTAAGCTCAACCGCCTGCGGACTGGTGTTGGGCGATTCCATTCATCCATGCACAAATGGGGTCTCGCTCCTTCATCGAATTGCGAGTGTGGCACCTCTGACCAAACTGCAGACCATGTGCTAACACCGTGCCCTATACATTGGGCATCACATGGAGCACAAGGTCTGACGGTTTTGGATGACGAAACTCAATGCTGGCTTAATCACATCACTGCCAGCATCTGATCCAACAGTGCAGCAATCTGGGGTAGTAAAAGGATAAACCCTTGGCCCCAGTCCTGTTTGTGTCTAATCTGGAGTGGATACCCTTCAAACAATGACACTAAAAATGATCAGCACTTACAACTAGCAATATTAAATAAGGTTTTATCTGTATGGCTTTTGAACTTGCTACATTTGTCCTTGAACTTAGCATTATCTTTCCTTCCTTCAATTGATTTCAATATGTTTTTATGTTTGCTATGGAATCAGATATCATTTTTCAAATTCTGTTATTGGAGACACACAGAATTGATGCTTTAATCCATAAATCTTTTATTTTAATCACAATTGGTTCAGAAATTTCACTCAATGAAGGATCTTTATTAGTTGTCAGCTTGATAAATTGTCTTTCATGCAAATAACACTTCATTACATCTGAGTATGTTGGAAATACTGTTTTACTTAGATCACGTCAGTTTCCAAATATGGGACAGTCAGGAAGATTGCATTTAGTAGATATTTTAATTAACTATAGTATTTGCTTTTGTCTAAAAAAATTGTGATTTAGAATAAATTTATATAAAGCTGAAAAATGAAAAAATATAAGTTACACATCTCTATACATTGTTTTAGCAAAGATAATAAATCAATAGACTGGACTAGTGCACACAGAGCAACACAATGCACTCTACTTTTACAATGACTCACAAGTAACTGAGGGCTAGTGAGGCACAATGCGGTTTTGCAATTTGTTGCAACCATGTGATATGCCACTGGCGGCACCTCAAGATATGATTCAATGATGGTGAAATTTTGCGTACAGTAGTATGAATGTTTTGCCTACATCAATATCACTATTAGAATACCCCACAAAGCAACTCTAGAAAGCCATGCACTAAATTTGAAGAAAAATCACATAAAATATCACTTTTTATAAACTTTGATCACCTGGCGGCACCTCAAAAAGTTGATTAAAAGGAAAAAGCTTTGAGCACACTCAATATCATACAACATAGTATCATAATATCACTATTGCAACTCAAAGTTTAGAAAAAACATTTTTTGCTCCACCCTATTATTCACTGTCAGGCCCATGCATGGTCATCAGGGTGGCAAGTAAACAGGTGGTCCTGTTGAACGGCAGGCTCAGGTTCTGAGGACGGAGGCTGGCTTCTGTCATGGTCTGGGCCAGGGTGGCTTCGGCTGAAAAGAGTTCCCTCTCTTTTTCATTGAGGAAGGGTTGGGAGTAAGTCAGCACATGTGTCTGGAGCTGTTGCATGAAGGGTTGGTGCTCCGAGTGAACACGACATTCAAGGAAGGTGCAATTACCCTCCAGCAGGACGGAGCCACAGCCCATACAGCTAATCTTGTCCAAGAATGGTGTAAAAGGAATGTGGTGGGGTTTTGGCAAAGAAATTGTGGCCTCCTTCCTCTCCAGATTTAACACCTTTGGACTCTGCCATTTGGAGTATTCTGGAGAGTAAAATCTGCTCTTCCAATCACCAGGGCTTGGGGCTCTGGGGCATGGATTGGGGACTTGTTGGGATGGGATTTCGGGAGAAACTGTGCATGCCTCATGCAGTCAGGTTTCTGGCAGATTGAGACATATTGTGAGGGTGGGGGAGGGTGTATCAAAAAATAACTGTTGATTTTATTTTCTTGGTCAATTTTTATGTTTTCCTCAAGATTGCTTTTCATTTTTCTTCTGTTAATGTACACATATTTCTATTTTATTAAACATTTGTCTACACTTAATTTGATCACCCTGTACACCCTTAAATCCATCCATCGTTTTTCCAACATGACCTAGTCTTTAATCCCCAAAGTCAATTTTTTGTGCCTTTCATATCCCATTCATGAACCAGTTTACCACAACATTTATTCTTCTGTATATCTGGCTTTCCACTTTGAGGTGCATGGACACATCACCTGTATCCTTTCCTTTTCAAATATAAGGCACATTGCCATTATTTTATTACTCCTTCTATGTATCCCAACAACACTCGCATACAGCTTCACTTGACCAGTATTCTCACACCACCCTTTCTAGTATCATTTCATGACCACCATAACTTCTTCGTTTAACTCCAATAAAACAAGCTCCTTGGCCCCTCCATGGTAACTTTTGTTGACCACAAATATCCACCTTCCTCTTCCTCAATTTCTCTGCCACAAAGACTACTGATGTTCCAGGCTCCAAGTCTAATTCCAATCTTACTCTTTTTCTTGTTTTAAAATTTGTATTTAGAGATTCTTTGCACTCCCTTTCCATTTAAGGGCTGCTGAGGACTGGGGACCATTTTATCAAGTTGCATTTTCATGAGAATTTGGAGCAAATTTTTGTTAGTTGCATATCCTTGCTGACACCAACCACAGTTTTAGCACCAGCTTAACCCAAGCTGCTTGGGGTAAGCCCATCCTGCTGTCCATCCAAATCATGAGGGTGGCACCTCTGAGCAAACCACAGACCATGTACTAACAGCATGCTTTATACATCAGGTACCACATGGAGCACAAGGTCTGACAGTTTTGGATGACAAAACTCAATGCTGGCTTAATGACATCACTGCCAGCATCTGATTCAGGCAATGCAGCAGTCTGGGGTAGTAAAAGGATAAACCTTCAGCCCCAGTCCTGTTTGTGTCTGACCTGGAGTGGATACCCTTCAAACAATGATGACAACCAACCACAGTTGTCTGCTGTGGACATAGCCTTTGCCTAAAAAGACAATACCTTCAAGGCAACAGGTTGATTTATTTAATAAATAGTTTAAACCTTAACAGGTGCTCCCACTCAGGCCAGAGTGGTCCTGGGAGTAATGGAAATTAAAGAGAGAGAGAGAGAGAGAGAGGTATTTTATTTGATTGTTTTGCATAAAAAAATGCCCCACAAACACATAAACAATAAATAAAACAAGACAATATATTTAACATAAAAATTCGATTAAGCTAAATAAAATAATGTTTTTGCATCCAATCAGGAGACTGCAAAGTGACCAATTACAGTCTTTGGGTCAAGCAGCCACCCTTAGGAAAAATAAAGGCATTATTACATTTTAATGGAATATTATGTAATTGTCATGAAAAAGTTAAAAAAAAAAAGGAAACAACAAAGAAAGGGAAAAGAAAGTATGAAGCAAACTGAGTAAAAAAAAATTATGGTCATTAGTAAGATATGAAATTAAAATTAATATTATAAGAATAATTGCTTTTTGTAATTTTCTTTACATTTATTAAACAAAAGTAATTTAATATTTAAATCAATGTTATTCCATATTTTTACTCCAATATATTTGAACGATTTTAGTAATCTAACTAGCCTGTATTTCAGAATATAATATTTCAGAGAATGGTAACTTCTGGTAGAGTAATTGTGTACAGCAGCAGAAGTCACAAAATGATTATCAAACATAATTGGAACACGAGAATAATGATATGAAAACATTAGTTTAGCTATTTCAAAATTACAAAGATCCTTAATTTTTAAAATTTCTTATGTCACAATGAGAAGTGATGTGTTGAGATTTCTTCAGACCAACAATGGCTCTAATGCTGTTATTTTGAAGCAATTGAAATTGATTTAAGGTATTTGATGAAACTGTTGGTCCCCAAGTTGCAATGCTATACAATAAATGTGATTGTACAAAAGCATGAAGTAAGGAAATAAGAGTCTTTTTTGGCAAAAATTTTCTTAATTTTTACAACATTCTGACACTTTTTGCCATTTTTTTTGCAAGTATGCTAATATGGGGTTTGAAATTTAAATATTGATTTAAATTAATTCCAAGGTAATTGACATATTGACATAAACAAATGTTATGGTTTTTCATCCTAATTTCTAAATTTAGCTTTATGTTTTTTAAAGTAGGTTGTATTAAAAGAATTGTTAACTTTTTGGGGTTCATTGTAAGTTGATTTGCATTCATCAATCTTTGAACTTTAAATAATTCTTCATTAATTGATAAATGAATGGAATCAATAGTTTTTTCTTTAATTGTTAAACAAGTATCATCTGCATATAGTTTAGAGTTACAGTTTATCACATTTGAAAAATCATTAACATATATAATGTAAATTAATGGACCAAGAATGTATCCTTGTGGAACACCATATTTTATCTGCTTTAATATTGATGAATTATTATTGATGTGAACATATTGATATCGATTAGTTAAATAACTTTTTAATAAATCATATGCCTTACCTCTAATACCATAATTATTCAATTTTACTAATAATCTTTTGTGGCAGACAGTGTCAAAAGCTTTTTTCAAATCAATTATGACTAAGCATGCAAGTTTTTTATCATTAATAGCATCATATACAGTAGTTGTTAAATCTAAAACAGCATGGCTAGATGAATGATCTTTAAAAAAAACCATATTGATATGGATATAAAATATTATGCTTATTTATAAAAAACATTATTCTATCCTTGATCAATTTTTCTAAAATTTTGGAGAGACATGACAATATAGAAATAGGACAATAGTTAGCCATATCGCACTTTGAATCAGTTTTATATATGGGTATAACAGAAGCATTTTTTAAAAAGTTAGGAAATATTCCAAAATCAAAAGATAAAAAGAAAAGATATGATAAATAAGGTGCTAAAATATCACCTACCACTTTTACAAAATATGAAGGAATAACATTATCGTCACCACATTTTTTGGATTTTAACAAATTTATTATATTAAAATTTTTGTTGACTCTTGGTGGTTTTAAAAAAATCGTATTTTTTACTTTATGATTAAGAAAAGATTTACATTGTGAAGTTTCAGATAAAGGGATTTCATTTGCCAATTTTTGCCCAATGTTAACAAAAAAATTGTTGAAATGTTCTGCAACTTCATCTGGTTTATCATAATAATTACCATTTACCTTTAGGTTGATTGTTGAATTATCATTACTTGTTATGGAAGGCAAATTAAATTTTAATGTTTTCCAAACAAGATTGGGATTATTAGTGTTATTACTAATTTGTTCATGAAAATATCTCTTTTTACTATAGATTTTAAATGTGTGAGTTTATTAGAGTATTTTTTGAAAAACATTATCTTTTCAATATTATTGCTTTTAAAATGAGTTTTGTACAGGCTTTGCTTATGGCAAATTAAAACAAACAGCCCCTTGTAATCCAGGGTTTTAACATTAAACATTTTTGCTTTCTACTTACAGTGGAGATTGGAGCATGTTTATTAATAATTTGTAATATTACATTGTTAAATGCCTCAAATTCTAACATATAATTTTCAGGGGTAATGACAGGTAAGTGATTCATATAGGAATAAAGAGTATAATCAAGGTTGTCATGGTAAGTAGCGGTATCAAAATATTTTATCTTTCTTAATTTCTTTGGAGTAGTAACTGCTTTTTTGTTTTTATCTAGATTATAAAATTTGTAAAATTGCAAGACAGCAAAAACAAATAGGTGGTCAAAAATATGGTAATCTATAGTGCCAGGAGTAGTATTTAAATTGGAATTGTTTGTTAAAATGTAATCAATTAAAGTTTTAAAATGCTTTGTGAGACAAGTTGGTTTGTTAATAATCAAGTAACAACCATTGCTTTTTAAAATTAATTCATACATTTAAAAGATGTTGCAACCATGCATCATTCTTCTAATTACTATATCAAATATTACTGTGTACATGCTATAAAGTTTAACGTTTTGTTGCTTCTTCGTTTTTCTTCTTCTGCTATAGTCCTATATGTTTGTTTATTTCTTTCTGTTTTTTATTATGGTGGAGCAGAAATAAAAGATACTGATACTGATACTGAAGAATTAAGTTGTCTTGAATCACATCATGTATTGATATTGATATCACCAAGGATGTAAAAAATTTTATGTTTTGAATTGAGACTTAATAAACAATTGTTTAGGTTATTGAAAAAATATTCTAAAATTTTTTGCAAAGGGTATCTATAAGCACAACAAATTAAACATTTTATATTAGAATGAGATTCTCTACCTGAAATTTTAGCCCACAATTCATCAACCCCATTAACATTAATAAAAAATTCTTTAGTAATTTCATGTTTGAGGTCTTGCAAAACATATAGTCCCACACCCCCTACTATTGTTGGAGAGTTAACATAAAAAAATTATATTCAGGAATAGAAATATTAATTGAGGGGACATCAGCTATACACGTTTTGGAAATACATAGTACATCTGGGCTATACAATAAACAGACTAAAAATTTATGCAAATCATCAATATGTCTCTGCAAAGAAGAGATATTAAGGTGCATTATAAGTAAATTATTAGATTTATCATATGGAATATAGTTCAATGAAACGTCACACAAGAGACAGAATTGAATGTTATTGGGAAGTAACTGCTCAAAATTATCAACTATGTTATCAAATTTAGATTTGTTGAAGCTAGTTGGGCGAACTGCTTGACCTGTGAAAGAATAAGCATTTCTACTTGTGGTTGCCAATGAATAAACAGCATGCGATTAAGAAACAAAAGAATATGCTGACTTAAATAATTATAAAATGAAACAAGACAAAGGACACATAAACATTTTTCATGAATTTTTTAAAAGAAGTTATTTATATGGAATATTTTATGTCATCTACGTACAGGCAATAACTTGATTGTTCAATTTTCCAACTTATTTTTTTACCAAGTTTCTTGGCGTTTTTAAATGCAGGACGTAGCATCTTTTTTTGTTGGATTAAAGCACGTGGAAGGTGCTCAGTTACATAAACACTATTGCATCCTGGATAAATTCTTAATTTTCTTTCTACGTTATATTGCTTGAGGTTTTTAAGTGACATCATTATCAATTTTTTGCCATTGTAACTTGTCAACTATACAATAATTGGTTGTGTGATTCTTTTTCCCTGCTTTGTGACAACATGCTGCAGCAGCCGATGTGCGTCACTAACTGCAATAGCATGTGTTGAAGGAATTTTTAAAGCTTGATTTAAAAATTCTCTAATGTTTTTTCTCTGTTTCTGTTCTAGTTTCCCAAGCTGCGTCAATATTTTCATCAATGCCATGAATTAATATATTTAAACTTTTGTTGTATAATTCTTTAGCCAAAAGATGCTGTTCTGTTTTTGCTTTAAAATTGCCTAAATGACCATCTACACGTAATTGTAAAATTTGATCAGTACTGTTTCCAATTTTTTACTTTTCAATTCAATCAAATCTTCTATATGATTTAGCCTTATTTTTAAAGCTTCAAATGAATTTAAATCAACTGAATGGTTTAACCAATGTTCAATGTCATCACATCATAGGTTTAATTTACTTTTAATCTCTATTAATTTCACACTGTTTGTAGCAATTTTTTTTTCAATACCATCTAGTCTTTCTTTCATATTATTGTGAGTATCAATGATAATATCCAATTTGTGCTCCATATTTGTAGTTATTTTTTACAAAAAAAACTACTAAAAATTCAAATTAAGACGTGACTCATCTTGGTTAAAAATTCGAAAACAGCTCTACTTGAGTTTCTTTCGCCAGCACAAAATTAAAACATCCGTTCACTAGCATGTTTCTTTCTGAATGGTTAAAGAGTAACTTCACTTTCCTTCGAACTTTAGAACTTCCAAACTGAAGCTTTCCCAATGGATGTAGTTTAATGTCATACTTAAGACATTAAATATATGAGAAAAACTTTAAAATGTTCAAAAATTTTTGAGCTGTTTTAAATAAAGTTTTTGAAATTTTACTTCAAAAAAAAACTTAAGGCATGGCTGAAATCAATAAAGGAGCATTGTGAAAACATGCTTATCTCTATCCCTCTGGAAAGAAAAATGTTAACCTGTGTATAAAGTTGAGTTGGCAATAGATATCACTTATTTATAGCAATAGATGTTACATTACATTTCAGCACAAAAGTTCTTTTTTGCTATGTATCAGCCTGCAAAGGAAACTGATATCCAGTGAAAAAGGAGAATGAAAAAATGTACAAAATGGGATGACATAACCTAAAAATTATTCCCATGGCTATGCCTCTGCTTCTAGCCTCAGTGTTTATTATCAATTAAAAAGAAGTATTGCTAAGAGGTACAAAGCATTAAATGATTAATATTGGATTCATTCAATTATAGCCCTTATTGTTGCATTGCATTTTTGAAAACACATTAATGTCTTTTTCCTGTACTTAACAGTCTTAAAAAGTAACTAGAGATTATTCTTATATTACTCTCTTAAAAATAAAATTTTTCAACTGGACACTAACATAATGATATCTGCAAAAACAGAAGAAATAATCACTTGATGGTTGTCAAAATGGATCCATAAAAATTGACCTAATTTGTAAAGTTGAAAAAATAAGCTAATTAGTAAGCAAAACATAAGAGAAAGCAAAAAATAAAATATAAAGAAATATTTATTTATTGGGTAAAAAAAATATGCAACTTGTCTTTTTAAGCCAGAAAAAATGCCTTAATGTTGGATAAAAATTTTTATTTTTTTAAGGTAACTTCTTTGAAAGATTGTGTTAGCCTTGAACATCTTGGGCGGTTCTTAGAGATGATTGAATATCACATTCATGCAACAAAACTACCTAATCGTACTTGCCCTGAATTTATTCATGTTGGTCGACCTACACTTATATTTTGCTCTAAAGCTGATATGTGGAGATCTATATTATCTATTTACATGGACTCAAAAAATGCAGTGTTGCCATCTGCTTCTGAAGTTTTGGTTTGTTGTCAATCAACCACAGCTGAAGAGATAGAGTTGCTGTTTCGACGTGCTATTCAAAAGCCATATCATCAAGGTAACAATTCTTAAACAAAATAAAATTTTTGTTTGAAGTTGATGTATAAAATTCCACATGTAGTTAATCACTTTTTAAAGATTTTGTATTTTCTCTTTTAAAACGAACTTGTACATAATATAGTTTTCAAAATGAAAGGTAGAACTAAATTATATAAAATTAAAAAACCTATGTAAATTATCTAAATAACATGGTAATGGTAGAAAATTTAAGGCTTTTTTATTGAGACATTTTATAAATAACTGTTTTTTTTTTTTTCAATCAACAGCAATCAAAAGTATGTTCTGACAATGATGATAAGTAGTGATTTTGTTTTTGATACTAAGTGCTAAAATTTAAAATTCAACAGCTCTGATTGAGCAGAGTGAGGTGCTTGTCATTAGTTGAAACTGCAACATGCTTGCTTAAGTGAAAAATTATCAGATTGTACACAATTTTTTTTTTTTTTATAATTAAATATTGCATTTTGAGAAAATGGAGAAAAACCTTAACATAACAAAAGAGAAAAACAGTATTGTTTGCTTTCTATTTTAGCAACAAGCAGGTATTTTTTAAGATTTGTGGGCTCCAATCAATGCATTGTTGCATTGAATAAAGTGAGAGGCTATAGAGTTTTTTTGTCAAATAGTTTTACAAGTATCTTTAATAAACTTCACAAACCTGCACTTTTCTGGCACAAAAATTTTATGTAATCTGAATCACTTTATAAATCTTATTTTTAACTAATCAATATGGCCCTTTTTTTTCCTATTAGAGCTGACAATTTTGTAGCTTTCAACCTTTTGTTTATCACCCTTTTGTTATATAACGTGTGTGTAAAAAAAAAAAGTTAAAAACTTCAAAGTTGATTAATTGTTCCAGCCCATTTATTTTTTTGGTCACACTTTGTCCAAAATATCTTCAAAAAAAGAAGCTTTTTCAACACTACCATAATATATCTATATTCAAATGTTGTTTTTTTATGTTTTTTAAAAAAGTTTGAAGAAAACTTATTGGAAGTTTATGTTAAAAAATAATTGTTATTGAAGGCTTGTTGAGCTACTTTAACAAGTGATTACATGTGATGAATTGCTGATATCTATATCTATATTGAGATTGTTTTATACATCAGTGCTCTCCAACTGTGGCTTTGTTTTTTATTCTAGTGACAAGCAGTATTTTTTAAGATTTGTGTACTCTAATGAATGCATTGCTGCATTGAATGGAGTTTGTGGCTATTCTTAAAGTTTTTTCTACCAAGCAATGTTATAAGCTAACTATCCATAAATCTTTTTTTAGTCTGCCTCTAGTTTTTTGCTTGGTAACTCTATCTGTGGTATTTTTCTACGTATGTAATTCTCTTGCCTTTTCTGCACATCACCAAACCATCTCTGTCTTGACTCCCACAACTTATCATGCAATTGTCTCATATGCACTGCACCACAAATTATCTCATTCTTGATTTTGTCTTGCATTGCAAAAAACCTCAACATTTTTATTTCAGCTACTTCCAGCTCTAATTCTTCCTGTAAGCATGGTCATTTCATCATTTCCAATCCAGTCTGATGCAGATTGCAAACTTGAAACCCATTTCTTCTTATTAATTGTATTAAATTGGGTTTCCATAAAATTTCCAAAATTAACTTAAAAGTTTTGTAATATTAAGAAGTTAAAGAGCACTATTATAAATAACAGTTTATAAAATATTTTAAGGAAAGCCTATATTTTGTTTGGCTTGTGCTGATGAAGTTGATTTTAATGTTGCCAAAAAAGCTGAAAATATCTTTCATCAATTAAAGCAATTGCCTGAAAAAAATGAAAATTTTACTTTGGTTATATTTACTAGCTCAGCTTATCACTATCTTTCTTCATGTTTTGATGAGGTAATTATGTTAAAACTGTATAAAGTTTTTTATAGTAATTAATTTAAAAATATATTCTTAAGATAAATATTTAAAATATTCTGTTGAAATGTGACAATGAAATTCAGTTTGTAACAACTACAACAATTTTTTTTTTAGAAAACTTAAGTATTATGTAGCTACTTCTCTGCTTTTAATTTTTATTTAGAAAAAAAATTATGTGTTTTGCAATGCTTTTTGTAAACATGCTTATTTTAATTTTTTATTTGAAACCAACATGCAAGAGATAATGTAAACTAATCAATAAAGGCTATATTATTTCATAAAAAAGTTGTTATAACTGTGCTTTAAATTTTTTTTAATTAAAAGAACATTCTGAAGTTCTCAAATTTGTGTAATTAAAAAATTTGCAATTCGTTTACAGTTGGTTTGATTTATTTTCATTTTTTCAACTTAAAATTGACTAAATTGTTTTGTTCTCAACATATAAATTTTTTTTAATGAGAAATACAGGGTGTCTCAAAAAAATGTACTCACTCTTAGAATGACGAGAAAACCTTTATTTATGAACATAGAGTGAAAAGAAATAGATTCAAATACATGAGACAAATGTAATTTAAGAATCATGTTCGCAAATGTTCAAATTGATGACCATTATTGTCCAGACAACGCTGATAACGCGCACCTAGGGATTCGCAAACATCGCAAAACATGTCATTAGGAATATCACGACATTGTCTTTCAATTTCCAATTTCAGTGCATCAATTGTCCTTGGTTTATTGCAATAAACCTTGTCTTTTAAGTATCCCCACAAAAAAAAGTCCATGGGTGTTAGGTCTGGGGAATGCAAAGGGTATTCAGTGGGGACTTTCACAGCATTTCAGGACAAACTTTCTCTCTTTGAAACTAAGTTGATTTCCTGCCATGGCTTCAGTAATTCAAGATATTTTGCTAAAAAATTCAGGATATCTGCAACACAAAAAAAGAGTGAGCACATTTATAATAGTCATCAATTTGAACATTTGTCTCATGTATTTGAAGCTATTTTATTTCGCTCTATGTTCATAAATAAAGGTTTTCTGGTCATTCTAAGAGTGAGTACATTTTTTTGAGACACCCTGTATATTTTAGTACCATTAATTTTATATTATGATTTTTGTTTAGGATCAAGTTAATATCACAATAAGTGCTAATGAAAATGACATGAAAGATTATCTTCAAAAAAATCTGTGCAGTACACAAGGCAAAAACACTGCTGCCAGAGCTGATGGTGGAAAAAGTATGGTCAGATTAGTTTTTTCTAATGGAGCAGGAATGGGTAAGTTAAAATAAAAATAAATTTTATGAATAAAAATAAAGAAAGATAAAAATAAAAAAAGAAATAACATAAAAATTTGTGGCATCTTTTGATATGCTATACCAGGGTTTCTCAAACTTTTTTGTTTGGTGACCCAGTTTTGAAAGATAAAATTTTGTGTGACCCCAGTTTGAAAGATAAAATTTTGTGCGACCCCAATTAGTGGTGGATACTTAAAATTAGGTGCACTTTGCAATTTTTCTCCGAAAATCATAATGATCTCTAAAAAAAGGTCTTCATTTTGAATCGATCTCCTTTTTCCCATATTTTCCTCCAAAAACCATACTGATCTCTAAAAAAAAAAAAAAAAGGTCTTCACTTCGGATCAATCTCCTTTTTCCATATTTTTCTCCAAAAACCATGGTGATCTCTAAAAAAAAAAAAAAAGAAAAGGTTTTTGCTTTGGATCAATCTCCTTTTTCCATATTTTTCTCCCAAAATCATCATGATCTCTAAAAAAAGAAGATCCACATTTAGAATCAAGCTCCAACTTGTCAATTTTTGTCCCCAAATTCTCTGATTTGTCGATTACATGTGCAATAACCATAATTTTTTCCAAAAGTTCTGCAGCACTACTGGGATTTACAAAGTTTTGCCACACAAAGCACAAAATGCCAATTTGTTTTGCAACCCCAAAATTATTTTAGGCAACCCCATTTGGGGTTGCGACCCATAGTTTGAAAAACCCTGTGCTATACTATTCAGTTCAAAAAAGTGTTTTTTTACATGTTTTTACATACTAACTCAACTAAATAATATTAATTAAAACAAATTAAAATTTTACTACCTTTGCTTTTTAGTATCTTATCATTTAAAAAGAAAATATAGTTTTGAAGAAGTATATTTAATTTAATTATTTTAAAAATATGTAACAAGCTTTATCAAAACTTTTTATTGATATCTATCCAGAAATATCTAGAACTATGGGATGTGCAACTACATTTTAACACTGGCACTAAGAGAGTCATATTTATCATTTACCAAAAATAAAACTTCTGCAAGTTTTTAATAAAAACAAAACATTTGCTTCAAGTCAAATGAAAATAAATTCCACAAATAATTGAAACTAAAGGACTGCATCTGTAAAGAGACAATGCATAAACAATAAGTTACATGTTCAAAACTTGATCAGAGCAATGTTGTTACCTTGAGCAATAGTTCTCAAACTTTTTATAGTTGTGGTAAATCATTTAAAAAATAACAATATTTTAGAAAATTTTAAACAAATATGCAAAATTTTTTCTATACTGCACAGCAAGTCTCAGTTTGATTCCTGGGAGAGTTACATTAGACACGTGTTTGCCAACAGCTTGATGTTATCAAATTAAGTGACTGTATTTTGCAATCATGATATGCTTTGGCACAGCAAATTATTATAATACTTATCATGTCTCTACAAGTAGGCTAGTAACTTTTTTGCTGTACCTAGGCTAGTGATGGCATTAACAACAAGGGGGGCCCCATGTGACAAAAGATGTAACAGCTGGAATAAAACCTGATATTACACAAAAAACATATTTTTCTAATTTCAAATTTGTTGAATGCTGGCAAAAAACATAAAACAACAACAAGAGAAAAACTATGGATGTAATATTGATCAATAAATGAATTTTATTGTCAAAGAAAAAATTTTTTTATCTAGCTTGCTCTATTGTTTTAAAATAATGGGTAAATTTGAAATGTTTGCATTAAAAATGCGTTAAAATTTTGATTGAATAGACAGCACTGGAAACTACAGCAAAAGGTGCATAAGAAATGTATTTAAAAATGACAATTAGCAGGGTATAAATTGAAATTAAAACACTATAATTTTTTTTACAGGGTATAATTTAAGAATTTTGTTAGTTCAATAAGTATATAGTGAGAGGTGGATTATTTTATTTGCTGATCAAAAATTGGGTAAAAGTGAGATGTAAAAATAAGGTAAACCAAGTGTGTAAATTAGTAAATATATTTATTAACTACTTATTGAGGAGGGTAAAAAATTCTTTATCAATGTTAGTGCTGACTTCTTCATTGAAAGGGGGTTAAACCAAATAATCTTTCTTCTGTTTTGTTGATCTGTTTTTTGAGGTTGAGTTAAATTGATCTGTTTTTTTAGTCCTTGTTTTATGTACTGTAGGTTAATTTTTCCTTGTAACCACTTTTTTCAAGGGCTGATTGATATTTTGGGATTGTTTTATTGAACTTTTGTAAGCTGCATGAATTTTTTGATAAGCATGATGAAATCATTTTTGCAAATTGTTTTTTTATTTTGAGGGTGATTTGAGTTGCATTGATGTAAAACGGTATGTCACTGGGTTTGTGATATGGCCAGTATTTTGCTTGTAGTCAAATTTAGGGTGATATCTAAAAAATCAGTTTGTAAGAGATTAGATTTGGCTGTTATTTTGAGACCATTGTTTTGAAAAATTGATGATATGTTTTTCTTGATTCTTTTGATGATTCGTCCTGATTTGCTGTTTATTATTGCCAAGCCATTGTCTCTGTATTACCCCAGATGTTGATTTTTTATGTTTTTATTCAATTCGTGCAACAGATATAACCAACCTGTTCACATATCTCTGCCCCATTGTATGATCCCATTGTTACATCAAAAAGACTTCCTTTTTTGAATAGACATTTGGTGGTACTGAATTTGAAGATTGCGTGAAGTAAAAGATTTTTCTTCCCAAAGCCTTTTCATCTGACACTCTTCAGAGAAAATCGTCACAATAAAGCAGAATTGAAACCGAACTGAGTTATAAAGGGGAAAGCAGAGTTCTCATTGGCTGAAAGAAGTTAGCCAATGAGAGAAAAGATTAAGAAATTTTCAAAGAGTAGATAAGTTTTTTCTGTTTACACAGAAGGGGATTGAGAGATTTAATGAAAGTAGCTTCAAGAGCAGAAAGGTGAAAAGAAGGGTGTCCTTGAGCGAGAACAGAAAACTTTTCGTTGCTGTAGTGAAGAGCACATTAGGCATTGTCAAGAAGATGTTGAACAAGTCATCATTGTAAAGGGTGTCAGCACAGATTTTTATGGTTTCAACAAGACAAACATTGGTGAAGAGACTGGAAATGTCAAAAGAACAAAAAAAAAGACAGAGGAAGGAGAAAAGGTAAATTTTCTGATTTCTTTTACAAAAGTGAAAGAATCAGATACACAATTAGAAGAAAGGTTTTGGAGAACAGGTTGAAGAAGAGAAGTAAGCCATTTAGCTAGCTGATGTTGGGCTGATGCAGTCATAGACAAAGGGCAAGACAACTTGGACATAAGGGTACGTCCTTTTTGTGTATTTTTGGAAGACCATACATGCACAGTCACTGAGAGCCAGTGGGTTGGATTGCTTTGTACACTTGCTTAGAAATTAGGCTCTCTTTCCTCAACTGTAGTAACCATTGTTGTATCCATGATTCAATTTTAGCGGTGTTGTCTTTGTTGGTGACTGGTCCAACATCAAGAAATTTGGTCATGTCATTAAGAATTGTCTTCATCTTATCATTGTAATCATTTTTGTTGAGGATGACAACGCCAGCACCTTTGTCAGGCTTTGTTATAAAAATTTCATTTTTCTGAAGGGACTTGATGGCCTGAAAACACTCTTTTGTCATGAGGAAGTCATCCAAGTTGTTGGGGCTTTTACAATAAGCGTGAGCTAAGTCACTCAACCTAACCTTTAAAGCAGCAAGCTGCT
This sequence comes from Diplosoma virens, assembly GCA_963680785.1. Classification (NCBI taxonomy): domain Eukaryota; kingdom Metazoa; phylum Chordata; class Ascidiacea; order Aplousobranchia; family Didemnidae; genus Diplosoma; species Diplosoma virens. The sequence continues at coordinate 231,276 of CAVMFT010000001.1, read as the reverse complement.
CTTCAAACCAAGGTTTGTGATGGACTAGTTGAGCGTAGAGTACTTCAAAGTCAGCTAGTACTTCTTCATGTTTGACACTAGTGGGTGGTAAACCAAACAAAAGTCCGTGAAATGTTCTTGACAATGCCCAATGCGCTCTTCACTACAGCAATGAAAAATTGTCTATTTTCACTCGAGGTTGTTCTTCTTTTCACCTTTCTGCTTTTGAAGCTACTTTCATTAAATCTCTCAATCTCTGTCTGTGTAAACAGAAAAAATTCGTCTACACTTTGAAAATTTCTTAATCTTTTCTCTCATTGGCTAACTTCTTTCAGTCAATGAGAACTCTGCTTTCCCCTTTATAATTCAGTTCGGTTTCAATTCTGCTTTATTGTGACGATTTTCTCTGAAGAGTGTCAGATGAAAAGGCTTTGGGAAGAAAAATCTTTTACTTCACACAAACTTCTTTTTTACTTTGTCCATGTGCTGTCATCACCAGTTGCAGAACATCATTTAAACTTTGATATAATAACCATAACCAATCCTTTAAAGACAATAGAAAAGTTAACTCCACTAAACTATCAAAAGCCATTTAGGTAGCAGTTGAAGTTGAAATAAGTTGAGGTAATTCTCCCCAGTGGCAGTTTTGTTAAAAAAAATAGTCATATGATGTGTAATGTGGATATTCTACACCACACTGTTTTTCCTGGTAAGTTTACATGGTCTTCAAATGTTACATAAGGATTTATAAGACCCCAGTATGTGCAATTATGGTAAATAATGGAGCCATTTAATTTAAATTTTGTCTCATTGCTCCACACAATTTTGTGTGGAAACCCTCCATGTTTTGCACATTTTGCCTGACCATTCACAGAATTAAACTTTCTGGTCATAATCATCTTCGTTGAGAACATGGATTAGTTTTGGAATGTAGCATTTCCAGTGCAGATGCTTCATGATGCAATAGAAACCATCTTTTGAGATGTGGGTTTCCCAAGCAGTTTCTTGAAATAATTTCTGTGGTGATCAAAGGAGTGTTTCCTGCACTTGCTCTTCTTTCCCAGGGCTCATAGATGTCCATGGTCATCCAGAACATTTCTTGTTGATGTTCTGGATGGTTCCATCTGCTTCAAATTTGTTTCTAATGAAAGCAATGGTCTGGCACATTGGTGGCAGTTTTGCGAATTCCTTTCTGAATCATCTTTGTACTTCAATGGCATTTTTGTCTTCCAATAACATTTCAGGACAAACTTTCTCTCTTTCAAATTAAGTTGATTTCCTGCCATGCTGTAATTAATTAACTACACCTGCAACACAAAAAAGGCAGCATGTTAGAGACAGTTAAAGTGTGAGTACATTTTTTTGAGATATCCTGTATATACAGCAGGGTGCAAAAGTACATACATATACAACACAAATAATACAGTAGTGTCACATCAGTGAAATTAGTGACATATTACATTGAAGTGAAACCGACTTATCTACTTTTAATCATTTCATTTCATTAAAAGGGCCAGTACCTTTAATCATTTCATTTTATTCTTTCTATTAAATTGGAAATTTAACCATGGCCAGTAATTTATCACTGTATACCTACTTTTGCACCCCCTGAATATATATATATATATAAATAGATTCTATTTGAATAAGATTTTTAACCACCCCCTGACAAGCCCAGGCAGGCGAAACAGTCTGTTGGGGCAAATAAAATTAATGTTAAATTAAAAAATTTTGTGGTCTGTAAGTTAATTATCTAACCGCTCTGACTCAACGTCATTGAGCACTTTCCTGATGAGCATCGACCAAAAAATTTTGAAAAATTTCTATATATATTTAGAATATCTGATTGGACAAAGCCAGGTTATCGTCTAAACGTCTGAACACAACATAGGTAGAAAGCCTTGTATCTTGTAAAGCATGTAAAATGAATAACACTCGACAAGGCCCTATTTCACCCTTAAGAGGTTCATCAGAAGTATGCTACAAATTACATGTACAGTTCTTTGCCATGAGGGACGACATACAAAGGTTTTACCATACTGATAAACACATATTACTGGATAGAGAACCGAATACAAATGAATTGATCATGACTCAAGATAGAGAACTTGGCACAGAGCAATGTAAACAGGTACTATATTGCGAATTAAACAAGCATAAGCCAAATATATACATCACAACATATGCTGTAATGTTGTCCTGGAGTAGTTTTTATTCATTTTATTGTCCCAGACTATATCACAACATATATATATATATATATATATATATAGAAATTTTTCAAAATTTTTGGTCAATGTTTATCAGAAAGTGCTCAATGACATCAAGCCAGGGTGATTAATTAATTAAATTTCAGACCACCAAATTTTTTAATTCAAAATTAATTTTATTTGCCCCAACAGACTGTTTCACCTGCCTGGGCTTGTCAGGGGGCATTTAGAAATATAATTAGAAATTAAAAACAATAATGGATGATTGATTATGAATGATTGAACCCTATGCTATATTTTGCAAGACATGAAAAAAAAGAAACCAGACTGTTGTTATAAAAATTTTCATACAACATATTTTGATAATTTATGAATTTTCCTCTTCAAAGTACTCCCCCTCCAAGTCAATACACTTTTGCATTTGTTTCTGCCACCCACAGAAGCACTTGGTAAAATCGTTTTCTTTGAGTCTCTTCAGCTCCCACTTCACTGCGGCCTTGATTTCTTCTAGAGATGAAAAATGAGTTTCTTTCATCTCAGCCTTCAGCCTGGGAAAAAGTCAAAAGTCACAAGGTACTAAATCTGGGGAATAGGGAGGATGGTTAAGAGCTGTTATTTGTTTTTTGGCCAAGAGCTGGCTCACACTAATTACCTTGTCTGCAGGTGTGTTGTCATGGTGGAGAAGCCATAACTTGTCACTTTACAGTTTCTGCCTGCTGCGTCAAACTCGCTTATGGAGGCAAATGAGACCTGCTGATAGAAGTGCTGATTCATTGTTTTATCCTCAGGCACAAATTCATGATGAACCCTACCCTTCTGATTACAAAAGCGATTTGCATTGCCTTGATTTTTGATTTTGACATGCATGCCTTCATGTGTATGGGTGATTCTGCAGTCTTACACTGCATGCTTTGCCTCTTTGTTTCAGAATCATATTGGAAAACCCAAGTTTCATCTCCTGATGATCTGCCTAAGAATATCTGGATCATCTTTAATTTTTTCCAGCATGTCTTCACAAAATTTGACTCGGTTCTGCTTCTGGTTTTTTGACAAAATCTTGGGCACCATTTTGGCACACACTTTTTGCGTCCTCAGATCATGCAGCAAAATTGTCTGCATTAATTTTCTGTTTAGGCTCAGTTCATCTGATATCATTCATACTGTCAACCTGTGATCACTTTGCACCAGCTGCTTCACTCTAGTGATGTTTTCATCTGTCCTTATTGTGGAAGGTTGTCCTGTCTTGGGATTATCCTTCACTTCCTCACAGCTTTTCTCAAAATGTTTGTGCCATTGAAAGATTTGCATCCTCAACATCACATCTTCTCCATAATCCTCTTTAAGAAGTTTAAAACCTCAGTTTCACCAAAAACTTCAAGTTGATTCATTGTTCCATTCTTGAGCTACTAACAATTTTGTAACAACCAACAGCACAGAATACAAACAAACGTGACACAAAGTAACAAAATTGTGAAAAAGGCTACCAACACTATGCTACATAAAAGTCTGAAACACAAAAATGGAATGACTTACATTAAAAAAATTGCAACACAATAGAGCTAAGAAGTTGTGTTTCATGGTGAGCAAGTGGATTGCCGATAGGCATTGTGCCAAGATCATGGTTGATACAGTCTGGTTTCTTTTTTGTCACACTTCATATATTACCAATTGAACACTAATGATTGATATAAAAACAATGATTGAACACTATGAACAGAATGAATTCATTTAGGAAAGTACTTTTTGAACAAATACCCCTGCAAAGTATCTGAATGCAGACCTTCTTAATCTACGTGACACCCTAGGCAGCGTGAAACATATCATTATTTTGCGGTGTAACCCTATTGCAAAGGGGTTTTATATAAGAGATTTTTTTCTCCTAGATTGTTTTCTTGCCACAGCCTTTGAGCACAGTCTTCTCAGGCTTGAAGTTGCAATGTTGTGAACTGCATTTTGTCTGTTCTCTATCTGCAAACCTCTTTGGCATGGATGTTCCTAACAGAAGATGTAAAATTTCTGGCCAACACAACTTTACAGGTCACTGAGAAACACAAATTTCCACCACAGTAAGGTAGTAGTTCATAGGAAAGCTCAACAGTTCTTCTAATTGATAATTGTTTGTAAAATACCATTTCATGCAATTGTCTAAAAATATCTATTTTATAAATGCTTGTTTTTCTTGTTTTAATAAATGGCTAACCCTAATCATATTCCTATTGCTCATATTCTAAAACTTATGCGTTATGCAGTTGTTTGAAAATATTTATTTTATAAATTCTTGTTTTGTTTTTTTTAACCTTCAGCACGTAACCCTGGGTGATATTAACCCCTATTTTTTATATTTAAGAAAACTTGAATGATTGGCCAAGTATCCTCAAATTGGTAGAGTGAGAGTCATAGAGGTTTTGAACGTAATACTAGAGTGGATTGAGTTTAGGCCATTTTTTATCTTTGCCCCAATGAGTAAGTCTGGTAAATTTTACCAAGGTCTTCCTAAAGTGTAATTGTGCTAGGGTGCATGTGACCCAGGGCAACCTATGATGAAAAAAACTTTTTGGGAGGGCTACTTGAGCAGGTTTAAATCAGCACCTAGCTCTAACCCTAACCCTATTGTTTGTAAAATGTTGGTTCTTATTTTCAAGCAATTGTCCAAATACAGTTTAAATATGTTCATGTCTGTTCAAATCTGGTGATCTGCCTTTGACGAAGTGGTTGTAATTAAACAGATGATTTGATTATTATTTTCTTTGATGATGATTATTCTTTTTCTATATGTAAATTAGCTTGGGGATTTCATAGTAAGCAATTGGCAATTTATTAGTAATCTGCAGACTAATAAACTAAGCAATAAAGGCAACATAAATTCAATTTTACGACCAGCCAACATGTACAAAGAAGAGGAAGTATAACAAATTAAGCTTGGAAAAAATAAAAAGTATGATTAAAAATCCAATAAACCAAGCTGTGCAATTGCTTGCAAATTCAGCATGAAATATGTAATACAGTGAGAGAATTTTATATCTTTTTATAATATTTTGTACAAAAAATGACAGAATGCTTTTAGGAGATGAGTTTTCTACAATATTATATGCAGTTGTTTACTGCTACAATTACAAAAAATAATGAGTTATCTGTATCACTATACAAAGCTATTTGCCCCACATAATCCCAAAGATTACCTATGTACAGTTTACTAAACTTGATAAGAAGGATGTCAAACCATATTGGTTTGTCCAACATAAATCATCAATACTTTTTTACAATAATGGTACAATTGGTACATGTGTTCTATTTAACCAACTGACTTATAGAAATTTTTTTACCTTTTTACTTTAATGCAATGCATCTTGAACTAAAGTTTTTTAAAATTGTGCAAATGTTCAATTATAATAACATATTTCCTTTTTCAATTATCTTCTGTGACTTTTTTATTGAACTGATGAATATTGCTTCTAGCTCAACAGAATTTATTTTTAATAACTAAATGTTAAAACGTTTTTATGGGAAGTCTGTTTGTCTAGCTTCAACAAGGAATTTTTTAGCTATTATGAAATTAAACTTTTTTAATAATGTAGACAGACCAACTGTTTATTTTCAATATGCATATGAAAAAAATTTTACATTTTAAATTAACAACCATGATGAATTTTTACAATAGCAATAGAATATAATGCTTATGTTTTATAAATGTTTTATTTGGTGAAATTAATGTAGAATATTTTGAAAAATATTTTCTCAGGGCAATACACAAATTGGCATTCATTAAAATAACATGAAATTAATGTTTTAGCTTATAAAGCCTTACAAATCTGCTGCAAATCAAAATTTTAGCAAATGATATCTTGAAAATGTCATTGATTTTTTAATTTTTTGGTGCAACAAAAAAGGTCTGCAGAAATATCCTGTCTATTTAAGATTTCTTTGAATCTATTGAGTTGAGCATGATTGCTTATTTTATCAAAATTGTTTTCTAAATTCTATTAAGTTGTCATAAGTGCAAGACATTAAAATTCTGTTGTATATCATTATGTTTACTTCTTTTAGACAATGAAGGTCAATATCTTAAAACTTGGAGCACAAAATCAAAAAAAAATTTATCTAAATCATTTTATGAAACACATGTGAATGCTACCAAAAAAACAACACAATTTTTTTTAATCTTCATATGCGGTTTGTTGTTAGACAGCATTTTTTTAAAAAGAAATTAGCACTAGTTGCCATAGTAGTACTGAATTTTTTATTTTACTTAAAGCTGGATCCAATTTTTTTGTATTTAAACTATTAAAACTGTTATCTGTCGATAAAATTTTATGATATTTTTTATTGTAATAATTTAATTTTTAAGTTTATTTTTCTGATACCAATTTCTTTTAATATTTTAATTAATCTTTTAGCATCATTATACTATGAAAATAATTGTTTTTCTGTATTTTGTGTTTTGGTGAAAATTTCTGATGAGAGCTGAACAAAATTTGTTTGAGTTTTTTGATGGAGAGATTTTATTAGTTATTATTATTTTTATTCTCCTGACTCCATAGTGAAAACAAGAGCAGAAAGAGAGGAGGAAGGCAAGTGAAGAGGCAACACAAAGTGTGGAAAGGAAGATGCTCATTCATAAGGGTGGGTACCTTAAATATTGAAACAATGACTGGAAGGGGAAGAGAGCTGGCAGATATGATGGAGCAAAGCAATGTAGACATGTTGTGCTGACAGGAAATAAAGTAAAGCAAGGGAGTAAAGCAAGAAACATTGGAGGTGGATGCAAACTATTTTACAATGGAGCTGATGAAAGAAAAAATGGTGTAGGGATAGTGGTGAGGAAGGAGCTGGCTGAAAGTGTCCTGTAGGTGAAGAGGGTGTCAGACAGACTAATGGCCATAAAGCTGGAAGTAAAAGGGTCCATCTTAAATATAGTAATTGTGTATGCTCGACAGGTTAACAACAGCATGGAGGAAAAAATGATTTTTGGGAAGACCTGGATGGATTGATAGAAAGTGTATCAAAAGAGGAAAGGATAGTTCTTGTTGCTGACCTAAATGGACATGTGGGCAAAGGAAACATAGGGGATGAGGAAATAATGGGGAGGTACAGTGCTGGAACAAAAAATAAGAAAAGATCAATGGTTGTGGATTTTGGGAAAAGGATGGATTGGGTGATTGTCAATATTTATTTCAAAAAAGATGAACACAGGGTGATGTATAAAAGTGGCAGAAAAAATACCCAAGTAGATTATGTGATGTGCAGAAAGAGAAACTTCAAGGAAATGTGCGATTGTAAGATAACACAGGTCTATAAAATTTGATGAACTATCAAAAACAAGAATAAATTGAGGGTGCTGATTTCAAATCTGCTATTGATTTTGCCATAGCAGGTCAAATTTTTCTGAAAATACAATTTTAAATTTTAGTGCTGCACACTGAAAAACATTAATTAATGTGAAGCTGTGAATACAAAAGCACATACTTAGCACAAAGGAGAAAATAAATAGATTGAATACAATTTTATTGCAAAAGTTTCCTTCTTTTAGATTGATGAGAGATGATCTTGGAAGTAATTCTCACGCGAGAATCTGAACATTAACATATCAAACCCCAAAAACACTCTGCTATCATACTGACATTCCATTTTCCCTGATACCTTTTTTCCATCACTTTTATATCTTAATGAAATCTTTCACCCTATTCCTCACTGAATGCCCTTAAGTTTTTTGAAAAATACTCCAGATGGCTATTCAGGAAATGTACTTTAACACTAATGTTACAGCGTAAGTTATGAAAAGCCTGTAATAAGTTTTCAACAAGTTTGCTGAAATTTGGAAATTTTATATTTCCTGGAAGTTTTTCACTGCATTAGAGATTGCTTTCCATGCATTTAACTCTTCTTCATGGTAGAAAGAAACGCCTGGTCTTTTTGCAAAAGCCACATTTGGGGTCCATCAAAAATACCTGCTTTGATTTTTTCATATGAAAGCCGTGGAAACTTTGTACAAAAGTATTTGAAGCACTTTCACAAATTTCTTAATCAACCCCAACTTGATGTGCAATGGTGGTAACAGTACTTTTTCTCTATTCACCAATGGAACGTTCTTTATGTTCTTCTCTCCAAGTACAAATACTTCTCTATTTTGCCATTCTCTTTTTATCTAGTGATCTTGCTTTGCTCTGCTATCCCACAGGCACGAAAAGCAAGGGTTTTTTTGTGTTCCCACCTTGTTACCCAAGAAGCATGGATAATATGTTTAAGTCTCCACATATTATCCATTCATGTTCCACATATTTGATTCTGTCAAGAATAGTTTTTATATTTTTATATGTTTCCTTCATTTGTATTGAATATACAATCGGTATGAAAGCAAGTTTATTGCCATTGTGTAACAGAAAACATTTCATGCTTCTTTTGGAACTATCTATGAATAGTCTTCATTCTAATGGAATGTAAGATGTTCCCATAATAGTTATCAGTCCTTCTATGTTGTCACGAAGCAGCAAATTTTCCTCCATTTTGAAGAATTTTATTGGACCTTTTTTCCTGTAACAGTAAAAGCTGACTTTGTTTTCAGAAGCCAACATGTTTTTTTCCTTCATTTGTGGTCCTAGCAGTTCAGCAGAACATTTTGGAAGATCAAGTTTCCTCACTAAGTCATTCAACTCTGCTTGTGCAAACAGTTATGGCTCATCATTCTGATGGGAAACTTCAAATCTTCATTAAATTCACTCTTCTCACTTGAAGATATAGATTCACTTTCACTGAGCTAAAAACCATAGAATGTTGATATAGAAAGTTCAACACTATGAGGAACTGGTTGAATTGCTGATGGCAAACTGGGATATTCTACTGAAGACCTTGTTTTAGATGTTAAACCAGTAGTTTTGACAGCACAAAAGTAACAGTCACTAAGATGATTCTGTGGCTTTTGCCATACCATTGGAACTCCAAATGAGAAATTTTTTTTCCTTTATCTACAAGCTGCATGTTGACATACAGGTTATACATACTTTATGTGGGGCCCAAGACTTGTCTTGGTCTACCAGTTTCACATCAAAGTAAGCATAGTAAGCATTCTTTATAAATTGAATGATATTTTGTCTGTCTTTCTTCCTCATGAACTGACTCAGATGTAACAGAAACTGTCAGGATCATTTATAAATCTTCTCTGTCGTAATGTTGACATGTTTAATTACTCAAATACTAGAACAAACTTTTTTAATAAATTTCTGCAAAACAAAATTTATGGTATTAAATTCTGAAGTTCAGCAAGACTTTCTAACTAACTAACAAAACACTATCTCTAGATTCTTAAGTTTATAAATACCCTAAAAAAACATGAAACTCGTCACCTCGTGAATTTCAAATAACACTAACACTTCCAATAGCAATCAAACTCATCAAGTTATGTTAGCACCTCAACTTCTATTGAACCAATGCAAACCAAGAAATTTCAGAAAGGATCTCCTTATCACATCTGCAAGTCTATAGAAGGGAGAATATTTGTAGCAAAACAATGTAATATTCAGTTGGGAAAGAGTGATAAAAGCAACAAGAGAAAGGAAGAAATACAGTACAGTAATAAGGTGAAAAGTTTCACATCATGGAAATGCCAAACAGAGCAAAACACAGGATGATGCAGCACATAGGTAGGTAAAATGTTGCGTTCTAATAAAGAATGTTGTTGTGGACGATTTACAAAACTTATCAGCTGATAGATTTGTGCATGCAGCTTTTAAAAACTGCAAAGAGTTGGTGTATGCTATACAGCATTTTAAAGCTCTTTGGGGGAAAGTTAGTGTAAGATTACAGAAAAATTAAGGCTGATACAAAAAAAGAAACATCAGATTTGAAATCAGTGTCCCAAAGTTAGCCAAGGGCACATCTTTTCTACTTTGTTTCCAAAATTGTGTAGACTAGTGTAATAGTTAATGAGTGTGTTGCAAAACAGCATTGTATGATAATATGCAAAATGGCTTTTATGGTGAAAAAGAAAAAAGCAAAGAAAGTAAAGTCAAAGATATGATGGTGGAAACTGAAAGAGACTGTTAAGAAGTGTTTAGACAAGAGGTGACCAGGATTTTGGGAGGCAAGGATGGATTACTTGATGAGTGGAACAAATGCTAAAAAAACAGCTAAAACTGTACTGGGAGTGACATTTGGGAAACGAAAAGGAGACATGGAGACATGGTGGTGGAATGAGGAAGTTCAAGAGAGCATAAAAGAAAAGAAAGAGACAAAAAAAGCATGGGACAAAATAAGAGATGAAATTACTAAAAAGATCTACAAAGAAAAGAAGAGTAAGGCAAAAAAAGGCAGTTGTGATGGTTGAGGGACATGCATATGACAATTTGTATGAAAAATTAAAAACAAAAGGTGAAAAAAAGTTGTACAGATACAGAGTGGGAAAAGATGTACAGCACGTGAGGGTTATAAAGGATAAAAACGGTAATGTTATGGTAAATTTGGAGGCAGTGTTAAAGAGATGGAAGGAATACTTTGAGAAACTAATGAACAAGGAAAATAACAGAGACCCTAGGACAGAGGAAATGGTTAATGAAGAGGTAAATTGCATCAGTAGAGAAGAAGTGAAGAATGCACTAAGAAGGATGAAAAAAGGTAAAGCAGTTGGGCCAGATGAGTTGCCAGTAGAATTTTGGAAGTGCATGGGAGAGATGGGGATAAAGTTTTTGACCAGACTGTTCAACAGACTATTAGTGGGTGAACAGATGTCAGAAGAAGGGAGAAGTGTGCTTATTCCAATCTATAAAAACAAAGGAGATGCACAGTACTGTGGAAACTACAGAGGAATAAAGCTGATAAGCCACACAATGAAGGTATGGAAAAGAATTATTGAAGCCAGGCTAAAGGATAGAGTAGAGATTAGCAAACAGCAATATGGATTTATACCAGGAAAGGGAACTACTGATGCTATGTTTACTTTAAGAATGTTGATGAAAAAGTACAGGGAAGGTCAAAGAGAACTACATTGTGTATTCATGGACCTAGAGAAAGCCTATGACAGGGTTCTGTGGGAAAAGCTGTGGTACTGTATGAGAAAATCAGGAATAGTGAAAAAGTATGTGCGATTTGTACAGGATATGTATGAGGGAAGCAAAACAGTGGTGAGGTGTGCAGTAGGAACTACAGAAAGTTTCAAGGTTAAGATTGGACTGCACCAGGGATCTGTATTAAGTTCGTTCCTGTTTGCAGTGATAATGGACAAGCTAATGAATGAAGTAAGGAGAGAACCACCATGGACAATGCTGTTTGCTGATGATATTGTGATTTGCAAAAGAGACCAGGGAAAAAGTGAAGCAGAGACTAGAATGCTGGAGGTATGCATAGGAAAGAAGAGGGATGAAAGTAAGTAGGTCAAAGACCAAATATCTGTGTATAAATGGAGGAAATGACAATGAAAAAGCAAAGATGGATGATACAAAAGTGCCAAGATTAAAGGAATTTAAGTATTTGGGATTAACAGTGCAAGATAGTGGTAGTTGTGAGAGGGAGGTAAAGAAGAGAGTGCAGGCAGAATGGAACAGATGGAGAAAAGTATCAAGAGTGATCTGTGACAGGAGGTTACCAGCTAGAGTAAAAGGAAAAGTTTACAACTCAGTGGCAAGATTAGCAATGATGTATGGACTTGAGACGATGGCAGTTACAGTACAAAGAAGTAAGTGAAAGAGATGAAAGTTGTAGAGATGAAAATGTCTAGGTTTGCCATGGGAGTGATGAGAAAAGACAAGATTGCAAACGAGTACATCAGGGGTACAGTTAAGGTAGAATGATTAGGAATGAAGATGAGAGAGGGCAGGCTGAGGTGGTATGGACATATCATGAGGCAAGACAAAGAGTATGTTGGAAGAAAGATGATAGAAATGGAGTTACCAGGAAAGAGGAAAAGGGGAGACCAAAGAGAAAATTTTTAAATCTAGTGAAAGAAGATATGCAGGAAGTTGATGCAAAGTAGACAGATGTTGAAGACAGGACAATTTGTAGGCAGATAATATGCTGTGGCTACCCATGATTGAAGAGAAAAGTCAAAAGGAGAAGAAGAAGATTTTCCTGACTCTCAAAAGACATTGAAGGTGTAATACTTATAGCAATCATCAACTGATGAACCTACCTGCTTTTGAGGATGCCAAGATACTGTTGTTTAATTAAAATTTTTTACTTGTTTTTTTTGTTCTATTTAAGATATGATTAAAATTTAGAGATGTGTGTTAAAAAATGGTAAACAATATTTTTCATAAACTGTCTCTTTCAAAGTCACAACAGAATGATGTTAGTAGGTTTTAAACTACAACTGTGTCAATTGTGTTTGCTGTCAATACAACACTGCTACCCATTTGATCATGCTGCTAAGTTATTGAGTCTGTTGTTAATTAACACATTTTTTTTTATTTTATAGTCCTACCAGTGTTAGTCAAGCTTTTAATCTAAACTTAATGACTATAAAAATTTTTTGTTTTAGTTACATCAGCAACTTATGAGTAATTTTTTTTTGCTTATTTATTTTTAATTTTATGCTTGTTTATTATCAACTATACTTTGGATTTAAATTTATTATTATTATTGAAGCATATGAAATACAATTTAAGTGGTCTAAAAGTATAATTTAAATTAATAATTTTTGTAGTTTGTTTTACATTATTTTAATTTTAATTTATATTTACTTTTAATTTTTGTGAAATTATTCAAGACCAGTGGCAACAAAATCTATTGTTAAACTAAATTTTTAATTTTTATACATGTATCTTATTATACATGTATATGTTTGATAACTATGATGTCTTGAAAAATTATTGTTGCTTTTAAAAAACCTGTCAGATAATTTCTTTTTTATAATAGATTAGAATCTCAAACATCCATCCCAAAAAACACTGCACCAACATATTTTTAAAAATTTTTTTTATAACTTTATAATTCTTTTCAATTCAAGTTTTTTACAAAAAACAATAAAAAAAGCATACTTAGATGTTTATCAAAAACATTGTCTTTTGTTGGAATTTAGTTTTAATTTTATAGTTTAATTTTAAAACTTCTTTCTTTTATCTGAAAAAAAATAGCTCTCTTTTTGGTTTTTATTGGACTTTTAAGAACAAGATTAATTCTTAAAAGTATTTTTTAAGTATTGATTTGAAATAAAGAGGGGAGCATCACTTGACTGACAAAAGTGAATTATCCAAAAACACCACTTGACTGACACAACAACTGCAGCTGTCACACCCATAAAATATACAATTTTCTCTTTAAAGTGTATTTGTTATAGTATTAGGGTTAGGGTTAGGATCATTGTGTATATTTTATGATTTGATATAACTTATGACAGCTGACAGTAACAGATGAATATTTTTCAGTGGGCAGGAAGCTGACAGCTGTTGTTGGACAACTGACTGTTTTGAAAAATTTCCTTTGTTGTTGGTCAACTGCCAGTTTGAGGGAATTCCATAAATTTTGTCAGTCAAGTGACATTGACCCAAATAAAAATTTTTTTATTACAATACGTGACAAAGTCATTATTTTCCTATCAAAGTTATATATTACAAACCTTACAATCATGTTTTAAACTTATTTGTGTACAAACCAGTCAACTATCAGTGGTAACATTAATATTATTAATATAAATTAAACTGTTTTAAAAGCCTCATATTTGTAATTAACTTTTTTTGTGTTTTTTTTTAATTGTTTTTCTGAAAATTACATTAAAGAGAAACAGTTTTTCTATTTTTAGATTTTTGAATCATAAAACATTAATTTTTTTAAACAAAAAATACTTTTTAGTTCTTAATTTGTATTAGTTCAATTCTCTAAAAAGTACTTTGAAAAAATATATACATGAAAAAGCATTGCATTTTTAAGCATGTTTAGGAATAATTGGAATTGATTTTAGCTTAATGGATGTTTTTTATTGAATTATTGTTTTTATCTTGCAGACAAACTTCTTTTACATTAATAACTAAGTCATCATTTCTTGGTTTTTCTTTTTTTATTTTTACAAAATTTGTAATAGCATAATCCCAAAAGTAGAAAAAATAAATTACATGTAATGTTTTCAAAAGTTAAATTTTTTTAATTTTTGACTGTAAACAAAATCATATATTAAGCTTCATTTACTTAACAAGTTTTTTGTAAACAAGTAATTTTTTGTTTTTAGGCAAATCTCTGTTTATACAACGGTGCTCTGAAAAGTTAAAAGAAATATTTGCTGAGGAAAATGCTTATTGCAATTTTTCTGTGATTCGCTTTCTTGAGAAACAAGTTGATATCAATTATGTTATTGATGTATTGACTCATTCTGGGAAAGATGTATCAAACAAAGACCCACATTTTGTGCATATTGACATTACTCCAGCTGTATGTATTATTTTAGTACCAACAAAATTTTTTTAATGAATTTAAATCTGTAAATCAGTGCTTCTCAACCTTATTATCATTACAGTCCAAAAACCTAGAACATATATGTTGCAGCTCATTTTCAATATGTAAAGTGATCATCTTTTTTTTTCTTTTGTCATCAAGTAAATTTTAGTCACAAATTCTAGTCATTAGAATTGTAAATTTGGTTAAAAACTCTTGACATTAACAGAAATTACTTTTTACCACAGCAAATATATTTTTTTAACACATTTTTCACATCATTTCTGTGTGGCTCACAAACTCACTGTGGTCCACAGTTTGTGAAACCATGTCTAGAGTTTAAAGCTTTTTTTAAGGTAGATTGATACTTTTTTTTCTCTACTATCAATTCTCAAAAAACACAAAAATAATTCGGCACTTTGTAAACTATTTGATCAATTTCCTTTGCCTTTTATTTAAACAAAATAAACAACACAATGCATTATAAAAAGATTTTTTCTCTTGCCAATTCTAATTTTCTATTTTTTTTCATTTTCTCTAAAGTTCTTTGGAGCATCTTGTCCATTGTTTTAAATGTTTTTGATATGCTTCCTCAAACTCTTCAACTAATGCCTTGCAAAACTACTCTTCCTGACAATGACAATGTTGATCAACTTGCAATGTTTTTAACAGTTTCAACTCCTTCGTTTCCAATTCCTAATCTATTTTGTCAACTCTTTCTGCTCCTTTATCATACCTAATGCTGAAATTTCTCAATGACACTAAATTTCTTTTTAACTCTCTATCTGACTCTTTGATGGATACCTGGCCACTTTTTTCTTAATGCTAATGACTTAGCAGATGCTTTCACTAAAGCTGGTGCCATATATGACCTCTCTAGCCACCATACTATTCTTTCTCATCTCATATCCTTTTGACTTCCATTTGGTTACCCTAGGAGATGTGCCATCCAATCTGTTTTTTCCATTGTAAAATCCCTACTGTGTCTTCTGAGGAACTTATTTTTCTTCACTTGGTTTGTTGTGACCTCTTTTGTTTATGCTGCAATGGACACAGCACCCTTCTTGGCTCATACCTCATATCTGCATAAAATTGGTTGAATTGAGACTTTTTTATGCAGCAATTGTGTTTGAAATCACAAGACATCTTTTCATCTTGTCCCTCCTTTAACTCTTGGAAATCTTTGGTCCAGGACATGACAGAACATTGAAATCAGAAGTTAAATTAAGACTGAATCTTTTGTTTTTGCCATGAATGTAGTGTTTCCATCTATTTTTGCATGCTGCTGGAATTTCAAAAAGTTTATAGAAACATTTAAAAAATACCATACTTTAAGTTTTATGTTATAATAATGACATAAAACTATAAGCCCAAATCAAATACAAGAATTGCTATCAAAAAACATCAATTAGACATAAAATAAGAACTAAAATTTTTAATTGTCATTGAAGCATTATGAGTATTATAACTTAAAGTTTTTAAACTTAAAGTTTTTAGGTAACTTTCAACACAACCAAAGAAGTATAATGTAAAAAATAAATTATCTAACAAAACAATTTAATTGAGTTAAGCATTTTTAATTTAAAAAAATTAAAATCAGACTATCTTAAGGAAGTATTAGAATAAAAAAATAACAAAATCATTGCTGTAGATTTTATGCAATTTCTATCTAGGATCTAAAGTCTTTGACAAGTGTTTATAAGGCTTCTATGCTTGCATTTGTTTAATTTTACTTTGATCTTGTTATTCATTTACTTATTCATTTTCATATACTTCAATTTAAATTTACTGTCAGCAGTGTGGTCAAGTGGTTAAAGCACTGGGCTCATAACCAACACGGTCTCAGTTCAAAACCCACTCACGCCATTCTGTTGTATCCTTGGGAAAAACACTTTATGGCACATTCCCCTGCTTGGTGGTCCTGGCAAGCAGTTTTAAATTACAGTCATATCTCTATTAAATTATAAGCAGACATCAATATCTTGGCATCTCCTGAAGCAGGTCAGGGTAATTGCCTATCCTATGTATTAGCGCCTCCGTCTCTTTCCTGCGAGTCAGGAGGATAAATATAGAGATAAAAATTAAAAAATTAAATTCATGTTTGTACAGGTACAAAGTGGAGTATTGAAATTTTTGTTTGATCTTATTATTTTGGGAGAGCTGAAAAATAGTTCTGGAAAAGTTTGGAAACGACAGCAAACTCACTTTTATGCTTTAGAGTATACAATTCCTGAAAAAAAGGTTGCTTTTATAATTTTAGTTAAAAATCAGATTTAATTTGGAATAGACTGTTCTAATATTTTAGGTCAAGACTTCACTCATTGCTCTCTGTGATAGTGTGTTTGCATTTACATTTATCAGGTATTGCTAAAGTTTTGTTATGCTTTGTTTTTCCAGAAATTGATTAATTATTTAAAAAACTATTGAAAATCTATTTTTATTAGTTGCAAAGTATTGTTTCAATTGATATTGTATCAATTGGAACTATTCATTTTATTAGTAAAAATTCCAAATGGAAGCAAAGATATTGAGATTTCTGGCCTACTATATGTGCACCATAAAAAGTCTGACATAACTAAGGTTTCTCATATCAGTCAAATGACCATATACAGAGTTGCAGGTTATTTGAGTAAAGGTGAAACCTTTAGAAGACCTTTAGAATACCTTTAGAACCTTTAGAAAGAATAGACCTTGCACCAGCAGACTACAAACTGTATAGAGACCATTAGAAAATCATTCAAAAATGATCTAATACTCAAAATGACTCATCTTGCAAGGAAAAAGAAGATCTCTGTCTTCACAATGAATAGGGCTATCACGATTGTAGGTGCTCTTTTTGTTTTAAATGCATCAAGAAGCCTCTGTTAAACTTACTTGACTTTACAATGAAACAGAAGTTACTTGAGCTATGTAGCCTGCTTCTTAACAACCTTAAATATTATGGAATTTTTTTCAGATGAAAAGATCTTCACAATTAATTCTGTTGTAAAAAAGCAAATAGAACAAGTTATTAGCTTTGAGCAGGACATCTCTAAGTTATGCAACATGTCTATGACCAAACATTTGGCCTTTGTGATAATGGTTGAAGTAGTGGCTTCAAATGGTGTTATGTTGCCTGCAGTGTGGTTTTTATGCAACTCTGTATACTATCATTTCACTGACATTAAACACTTTTGTAATGTCTGACTTTTTATGGAATGCAAATAGTAGGGCAGAGATTTCAATTCTCTTTGCTTCCATTTTGAATTTTTACTGATAATTTAAACAATTCCAATTAATACAATATGAATTGAAACAATGCTTTTCAGCTAATAGAAATAGATTTTTAATAGTTTTTTAAATGATCAATAAATTTCTGCAAAAAAAGTGTAACATAACTTTACCAATACCCTGTATTTTATTTATTATGATGTTTGTGAATGTATTTACTAATATAAATTTTAAAGTTCTTGTATTTAATGGCATTTAATTATATCAACTAATATTGCTAATTAGTATTAGTTTATATTATTTAACCCTTAAACGCCCAAGCGTTTCACTGAACACTATTACCTATCTGGGTTGCTAACAACCCGGTCTGTTAAATGGCACTGTGCAATTTCTATATTTGTATATCTTCAGAAAACTTAGTTTTGAATCATTTCAGTCTGATGTAAGCTTATTTTAATTCACCACAAAACAATGAAACAAACGATGAAAAGGCTTCAACACTGAGTAGAAAGAATAACACTAAAACAGTTTCGGTTTACTAGCTTTTAGTAGAGTAGCCATAATTCTGCTGATTAAAGCATAGTGTGAATCATGCTGCACAATACAAGCATAAAACTGTCACTGGTTTATAATCAACACAATATGGCTCACTACATTCTTTGCACACGTTAGCTGTTTTGCAATCCATTCAAGCTGGGCAGATGTAGCACCTTCACCTTTTACGCTTTCCACCTTGATGTGTAGCTGACTGAGAAGCCTCAATGTACCCACATTTTAGCAGTGCAAGTTTAGTATTGTTCGGAAGCTGTTTTTCTTGCACTTGACGCTGTAGCCATGGATGAAGCAAACTCATGCCCAAATTTTCTAAGAAGACTCGATTTCCATGAGTTGCTTGACTTTCACTTTGTGAAAATTTTGCTCAGAAGATCACCATGCTGTTGATTCTGGCAATATTGAAGCAGTTGTAGAAGTAAGCAAGTGGCCAGCACTTTGTCCTTTTCTGCATGCTGTAGTTATGACACAATTGATCAACTTGATCAACAGCTGCTTTAGTAGCATTGTAGTTGAGTATCATTTCGGGCAAACCTGTTTCTTTGTCAACTTTGATATCGTTGTGCATAGTCGAAAGTAAAACTACAGCTTTGTTTTTCTTGGGTACATGCAACACTAAAGTCTGCCTGTCACTAAATCCAAACAAACTTGATCCTACACTTCTTCTTTTTTCTGTTGCAAATTCACATGGAAGTTCCCTTCTGTTTTTCTCATGGTACCTAGTAAGGTTATTTGCTTTTGAAGTAAGTCAGCAGCAAGCTGAGAGCTGGTGAACCAATTATCAGTTGTAATATTGATTCCAGAAAAGTGCAAAGGACTAGAAAGAATTTTTACAACATCACTTGCCAAGCCAACGTTTCTCTGACTTCCTTGATGCCCAAGATATGGCTTTGCATTAAATGTGCAGCCAGTGAGACAGTCACACAACAAAAACAACTTCATTCCATACTTGTCTGGCTTGCTGGGCATGTACTGTTTGAAACTACAGTGACCTCGAAATGGTATGAGTTGTTCGTCTACGGTTACAAATGCACTCACAACATAACATTTTCTACAATTTTTAACAAACTGTTTCCAATTACGTCAAAATGGAGCAAACTTGTCATCTGTGTTGTGATCTTCATGACTGTCAAATTGTAGGTTTGCTACAAGCTGCTCAAAGCAATTACAGCCAAAAGAAGCAGGAAATATAGCCCTTCTGGATGGACCAGATGACCACAATGAGCGAAGCAATTCGTGTTGAGAATGATACACATCAATGAGGTACAGTAGACCAACAATACCCCTGATTTCACACAAGTCAACTGGTGCCCACTTGTCTGGATTTTTACCCTTTGCTCTCAGGTCTTGCCTTGCTCGATTGTTTGTATGTTTGACAACCTGCTTTAGCATATCTTCATCAATGAAGAATGTAAAAGCATCTACTTCATTTTTGATGTCTTTTGCATTTCCAACTGGTTCTTCTCTGGTGTGTCTGATATTACATGCACATGTTTTTAATGGTGGAGGACATGTCGCAGCCACACCTGACCATTTCTTCCCCTAAATGTGCTTTGGGTCACAGTGTCACTGCTTTCCGTAGAATCATCACTGTCACTCTCTTCCTCACTGCTATCACTCATTCCATCTTCTCCACTCGTCCATGCACCTGGGCTGTTTACAGGAGATGGATCATTCATATTCTCGTTAGTCTCATCATCATCATCTCCAGCTGACGGTAGGTTGTCTTCATAATCCTCGCTTACAACGCTACTGCATGGTCCGAAATGTTATCCTTTAAATCTGACCAAGCCGCCAGTTGTGTTGCAGCTTTTGCTGTATCCAGAAGCCTTCTTGCCATTTTGCTGGAGATTTTTTTTAAACTATACGAATCTTGCGTGAATATTGAAAGGTAATGACAGTAGTTTAAGCACTATTTATAATTTGACTTAAATTTATCATTTGTGGTACTTTGAAAACTAAATTTGATAAAAAAAAAGTACTTATTTATGAAAAAATTACAGTATTACCTAACATGGGTCCCTAGAGACCCTATAAGATTTTTGCTTCAAAACCTCAATAACTATTAAACTGGATGAAAAAATTTAAAGCTATCAATGTGCAACAGTAGAGAAGTACATGCTTTAAGAACACCGGGAGATATGGGAGGAGAAAAAATTGATTGGGTCTCTGGAGACCCACATAGGCGTTTAAAGGTTAAGTACAATTTTATATAATATTTGAAAAGTTTTATCATTGCTGTCATAAATCTATGGTACTACGACACTTGATCAAACAACAGTTGATTGAACAACACTTGATTGAAATGACACTTGATCAAAACAACATTTAATCAAAATAAAACTTGATCAAAATGACACTTGATTGAAACAACACTTGATCGAATTGACACTTGATCAAAACAACATTTGATCAAAATGACAGTTATAAAAAAACAAAAGATTTACTTTTGAAGGTTTCTGCAATTGAACAATCTGGTTGTTACTGTAAATTAGATTTATAAAAAGCAGAGGCCGTCAGATCAAATGTTGTTCGACTAACTGTTGGGTCACAGTAAATCTACAACACAAACTAACATTAAATTGTTATTTTAGGTTCATCTTTTATTCTCTAAACATCTTCATTTGTTTCCAAATGTACATTGTGTACCACCAAGAACTGTGTTAAGATATTTAAAAGGCAATGCAACTTGTCCTTCATCTGATCATATTTCAATGGATGAAAAGTTGTTGCTGCAGGATATATATCAACGTCCTTATCAGTATCTTTTAAAATCCATGCAACAAGAAAACCTTGATAATTTTAAATATAAAAATCCTATACATAATGCATTGGAATGCTTGCAGACATTACTAAAATACTGCAGCATTGAAGAACCTTCTTGGTCAGAACTTAGTCATTTTTCAAAGTTTTTAAATACTCAACTGCAAGATTGTGAAAATTCTGTTTATTGTAATCAAAATCTTGCTGGTAAATATTCTTGTTTGGCTGGACTGAAAAACTTTGCAGTTAAATTTATGATTAGAATGTCACAAGATTTTGCTACTCCTTCATTGAATACAGAAGCACATGTTTTTCACAAACCTGAAAACGAAAATAATGTGTTTGAATTGCATCAATTACGGCGACGTTGGGAAACTGGATTTCATCCATATTTATTTTTTAATTCTGATCGTGAATCCATGTCTTTTGTGCATTTTAATATTGATAACAAAGGTAATTTATGTCATCCAAAAACAAACCAAATTGTCTTGCCTAATGCAATGCATCATGAACTGGTTTCCACCTTGAAACATAATTACAAAGTAAATCTAAATCAAGATTTTGATCATTTGGATCGTGAAAAAAAATTGGAAACACTTTTCAATGTTTTTGGTGCAAAACAAAAATTTGATCCTGTGAAAGAACAGTTTGTGATTTTCGATCCTGATCCAACATATGAGCTGACTACTGACAATGTGCTGAAAATGTTGGCAATTCAAATGCGATTTCGTTGTGGAATACCTGTTGTTATGATGGGTGAAACTGGTTGTGGAAAGACAAGAATGATTGAATTTATGAGTAAACTCAAAGCTGGACACAATGATCAAATTAAAAACATGCTTGTTGTAAAAGTGCATGGTGGTATAACTGTTTCTATGATTCAGAAGCATGTTGAAGCAGCAGTTAGTTTAGCCAAGAAAAACAAAAATATAGAAACAACATTGTTTCTTGATGAAGCCAATACGACTGAAGCAATTTATGCAATTAAAGAAATTGTTTGTGATTTGACTGTTTGTGGAAAGCCTTTTTTTGAGACTGGATTAAAAATAGTTGCTGCTTGTAATCCTTATCGAAAGCATGATGAACAAGCACTTGAGTTAATGGAAAAGTCTGGTCTTGGTTTTCATGTTAAAACTGAAAGTGTTACAGAAACATTTGCTGGAATTCCTATGAGGCAGTTGGTATATCGTGTTATTGAATTACCACCAAGTATGCAACCATTGATTTGGGATTTTGGTCAATTAAGTCATGATACAGAAACTATATATATCAAGCAAATGGTATTGAAGCTAAGAAAAGTTGTTAACAGTGACAGGCAGCTAAAGAATCTTAAACCAGAAATGGTTGAAGTGATTACCAATTGTTTGCATCATTCTCAAGTTTACATGAGAGAAAAAAGAGATGTTTGCAGCTTTGTAACTTTAAGAGATGTTGAACGAACAATTAAAACTTTCAAATGGTTTTATTCAAAATTAAAAGTTTTGGATAAATATGCATGCAAAAAATCAAAGCAAAGAAAACAACTTTCATTGCCATATCGAGCTTTGATTCATGCTTTAGGTGTATGTTATCATGTTACTCTTGATGATAGAAAGCCTTATCGGGAATGCATTGCAAAACAACTTCAAAAATTATCAAATATCACTGAACAAGATATTTTAAATGAAATTATTGATTGTCAAGATTTATTTTTCAACTCTGTTGTACTTGAAAGTGATATTGGTCGCAATGAAGCCTTGAGAGAAAATGTGTTTATGATGATTGTTTGTGCTGAAATGCGAATTCCTTTGTTTTTAGTTGGGAAGCCAGGAAGCTCCAAATCATTGGCTAAAACCATTGTTGCAAATGCAATGCAAGGTCGAAATTCTAAAATTGCTTTTTTTAAAGAATTAAAACAAATTCATGTATCTTCATTTCAGTGTAGTGCAGTATCAGATGCTGTTGGAATTGAAAGAGTGTTTAATCAGTGTGCAATGTTACAAAAAAATGAAAAGTTGGATGATTTTGTTGCAGTTGTTGTGCTTGATGAAATCGGATTGGCTGAAGACTCCCCCAAAATGCCACTGAAGGTTCTCCACCCCTTGCTTGAAAATGCCTCAACTAATCCACAGTTTGTTTCAGATGAACATTGCAAAGTAGGTTTTGTGGGTATTTCAAATTGGGCTTTAGATCCAGCTAAAATGAATCGAGGTATTTTTGTTACACGTGGTAAACCATCAAAAAATGATTTGGAGAAAACTGCTGAGGCAATTTTTGAATCAGACAACGGTAAAATTCAGCAACTTAGTAGTGTAATAAAGTCATTAACAACTGCATACTTAAAAGTTTATGATAAGCAAACTAAAGAATTTTTTGGATTGCGTGATTACTATGCTTTGCTTAAAATGTTATATCACTTTATATCCAAAAATGAGCAAATTTTGTTTTCTGACATTGCTCAGCTTGTTGTAAGAAACTTCAGTGGCTCTGAACAAAATGTTCTGGAAGTGTTTCAAAAGCACTTGGACAATTGCTTTAATTATACATATATTCCTGATGTGCCAGTAGTATCATTAATCCAAGAAAACTTAAATTCAGTTTTTGAAAGTAGATTTTTATTGCTGTTAACCAATCAGTATTCTGCTGTTGGCCTTTTGCCTAAAGTAATGGGTAATATTTCCAATTACCAAGTTGTATTTGGTTCTAGTTTTCCCAGTGACAATGATTACACAGAAGTTTGCAAAAATATCAACAAAATTAAAGTGTGTATGGAAACTGGTCAAACAGTTGTGTTGCTCAACTTGAGAGATCTTTATGAGTCTCTTTATGATGCTTTAAATCAACATTATGTCACATTTGCTGATCAAAGATATGTTGATCTTGGTCTTGGTGGCCACAGAGTCAAGTGCAGGATTGCTCCAAGATTTCGTCTGATAGTTATTGAAGAAAAACAAATTGTTTATGATGAATTTCCAATTCCTTTAATCAATAGATTAGAAAAGCACATTTTAGACATGAGTAGCATTTTAACTCATGATCAGTTACACTTAGTAAATCATCTAAAAGATTGGCTACAACATTTTACCAACACACGCAAAGCTTTACCTTTTAGATCATTTTTCAAAGAAGATGTATTTCCTGGTTATAAAGAGGATACTGTAGCATCTGCTCTCTTACTTACAAAAAGTAATGATATCACTGATATTAAAAAAGTGTTGATTCAAACTGCTTCACTTGACAGCATTTGCAGATTATCCAAATCTGAATTAACTGATGAGGTTGATATTTTGCAAGATATTTACTTCAATCAACAAGAGCATGACAGTTTGCTTGCTTTATTGCAAAACCAACTTCAATCAGATAAAAAACTTAGTGTTTTTGAAGTTACATCATTTTCACAAATGCTAATTGAAAAAGATCGTCAAGAACTTCAAAAACTTTTGCAATTAAATTCAAATGCAGTCATGTTGTTAACTTTGCAACAGTTTCGAACAGAAAGGGAGTTTTCTGAAAGATTAGACAAATTCTTTACTGCTGTTTTACAAAATCCTAAAACTCCATTTATTTTGTTAGTGCAGTGTCCTCAAGCACATTTAAATGGGAGTTTAATTGCTTGTGCAAAGTATGCTACATTAAACAAAGTAAAAGAGTTTCAACAAAGAAATGTTTCCAATTCTAAAGTTATTGCAATGTTTGTATTGACTATGGAAAGACATATTGCCCCTCATAAATTTAAAGCATCTTTTTCAAGCTTTCACAGCTCTAATTGTTCTTCAATCTTTATTGATGAGTTAAAACCTTCCAGGAAATATGTTGCTTCTGTCAGTAGGCTTTGGAAAATGACCATTTCTCAAATTGTGGATTTTGCTCTTCAAGATAATGAATTTTCAAATAAAGTTTTAAATGTTAAAGAACTGATAAATGCATGCATTCCATTTGCTATGGCTAAATTAAAAAACAAAAATGACTTCCAAGGACGAAATCGAGTAAAAATTCTGAGTGATTTGTGCTTCAAGTTACCTACAATTTCAACAGTATTTTTAAGATTACTTGTAAATAATGTCAACAAGTTATTTTCTGATTATGAGCATCAAAAAGCCAATGATGATCATTGGCTTGTCCATGTTGCTTGTTCTGCTCAAGACTTGCAAGAATGTGGCTCATTTAAGAATGGAGTTTGGTTGTTTTTGAGGAATAAATTTGCCATTGCAGTTGCAAAGATAATTGCTGGTGCAGATGTTGATTGTAACCTCAATTTGTTAAGAAATGAAGAGCTAGTTGATTTATGGCTGCAAATGTTTGAATCAGGATATTTTGTAAATATGCAATGGCCAAACACTTTCATTTGTGATAGTTTCCTTGTTCAAGTTCAACCAAATTTCAATTGCTCATTTCCTTTTTCAAGATTTTTGTATGAAATGATGTTAAAACAGTGGATGATAATTACAGATAAAGGTTTTGATAATGTAAAGGAACAATTTTTTAACCATCTTTGTAATAAACCAATTCCATTTTTGGAAATAGCTGTTGAAAAAACTAATAATAAGAGTTTGATTCAGTTATTTATAACTGACTTTGTATATTTCTTTTACCAGATAAATTTTTTTGATGACTCTATTTCTGAACTAAAAATGAAAACTGTTCAAAGTTGTGTTTTAAAATTGCTTCAGAATCAGAAAAACTTTGTAGCTAGTTGCCATGCTTTTGTTAAAATTTTTGTATTGCTGCAAGAAATAAAAAAAAGATCTACAACTTTTTTTTGGAATTGTTAACATAAATACAGAAATATTGAAAAATCATACAGATTGGATAAATGAACAGTCCAATTTTGAAGAGTTTCTTGTTCACAAACTGGCCTTTTGCTCATTGCTAGAAAAACTTGGTAAAGATGCTGAAAACCAAATTGGTTCTGTTGAAAGTTGTAAAAAATGGAAAACTATTGTAAATAAAGCTAAAGTTGCTGCTGATACTATAGTACCAATATTGGATAATAAATTCAAGCAGTTATGGTATCAAATTTTGTTTGCTGAAATGTTTTTAGAACAACTTGTTCCTACTTCATCTACATCTGAAACTGCCCAACATTATTTGACATGCCTAGCACCTCTGGCCAAAACACTTTGGAAGAGTGCTACAATGCTTAATGGTCTTTCCAATTTGAAGTTTTTAAATATTTTTACAAAAAGATTGCATGGTTACAAAAAAAGCATTGAAGTTAGTATATTATGTGATTGGCATCAAACTAAATGTAAATTATGCAAAGCCCATCCAATGTCAGAGCCAGTAAAACTTTCATGTAAACATTACATTTGTTTTAAATGCATATCCCAAGAAGTTTCTGAAAGAGCTTGTCCTCATTGTCGAAAAAAAATTCCTGAAGAAACTGTTTTGGAACCACTAAAACTTTCTTCAGAACAAAAAAATGAGTTAAAAAATTTTCACACTGCACGTTCTAGTTTTTTTCTTGAGTTTCTTTCCACTTTTTACTTTGCTAGTTCAACAAACAATGCTAAGCCAAGCATAGATTCAGATGAGTTAAAATTATTGTTGGAAAAATTGGTTATTTGTGATGACAGTTTTGCATTTCATAAATCACAAGGAGCTGGCTTGAGTGACTTGGATTTTAACATCAATGGTCGGTCATACATTCTTCAGCTGTTACTTCAATGTAATGCTGGTATTGTTGAAGATTGTTTAAAACGCTACTTAAATATGGAAACCATCTCAACAACCAAAAAAGATGATTTGGTTGAAATATATATGTTATGTGTTCAAAATATGCTTAATGCTGTACCAATTAACAAGGACATTGATGATGAAAATGATATTTTCAAATATGAAGTTGAACAAGCAGATATTTTGCTAGATAAATGCCACAAAATTCATCATTTTAATTTTAGTCAACTTCAACATCTTGAGTTTTGTGTAAAATTACAGTTTGTTGTCAGAGTGGTAGTTTTGTGTATAAGCAAAATACACCATCAAAAAATATCTTCCACAAAGCTTAATCAAATAATGAAAAATTTCGTCACAAAAGTGGCAAATATTTGTCAAAATCCATTGTTTAGTGAGATGAAACTTTATATAATAAAATTGTTTTGTCACTTTTATGGATTAAATGCTTTCAATATTTTGTTAGAAAATGAAGCATTGACCTCTATAGTGCCTCAAAATATTTATCCTGCTCAAGACAGTGACCAAAACTTTTATTTAGAGTCAGATTATCTTGTTCTTTTAGGTAAAAGCTATTTCAAAGTCAAATCCATACTCTTAAATATTTCAAAGCAAGAAGACTTTCCTAAGACTTTTCAAAGTATTGTTCATGAAATTCAGCAATCAAAAGACAGTTTGTTTCAAGTGGTTCTTGCTTTATCAGTTTGGACTGCTAAAGGTCCTGTAAAATCTCAACTTAAACATAAAGCCTATCATTACATTGTTGGTCAATTAAAAACACATTTTACTGGCAAAAGATCTCTTCAAATATTTGATGATATTGCTGAAAGAAAGCTGAATAATCTAGTTCCAGATAATGACATCTCGTTTGAGTGGAGTTACAGGTTAGTTGAACTTTTAAGTATATTTGGTGCAACTGTTTTTTGGCATGATGAAACCTTGCTATCTGAATTTTCCAAATTGATTCTTAATCCAAAGCATTTTGATAAAGCTTTTTTGCCAACTATGCCAGTGTCAAACTTTTTTTTGGTGAAAGATATTATGAAACAAGATAAATGGTGGAGTATTGAAAGTAAAGCATTCTTATGTCCAAATGGTCATCTTTATGTTATTGGAGACTGCACAAAAGCAAATCAAAGTGGAATCTGTCTTTTATGCCACCAGCCTATTGGTGAAAAGGGTTATGATATTTTGCATCATGGAAACCGAGCTGTGGAAATAACTGAAGAATCTCAGGCAGGGTATAAACTAAATTGCATCAATGTGGACCAACCTGTTGTTCCAGAGAGAAAATTGAGCAAGCTTTCTGTTTGTGTGTTGAGAATCAGTCTTCATGCAGCAATGTTACTTGCTTCAAAAACTGAGAATCACATTCAAAAGTAAATTTATTTTACAATTTTGCTATGATTAATCTAATGTACAAAAATTAGTATTGATGAACTAATATTTGGAATTTTGTAATTATATTTATACATGAATAAATACTTGATAAGTCTATAAATTATTTTTTTTAACATGAAGTAAATTTTTAAAAACTTTTATTTTAGAATGCTTAATATCCAACCTAAACATCTTTCTAATTTTTTGATCAAGAATTTAATGAAAGACATAGAATCATTTTCACAACTTCTTGGAAGAAATATAGATGAAGTATTCATTCTTCTTTATGAAATCTTTTGCAGAATACGATTAGTTGAGGTTTGTTTTAGATTTATCAATAATTTTATCAGATGGATTGTACAGTGGTATATGTTCCAGTAGTAACTACTTGACTGATGCAGTTAAAAAGCAAAAAACTTTTTTTTAATGTTGAGAAAGAATTTTTGATTGTTTTTTTAAGTTTTATTCATTGCCAAATTGAACAAAAATTGATTTATTTGTAATTACAAGAAAAGATTAATCAAATATTCTAAAGTAATTTTATTTTAGATTATTTATCTAAAAGCACATATAATTTTGTTTTACAAGTATAAAAATCAATCAATTTATTTTGTTAACCTGTACCATATCATTATTAAAATTATCTTTGCATGTCTCAATTATAGTAATTGCATTATTTTATTATTTAACTTGCAGATGTATCTTAGAACATTAAAAAAATTAGTTTTGTCCAGATTAATAATTTTATATTAGCTGTTCAATTTTTCAAGCAAAAGCAGTTTAGGGTTGTGTCAGACAATAAGAAAAGAATATCTTAGTGATACCAGATTGTTTACAAAGCTATTTGAATAGAGTTGTTTACAAGTCTTTATCATATTTCTAATCACAATATTCTAAAGTTGCAGTCTTAACTCTAAAAAAACTAAAAAGAGAAATCTTTGGAATAGCTTGATTGGATTCAAACTACAGATTGACAAATAAATTGTTACAGCAGACCAAGATTTAATTTAGAAAAGATTACATGCAAAAAAAATTACAAGTGTTTAGGATCATTATCATCATCATCAATCCAATTTTAATCTGGTTTAATCTTTAATGACTGGAAGTGGTCGAATGCATTCTACTACTTCTGCAACTCTTCTTACATCTTCTCTCCACCTACATTGATCTGCTGCATCTTTTTTTTTTAAACCATTCCTTCTCATGTTTCTTTTGAATTGTTTCCTCCATTTCATCCTTGGTTGGCCCTGTTTACATTTTCTATCCATTTTATGTACTATTGCCTTCATCAAAACATTTTCCTCAGGTCGTCTCAAAATATAACCATACCATCTTACATCATTTGCCCTTGCCAGCTTATATGCTGCTTTCTTCAATCCCAACATATCCATTAGCTTCTCTGTATTCCTCTTGTCCACTAAATTTACATCGCACACCATCCTCACCATAGATCTCTCTAATCTTCTCAAAATAGCTACTTCATTTTTTCCCAAACACCATGTTTACTTTCATTTAACATAGCTGGTCTTACATAGCTTTTATATACCTTTCCTTTCATCAATAGAGAGAATATTTTTTTGAACAGTATCACACCACACTCTAAATTTCTCCCATCCCACTCTTGTTCTTGTAATTATTGCAGCTTCACATTCTCTGCTGGCATTTAACTTATCACCACGATCGTGAAATCCCTTTATAGTTTCCATTTCATCACACATTACCTTCTGTTGCACTTCTCCCACACCATTTGTTGCTTTATTACAGTTACTACAAACAAAAATGATGTACAGAAAAAAATTTAAGTAAAGAAAAAGTTTTACTGCAGTAAAGGTGGCTACTAGATTATTGAGGATAGAAGGTTAAAATATTGAAAATTTGTTATTGAGGATAGAACCCAAGAAATTATTAAGTTAGAAAAGAATCTTTTAGTTATTAAGATTGTATTATTCAAAGACAGATATGATTATTGCTATTTTTAGGAAAAGCTATCAAAGGCAACAAACTAATCTGAAATATATTGTTTGGTTTGCCAAAAAAATAGTAGAGCTAATATTTACAGATGCAAGGGAAGTTTTTGTATTGTTCTAAAGATTATAGATCAAATCTTCAATCTGATATCAATCTTAAAAAGATCATAAATTTTCGTTTTGCTTGCTTTATTACTTAATAAAAATCATATAATTGAATTTGTTAAGTAAAGTCATGGTAGGTTTTGCAAGAGTATTGGATTGTTTGTTTCTTGCCATTAAGTAATTTTATCAGTCAGAAGCTTGTTTGTACAGTAAAGAATCAAGTTTCTTTTTTGATTATTGTTTGTTGGCAAAGGCACATTTGCCATTTTTTTCTTTTAAATATCTATGAATTTGGATTGACAAGAACAGCTAAACAGAAGAATGTATCAAAATTACAAGGGGTAATTGAAAAATTTGTGGCCTATTGTAGAAGGACACAAGACACAGGTTTTGGGTTTTTTTAACACAAAATTTAATCTTTTATAATCATGTATAAGAATTTATAAGCTTCTAATGTAATAGTTTTTTGTTTTACAAATAATTGATTTAATAACAGTATGAGGGGTGATTGAAAAATGCATGGCCTAAAACACAAAAACCTCCCATGTCAAATTGATACACTTATTTTTCAACATAATCCCCTTGCAAGTTTACACACTTATTCCAACAGTCATGAAGCTTATGGATCCCCTCTTCATAGAAGCTTGAGTCTTGGTCCTCCAAATAGACCTCTACAGCATCAATGACATCATTATCCATGGCAAAATGTTGACTGCTGAGCTCATTTTTTATCTTGAAGAATAGATATGTACTGTTACTAAATCAATTATCTGTAAAATGAAAAACTATTACATTAGAAGCTTATAAATTCTTGTACACGATTATAAAATATTAAATTTTGTGTTAAAAAAACCCAAAGGTGTCCTATAATAGGCCACAAATTTTGAATCACCCCTTGTAAAAGCTTCCAAATCAGCCAAGTAGTTTATGTTACTGTAAATCTGGTTTCTATTATACAATACATTGAATGGTTTTGCAAAAATCTTGTAGCATTAAATTAGCACTACCAAGGCCAAGATTGATATCTCATCATCAGTGTGGTCAAGTAGTTAAAAGCACCATTTTGATGGTGTATGCAATCAAATAGTGGTGGTGTGAAACCTACTTGCATCACTCTGTTGTATCCTTGGAAAAGACGATTAACATTAATTTCCTCTGCTTGGCAGTGGTAGCAAGCAGCTTTAAATTTCAACCATATCTTTAAATGTAAAATCTAAAAAAGCAAAATAAAAATTTTAACTGCACAATGCATTTCTGGCAGCAGGTTGGGGTAATTGCCTGAAAGTTCCTCTATGTATAGCAACTGTGAGTTAACAGGAAAGGTTGAGTTCCACTAAAGCAGGTAGAAAAATACAATTATGTTGGGATCATTTTCACAAATGACAAATAAATATGTATATATGAATTGAAAAAGCAACAGTGACTACAAAGCAACGACAAAAATACAATTGTGTAAGGGTCAGAAACCAAATATTAATAAAGAATTGAAAAATTGCTTTTGGGACAAACATTTTAGCTTCTGGTTTAGTCATATATATTACAGATGTTTACTAAAGAGAATGTTACTTGAAAGATTATTAATTATTCTACTTTAAAATGGATAGTTTTACTGTGAAGATTTGTTGCAATTAAGTAATCTTTCAATGTGTTTTTGAATAAAAAAATTTTGTAATTAGTTACTGTATTACGATAGGTTAAAATGTTTTAGGATTTTTACAAATAAAGAATTTTTTAAATATTTAAATTTTAATACATTTTTGTCTTATGTGGTGCTTGTATTTTTGCTTTTGAGCAATACATTTTTTAAAACTTTATAAAATAATTTTCCACTTTTTCAGTTAAAACTTGTGTTTATATATAAAGGTTCAATGCGATAAAAAAAATTGTCATCTTAAAACTATGAAAGGAAGAGAAAAGTGGGAAGAAGAAGTTCAACGACATTACTTTTCATTAATTTTTAAAGATGCTGATGATATCATTAATAAAGCACAAGCTATGCTTGTTGATGCTGGAAAACTTGCTGGCAAACCACTTCCCCGGTATTTTAAACTTTAAGTTGTTTATTTATCCATCTTGCTTTTAGTAATTTTTTGATTACTTTTAATTAGTTTTTACTATTTTTTAGAGATGGCCAGAATCATTTTGCCTCCTTAGTGACCCACTACTACATTTTTCTATTTTATCTCATCTGGCATTCTCCAGTCACAAACCAATTTTTCTAACATTCTTCTTCTACACCATTCATGTTTATTTTTAGCAGCCCTAAATTTTTTTTCTTTCATCCTTTTTAAATTTAAATGTTTTTTAACTCATTAGTGCCAAAGGTTGAATATTTGTGATATAATAATAATTTTTTTTATTTTAGTTATATCTGAAGCACCTTTTGTGCAAATTTTCAGCAAAAATATTTTATTGATTTCTAAAAAACAGTAAATTATAGTATCTGGTATTTTCAAAAGATAAAAACTAATATAAATGTCTATTCATATGTACCCATCTGATTTGATTTAACCAATTTTTTTGTTTAGGAGATAAGCCACAAAGACTAATTGATGAGAATGCTCAATTCATATTTGATTTGAAATCTATTGTAGTGTAGTTCTACATAAGAAACAAAATTTAGCAAACTTGACATTTAATGTTTAGAATAGTCAACTAACAAAAATTATTTTTCAACGCAGCCCAAATTTAATTTCAAACAGATTAAAACAATTAGCAGTTCTAAAGCAACAAAAAAGTATAGATTGCTCTGATTCAATCTATCATTAGAATTTAAAAATGTTTTTAAAGTTATTTCTGTGTTGTCTTGCTGAGGCTGTAACTGTAATCAATTAGCAATTTTTCATCAAGTCAGTGAAGCAAGAAATAGACACATTTTAATGAGCTCAGAGTTAAAAAATACAACATAGAATCAAAACAAGTGAACCAAAGCAAATGAATAGTTACAACTTGTTTATTCAAACAAATCACCATCCATCAATCAATTAATCAACTTTTTTTGCATAATTTTATTTAATAAACAATAACAAAAAGTAAAATAAAAACTAAAGCTGTATATAAACAGTAATTTGATTGACCTGTTAGAAAATTGTTAATTAATCTTTTGGTCTTTAAAATAGTTAATGTGACAAAAGTTTTCTATGATAGTATTTAATAGGCTTATAACAATTTTTCAGAAGTAATATTTTTGTGTATTTTTTGTTGTGGCAAATTTTAAAACATTTTGTATGCAGCTTTGCAAAACTGCCTTGCATTTTTTACATTTATATTTTGCAAGACTATTGCATCTGCATCTTCCTTATTTATTAATCAAAGTAATCCATTGTATTGTCCCTTTGTTTCTAAAGTAAATCTTGGTGTGGAAGATTAAATTCCTGCCAGTCTTTGTTTTTCAAATCATTTACAATATCAAAAAAATTTATACACTTGGTAAATTTGCAATTATTTATATTGGAGCTTTTTTTTACAAGAAGCATTATTTGTTGCCAAAAAATAAAGAGGGAAAAATTAAAAAACTATTATTTACAGTTACTTATACTATTTCTGTATGTAGGCCCACTGCAACACTTCCATTAAATCAACAAGTTACTTATGCTTATTACAACTCATACCATTAAAAATATAAATGGCTCATCAAAAAACAATTCAAAGTACTCTTAAAGAATTTTGAGCAGCTTTTACTTTAGTAAACATAGTAATACAAGTAGGTATGTATTCTTGATCTGGAAAATTCCCTCTTCTTGCTTTAATTATCCACTCTTGCTAACTCATTATCCCATTGTTATATCAGAAAGGTCTTCAAAATTATTATTATCTTGGCTGGCATCTTCCAAGTGCAATTTTTTAGGAGCAACCAATAAATTTCTGTTCAGTTTTATAAAAATCTGTATTGAGCTTCACCACCTCAATCATTGCAATCCCAAGTAACAATGCACTAAATTCTCGAAATCTCATTGTCATGTCATCTACCTTTTCATATCTTTTAATGGTGTCAATACTGCAATACTGGTTAAACTGTAATAAACCTATAAAGATATTCCAATAATTCTCATGACATTTGTATTGCATCTCATGTAACTATATGCAGTAATTATATTTATGTTCTAAACCAGTTTTATTTATTTAACAGAAACTCAATAATATAGAATATAAAATTCTTTAAGAATTTATAATGTTAGTTTGATTAAGACTGGAACCTGATATGTCAAGATTTCAATGCTGGCATGTAAACTGCTGCACCAAATTTTGATCTTTGAATGGTGACATATTTCAATATTGTACTATAATACATATGATGAAAAAAATAAACACCTTCATAAAATCTGTTATAGCCATTTTTTAGGCAGCAACAAAAATTATTTGGGCAAAGCAATTTTTTTTTGGCATGAATAACTAACTACTTGTGCAGAACAAAGTTTCTAAATCTAAAAATATAATCAAGATGTGAGATAAAGACTTTTTTTAGTCTTTACAAGAATTTTGGGATGAAAATGTTTTGTTTCAAATACAAAATCATGATTTAGGCAAACATCAATAAAATTTGGGCAAAACTCTAACTTACCTTTTATGTTGATATGCAGCTGCCATCTTGTATTTTTAAATTTGATGATTCAGAAAATGTAATTAGTAAATAAAAAAATAAAATGTATTTATTGAATAATATTCTATAATTTGTATACATCTATTTTTCTGAGCACTCTGCATCCTTGGCTTATATAGCTAAACATCTGGTAACACTATACAATCAGTAATCGTTTGGGTCTGCAAAGCCAATGAGTTAAATTTAATACATTTAAATTTTTGTGATTGTACCTTCTTTTTACAAATTTTTTGAAGCCAAAAAAGTGTTTATATGAATAAAATAATTATTTGCTTTGATGTTTCAGTTTATCAAACTTAATTTTATTTTCATATGTTGATGTTATCAAGCACTTTGCAAGGCTGCTACTAATTGCATGTAGCATTTCTGCCATCTTGTCTATACTTGAAGCTGTTGAACAATCATTGATTGTTGCATCAAAATGAAACTTGTTGGAAACTTATATTGACCATTGATTTACATGTTTATAACAAAAAATACTAAAAATAGGTTATCCTTTGTCAATTACACAACAATGTTTCTTTATATTAAATTTGGTGATTTAATACAATTCAGTAGAGTCAATTACACAACAATCACTGGCACTAATGGGTTCAAGCATTGCCATCTTGTTTTCTTGATTACCATTTTCAAGACATGTCCAAACCAACAAACCATTCTTTTTAACCCATTATGTCAATCAAATCTTTTCAGTTTTTTTCTTTCTAACAGTTTAACATAGTTTATATTAGAGTTTTTTAGCTATTTTGAAATTGCAATTTTTTTTTGTTAACATCACATCTCAGTTTCCTTCGAAATAATTAGTCTTACTCAACATAAGTATATTAACATTTTCGTCTCAGTACCTACACCTTAACACCAATTGACTTTATTTAAGTTACTTTTTTGTTTCATCAGATCATATCAAGACTTTATTTGGTTTTTCCTGTTTAAATGATCATGTTAGAGTTCTCATGCATATATGTGTTTCTTCTCTTATCTGTTATTATTATATTATGTTTCAAATTTTATTGTTTTTGCATTGTTATATTAGATTTATTTGGATTTTTAATACAAACATAACTTATTTGAAAAGTTATTGTCTGAAAAGGCAAACAATGATATTTTTAATTATAGTTCTGTGCTAGTAAACAAAAATTAGATTATGATAAACTTAGGCTTGTGTATGAGTTGGATTGTGATGAAAATGTAACAGATGGAGTCATCAAATGGAATTCTTCCTACTTATGGAAATACAAGTTAAATGTCAACATCAAGCACTTATCACAAAAACTTGAAGGAATTAATGTTGATGCTGGAGGTATTGGCTCAATAGATTCTTTATATTGCTTAAGAATGAGATATTTTACATTATTTTACTTAAGAATGAGATAATTTACATAAATATATTTTACTTATGTTTAATTTTTTGGTAATAATAAAGTTATTTTCTTGTTCAAATTAGTGGTGTATTTATTTTATTGTTTCATTAGTATTCAGTCTCAACATTAATTTTTAAATTTATTTGCTACATTAGGTTATTGCATTTTTAAGCAGGGCTCCTAGCAAATGTGTTTTACAAAAACCCAGACATCATAAAAAAAAACAGATTTCTTTAAAAAGCACAGATATATATTTTTCTAAAAATGTTTAAATTTTAAAAAGTTTGTTTATATTTAAAAATTTTTAAAAAGTTTGTTTATTATTGCAAATCGCAATATTTTTAAAAAATATGACATAAAATATTGCTTACAAATATTCAAACAAGTGTTTGTGTTACAAAATTGAAAAATAATCAGCAAAAAACTCATCTTAAAGCTTTTATCTGACATTTGTCAAGAGATAAATATTGGAATGAAGGAAATAAATTCAATTGATTGTCTAAAAAAAAATTTATTAGACTATCAATTGAATTTTTTTTCCTTCATTTCAAAGTTTATCTTATGATGAGTGTCAGACAAAAAACTTTGAGATGAGATTTGTTGCTGGCTATTTCTTGAAAAGTTGAAAAAGTAAAGAAGCATTATAAATAACACTTTTTAATCCATGTGATCAGATTATGTTGCCATTTTTTGTCCTACATATGAGGGTGCTTTAAGAGTGCTATCAAGGGTGCTTTTTTGCTAACAAACCATTACTTATAAAACTATTAAATATTTATTTACATTAGACTTGTAAAAAAATTATCCAAAATATTGATTCTACACAAAATCGAATCTTTTTGTATATACAGGGTGGAGAAAAAGTTCCCCGACAAATTGAATTGACAATATTTCAATTATGGTAAAGGAATATTAAATAAATATATTATAATATTATTACTAGGACTATCACGAAATAAAATATGTGTCTATATTTCAATATGTCCTCCTTTAGCTTTTACTACTCTCTCAAGTTTTCCTCTGAAACTCTCAACTGAAACACAGAGATTTTCTTGTGGTATTGGTTCAGACTTTCTTCAGAGACACCTTAAAACCTTCAACAGTGTTGTGTGTTTTAGCGCAGGCTTTAGCCTCTAATATTGACCAAATATTGAAGTCTAGAGGATTCAAATTAGGTGAAGCTGGGGACCACATTTCCTTGCTTCAAAAATTCGGAAAATTGGCTTTGCACCACGCTTGAGTTTTTCTAAATGTGTGGAAAGGAGCACCATCTTGTTGGAAGGTAAAGTTTTCATTTCTGAAGTGTTTCTTCATTGCTTGAGATGCAGAGATCAAAATATCCTCAATATGAGTATTTGTATTCAGTTTCATGCCTTGTTTGATGAAAATGAGGGGTGACTTCCACGTTTTGGAGACTGTGGCCCAAACCATGACCAAGGCCAGTTTTTGTTGGCAATGAACTGTTTTCAAATGTTCAGGGATATTATCATGTTTCTTTGCCAGCACTCTGTCATTTTGAGGATTGAATTTGGCCTCCACTGTGAACAATTTTTTATCTGAAAACACAATGTCTCCTTTTCATATGCCATCCTTCATGAAGTTCAGGAGAACTTGATCTCTGTTCACTCT
The DNA here is from genome assembly GCA_963680785.1 of Diplosoma virens. Taxonomy (NCBI): domain Eukaryota; kingdom Metazoa; phylum Chordata; class Ascidiacea; order Aplousobranchia; family Didemnidae; genus Diplosoma; species Diplosoma virens. The sequence goes on along the minus strand of CAVMFT010000001.1, from coordinate 193,520 downwards.
CTTTTTCTTTTGAAGATCAGTGAGCTAATGGAGCTTCTTCAGTTAAAAGGGTGAAAGCTTGAGGTCTGTTTTTACAATGGTCTTCATAGTTTTTGGACTAATATTCATCTGAGCCAGTTTTCTGATTGATCATTTTGGATTCCTTCTGACCCTCTCATGAGCCATTTTGATGATCTTGGATGTATGAGCAGTGCAGGGGCGTCCACTTCTAGGACAGTCTTTGTCATCACCTAACTCTTTAAATCTTGCTACAGGGTCGTACATAGTTGATTTTGGTACTTTAAGCTGCTTGATGATCATTGAATTGGACACTTCCATGCAATGAAGCTCAATAATGGCATAAAATTTACTCATTTTTGACAAATTTTATGGCAATTAAAATTAGAAAACAAGACTGTAAATGAAGAATGATAATACAGCTTTTAATTGATCATCAATTTATGCTTTAGAGCAATTAAAATTTGTTTAAATTTAAAGCTTAAAAATAATTCTGGGGACTTTTTCCCCTCCCTGTAGATGCACCAAGAGAAAGGGGTTAATCATAAATAATTTAGTTATTTATTTCTCAAAAAAAAAAAATTTAAAGACATTTTTAAAAATAAAATGTAGAAACCAAGGTAGGTCAAGAAAAAACCATGACTGGGACCTCCATTTTAAGCTGTTGTTTTGAAATGTGCTGCTTGTAATTACAGCCAAAGGATCCATTCTGAAAATGGTTATTCATAGTGACCACTTGAGCCTTGTACAACATGTGGAAACTATTGTAAGATTTCAATCAGCCATGATCAAAAGGTATGTTGCCAGTTTGATTTTTTCAGAAAGTGTAGATGTTTGTATGTTAATCAGATGATTTTGCAGATACAGTCAGAAAATCGATTTGGAAGATGCAGACCAACTTTCATTGTCCAATCATTTGGTTAATCAAAGTTACTGCTTTGAGAAAGAGATTAATTTTTATATTAAAATATGGAACAAGGTTTACTTTTCTTTATAATACTAGTTTGTTTTAAATGATTAATTCATTAAGTACTGAAAAGGACAGTAGTTCTCAACATTTAATGAATCACTTTTTTAAAATATCCACTGGACCAATTTGCTATAATAATATTTTATGAATCTCATTAGTTGAAACTGTATGCAGTTTTCATATAATTCATAATAAAAATTACAAATTTGAAAAAGCCTTACAAGTATTTTTAAAACTCTCAGTGGACCACTAAAAATTTTAGGCAAACTATGTTGAAAAACACTGTAAAAAGAGAGTAATTAACTTCACTGTTTTTGCATGAAAGTGCCTTAAGTCCAAAAGTTTTTTTAACAAAATTTTAAGTAAATTGAAGTCATTTTTTTTGTTAAAAACTGTGCTTATATTAACAACAATGATTAAAATAGCTATTAAAGAAAGTATAAATTTATTAGTTGAAACTATTAAACATGTAATAAAAAACTTTCAATGGGTGCAACTTCAAATGCATATTTTGTGACCTGAGCACTTTTCGTTCTGAGCTCTTACATTTAGAATTTAAAATTAATATTTTGAAACAAAATGCCTTAATTCTAACATTGTAATTTTCAAAACTTTATTGGCTTGTAGGTTCATTGCCATCTTGCTAAATGTCCAAAATATCAACCACTTAATGAATACTTTCTTGAAAATATGACTCTTGATAGTCCAATTTCCATGTGCCTTCCCAGCAAGGAAGGAAGAGGGAGGTGTGCATATGTGCTGGTGGAGTACTTGGTTGAAAAGCAAAACCAAATCTTGCAAAAATGTCGAGAATTTTTCAAATCCCAACCCAGGTTGGTTTGATCGAAAATTTTGAGAAAATATATTGCTAATATGGTTTATTTTTTTGATTATTTAACAGACAGACAGGTAGACAGATGGAAAAGCTTTTTATTTGTCAAATGTAAACAAAAAAGAACATAAATAACACAAAAAAACACATACATTAAAATAATGTATTTGAAAATGACAGAGAGACCACAAAGAGACTGTTAAGTCTTTAAGTCAAGTACCCTCTCTTTAAATGGCAAGAAGATTTATGTGCTTCAACATGCTTAAATTAAATTATATTTACATATTAAATTGCTAGAACAAAAAAAAAAAAAAAGTAAATAAAAACAGATGAAACAAAAAACAATCAATTTGAGTACCATAGGTTGTGGGCAAAGATATTATTATTGTTATTTTTTTTATAAACTTAATAAAAAGTTTTTATAATTTTTTTGAATTTATTAAAGCATTGTAATCTTAGTTCAAGGGGAATAGAGTTTTAAATTAAAAGGCCTATATATTTTATAGAATTTTGAGTTCTATTGGTTTTGAAAAATGGGATAGCCAATTGATCACAGTTTGCTAATCTGATTGTTTTTTTTGTGTTATGAAGTGTTTTTTTTTTGCTAAAATAAAATAGTTGTCAAATGAGGATGGTGAGTGGTTTTTCAAAAAAATATAAATAAATTTAGCTATTTCAAATTTTATTAATTGTGATGGAGATAATATATTATATTTTGACATAATGGAAATGTATTGGTATACCAGCTACAGTTGTTTACAATCCTAATTGCCTTATTTTGTAAAATTGTTAGTTTTGTCAGATATGATGAATAGGTGTTTGCCCAGATAATCAAACCATAATTAATGTAAGGTTTAATTAGAGCATAGTAGAGTTTAAGTAAAGAGGTGAGGTCTAGATAATATTTGCATTTTCCCAAAATACCTACAGATCTGGAAATTTTTGTTTCCACAAAATTTATCTGGTTTTTAAAGTTTAATTTATTTTCAATTATGACAGCAAGATATTTTAATTTTGTTGCAATTTTAATTGGCATGACAGAACAACTAACATTTAGTTGAGACATTAATAAATTTAGTTTTGAAGAAATAATCATTATTTGCTATTTTGAAGTATTAAGTGTAAGTTTGTTAGAGTTCAGCCAATTTTATATCTTTATTTAATTCAAGTTGAAGTTTTTTGAGTGTAGCATCACTTATTAGTGAACAAGTATGATCAGCAAATAATTGAGGAGTACTTTGAACAGACTTCAGAAAATCATTGATATAAAGTAAGAAAAGAAAAACTGGAAAAGAGGCCAAGAAAAGAACTCTGGGAAACACCTATTTCAATATCTGCCAGAGAAGAAAAATAATTGTTAAAAGAAACATGTTGGGTCCGTTGAAATAAAAACAATAAGCAAAATTTACTAATGACACCTCACAAACAATAGTTATCAAGCTTATTCAGTAAAATTTTGTGGTGGACAGTGTCAAATGCTTTTGCTAGATTAAGAAGAATATTTTTTTGATTCAATGTTATTGTAACAAGTTGAAACAATATCTAGAACAGTGTGGGTTGTAAAACAATTAGATCTAAAACCATACTCAGTAGGAGTTAGTAATAAGCAAAACAAATAATTAATTGTTTGGGAAAACAATTTTTTGAACTATTCTAGAAAAAATTGGCAGTAATGAAATAGGTCTATAGTTAAGAAGGTTGTTTTTATTCCTGGATTTGAAAATAGGAATTACTTTTGCTTTAAGCTGCTTAGAAACAAATTAAAGCTAAGACAATGGTTGTCTAAGCAACCATTGTATAATATAGTTGGATATGGTGCTATAACATAGGTTGGAAAAATGATAAATTGAGTACTTATTCCATCTGATCCACAACTTTTGCACAAATCAATTTGATTAATGATGTTAATTATTTTACCATCAAAAGTAGGATGAAAGAATATAGAAGACGATATAGGATCTGATAAATAACTGTAATAGTTGTAAGAATTAACAGAATCTACTTTGTCTTCTAGAGCCTTGCCAATATTACAAAAATGTTTATTGAAGTGTTAAACGATTTCAGTTCAATCACTAATTTTACAATTATTAACATTCAAAAATTTTGGAGATGCTGATTTTATTCTTTTAGGCATTAAAAAGTTCATGAAGCTCTAAAGAGCATGCCTGTTGATGCATTCATTAAATATATTGACAAAGCTAGAAAATTTTTAATCAGCTTCAGTATAAACATGAAATTTTTGCGTAATTAAAGATGCTCTTAAAAAATACACAGATCAGATGTCAATTGTTTATTATCAAATTTGCTTTTGTCTCTGTACACGTATTTTGTAGTTTTAGAGTTTTGATTGTTATTGTTTGAATTATTTTAATGATGGGCCACTAAACATCCAACTAAGAAATGATCACTAATTTCAGATAAAAAGATACAAGGATAAATTATTTTGAGATGTTGTTAGTTAAAATATGATCTATGATTGTAGACGAACTACCAGTTATATGAGTTGGTTTATCTATGAGTGAAAAGATTCCATTGCTATTTAAAATATTAAGAAATAGTGTGCTATTATTTGAAATATTGATTGAGTTTACATCAATATTAAAGTCACCAATTATATTATATTTGCATGTCATATTATTTAGTTTAACTAATTTATCATTTAGAGCCAAAATAAAAAATTTTTCATTACCTTTGGGATGACGTATATAAAACCAAGAATAAATGTGTCATCAGTGATTGTATTACAAATTTGGAACCATTTATCTTCACAATTTAAAAGTAATCATTTTTTTCAATTATTTCAAAAGTAAAAAACTTGTTAGAAGCATAAATCCTGATACTGCCAGCATTTGTAACTGAATTAGCATGTATTATAGGTTCATAACCAGTAAGAGATATGTTTGGTGTGTCTTACTTCAGTCTCAAATAGACAAATAACATCAGGGTGATAATCAAGTGAATGAATGAGTTCATAGTTTAAGGCTTCAAAATTTTTATGTAATGATCTTATATTTACATGCAAAATAAATAAATACAAATTTTTAAAAGCAATTTGGAGGTTGCTTTATAATATTGGCAAGGCTAAGATTGGAAGATAAAAAATTGTAAAAGAAGTTTTTTAAATCAAATCAATTATTTAAAAGCTGAGAACTCAAGTTTTACCGGTTTGTGTGCCACTGTGATAGTTGGTATGTTGGTTGCATGTCTCAACACCTAGAAGATCCAATTAAACAACACATTTCTAGATCCATAGCCAATCCTCCTGCCTCACACAATTGCCAAAGTCTTCCCCACTCTTGCAAGGCCAACACATGCCCACAACAATTTTACAAATCTGCCATTGGTCAACATCTTCTTGACAATGCCCAATGCACTCTTCACTACAACAACAAAATATTTTCTATTCTCAGCCAAGGTCACTCTTCTTTTCACCTTTCTGCTCTTGAAGCAACTTTTATTAAATCTCTCAATCCCCTTCTGTGTAAACAAAAAGAATTCGTCTACTTTTTAAAAATTTTTTAATCTTTTCTCTCATTGGCTAACTTCTTGCAGCCTATGAGAACTCTGCTTTCCCCTTTATAACTCAGTTTGGTTTCTATTCTGCTTTATTCTGACAATTTTCCCTGAAGAGTGTCAGATGAAGAGCTTTTGGAAGACGGTATTTACTGCTAATATTTTTCCATTGACATCCTTTTTTTGAGCTTTGGCTTGTTTGTATTCAGGCAGCTACCATAAAACCTCTATTTGACTGCTACCTTTAATAGAATGCCACTAAAGGGGAAGGGTTGAAAAATAGAGCGCCACCTTCTAATTGAACACCACCTCTAAATGCCACTTTGATGATTTCTTCTATTTTGGCAATAGTTACAGCTGAAATCACCTTTCTAGGTGTAAGAAGGAAAGAATGGATTGTCAAATTGCACGTTTATTTTTAGATGCTGGGAAGTCTCCTTAGTTTTTTAAATGGATTAATGGTGGTGGCCTAAACGCCAACTACACTATCGGTGGTGACTCTATTCAAATAAGCAGTAAAATCAACACAGACTGCACCTGACCTTCTTGTTGAAGCACATGCACACTTGTACAAATGATTCAACACAATACAGCATAATTACAAACAAATAAATAAATGCAATTGTATAAATGTGTTAGATGTTTTTTCTTTTCATTCATAAAATTTATCTTTTCGAAATTCTGACCAGCTAGTCAAAAAATAGAGCACCACCCTCTAATTGAATGTTACCTCTAATGGACACCACTATGGGCGAAGAATTTAAAAATAGAGCGCCATAGTGGTAAAATAGAAATTTTATGGTATTTTTTTTTGCTGTTGTAGTACTTTGGGTAAGTGTTCAGTGACATAAACATATGGTAAAAATGGAGATTTTTTTTTTTTCTTTCTATATTGTATTGCTTAAGGTTTCTTAACGATGAACAAAATCTTTGCTTCAAGAAGGCATTGTTTAGTTTTACAATGAGGCTGATTAATTTTGATCTTGTTTTTGAAAAATATTGGATATTGCAGTAGATGATGTACATCAACTATCTTGATTTCTTTATTAATTTTGATATTAACACATTCAATCAAAAAATCTTTAAACAATTTTTTATTCAGTTTCTATTTTCCCAAACATCATCACTATTTTCTGGAATTCAATGGATTAAAAAGTTGAATCTTTTACTTTATATTTCTCTATTAAGTAGATCTATCTGCATTTCATGTTAAAGTTTTGCTTGATCTTTTGCAATTTGTTGAACTTTAGCTTGTAAATTCTGCACACTTTTTCCAGATTTTGCTGCATTTCAATTTTAGACAACCAGTTTTCATTTTTTGTAATTCTTTTATTAAAAGAAATTATTTTATCTTGAAAAGAATTAATTCTTAGTTTTAGGTTGTCTATGGAAGATAATATTCAATCTTTTTTTATATTTTTGCCATTATTTTTGAAATTATCAATATACAGATTTCAAAAAAATTTTTAGAAATCACCACATCAGCTTGTCTTGGATTATCTGTGCATTCACTCACAGTAACCTTTACACTAATTAAGAGAAAAAAATGCATTTGTTTCCTTTCCTGGTCAGATCTCACCATTCAAAATTTTTTAAAAATTAAGGGTTTATCAAAAAAAACTTTACAGAATGTTAAAGCCTCTACTGTACATTTTAATTATGAATTTTGTTTTTATGGATATTCTTAATCAATTATTTATCTTTCAGACTTGCAGGACATTGTATTAAACTTAAAATTAAATAAATTTTTTGTATATTTTAAATAAATCAAAATTTGTTTAATATTTAAAAATAAATTAATTAATTATAATGTTTAACATTATAATTAACATATAAAAAAGTCAAAATTGTCAATCAAATAAACTTATTTAAATAAGCTGTCCACCTTTAATAATAAGGAAAACAAGATTAGAATTAAACTAATAACGAGGATAATTTATCTATTCAAACTTTTTTTAGCAATGTAACATGATGTTTGTATGTATAGTTTATATCCAATACTCTACTGTGTATTATTGTCGGTATATCAACTTAAACAATCGAGTAAAAGGTAAAATTCCTTTTAAATTATTATGTTTTTCAGTTTGAATAAAAAAGTTTTTTTTGTTTTTAAGTTTTCCCCAGATAAATGCATCTGAATGCACCACAAGAGATTTGATTTGCTTCAACAAGCATAAAGACTTGTTGCCACTGATGCAAGAAACATCACAATTTACTGAAAACCGGAAAGCTCTTTCTTATGATATTCCCTTGCTTGAAAAAAAGGTTATTCTTAAATAATCATTCTAGATTTTGTTCCATTCATCTTAATGTTTGTACTAGAAGTTAAACTATAAAAACTGCTTTTTTAGTTTATGAGTTTCTTAAATAAAAACTAATTTAAATAAGTAAAAATGTTACTTTCAACCTTGTATCACCAGTTTTTTAATTAAAGTTTTGAAATTGCTTACTTTGATCTATTTTTAATTGGTCTATGACATAAAATCATTTAAACATAAAATTGAAGTTAATGTCCCTAAAAATGCAAACCCCATTTTGTTGTTACTACTTTGGTAGTATCAATCAAATTCACTGGTTTGATCAACATATTTTTAACTTATTAATTACTTATAAAACGTTACTGTATATAGTTCAAAATGCGTTTTTGATTAGAAAGAATATTTTAGTTTATGCTTTAAACAAGAAACTATAAATTGGCCCCATGCAATTTTGCTGTTTATTCAACTTGTATGTAGGTTATTGAGAAGTTTGTTTTGAGAAAATCTGAAATCAAATGCAAGGTAAATATAAAAATTGTTTTTGTTTTTCTGTAAAGTTTACTTAAGATTAATATGTGTTTGCAAGCTTTTATCTATTGCTCATGATACTGCAATCAGATGCAAATTATAAATTTATATCTCAAACAATTTTCTTTATTTTAGAATCTTCCTTTGATGCTGTATCCCCAAGATGTTGGCCTTTCAAAAGATTGTGACATTGTTCTTTGCAACACAGCAATCAAACAGGTCAGTGTCAAACTTGCTTTTCTCACTGTATTTGTTACAGCCAGTCCTTGTGTGATAGGTTCCTCTTCCCATCAGAATGTGCCACGACATTGACAATTCTTTTGAAAATGCCACAACTGCAAAAGTATGTGAAGCTGTGCGAAGTCTGACGCTGGTGATTCAGTTTCTCGCCAAGGTTTGTCCTACTTTCCAAGAAATCTTCATAATTTTTATCCTGTACTTTGTGGTCACAGATGGGTGCTGATGCTGATCAAACAATTTGCAACTACTCCAACAAAGAACTCCTGATTCCACCTGAAGAAACTGAGATGATTCCACGAGCTGCTTTAATCTGTCATTGTCTGTCGCTGTATGAAAGATTCTCGTGGCACAGATCAAAACGACTCGTGCAAAACGGACAAAATCCCTTCAAGAATGTCCTAGTTTGTGGTGAGTTTCATATCATAAAATCTGTCTTTTATTGGACAGAATATTTGGAAGCATCATGCAAAGCATCAATGTTTCAGTATTTTCTGCTAACAGCTACCTTCAAACAGTTTTTATGTAACAACAGGTGAAGACATCGATGATGAACAGTTGTTAAATGTTTTGTCAGAGAAGTTGAAAGGAATAAACAATAAAAGATTGCAACTGAAATTGAATGCATTGATCATGATTGGACCAGATATGCAGCCAGAATGGCGGTAAGTTTCAAATGAACAAATATTTTTGTAAGAGTGTCTTTCCATAACTAAAACAATTTTTTTTTTTTTTTTATTCAACTACTTTTAAGCTTTTGCTTCTACTTTAAATAGCTTTAATGTTACAAAAAGTATTTTCTTTTAATAAGCTGTTTCTTTATTTCTTTTTGGTTAAAATTCAGTCAATTGAAACAGTTGATTGCAGATTTTTTTACCTAATGTAACAGCGCACTTACTGTCCTTGCCACTGTTTATTTTTAAAGAGTCTATCAGTCCGGTCTTCAATCTAAACTTCTTTGTATCAGTTCTCCTTTCTGCTTATCAAATGAATTTGATCATATCTCTCAGATTACAATTCCACAGCTGTTCATTCTACAGTACAATTCTCATATAGCGCTTTCTGTAACTCCTTACACACCTTTCTATTTTATGCTCTTTAATTTGACTTTCCCCCACAGCCATAATAAAATTGCACTTTCTCATTATATTTTCTTCCACCCTGACATCAATTTATCAAACTGAGGGCTCGGTATCAGAGAGGATAAAAAAAGGAGTATCAGAATTTATCTCCACTCTTCTTGATGTGTCACTGTCAACCATTTTTTATCGACCAAATTATAGGTCACCTGTTATAGTGCTGAGACCTATCTTATTTTTTTATTTTCTGAGAAAACAATATTTTTCACTTAATGTTCTGTTACTTATCAATCTAACCCGCTCTATCAAATCTCTCTGTCTCACTTTGATATCTATCCTGAATCCCTCACTGACATTTATACTTTCCTAACCTCCTCTTCCCAGTCAAAAGCTCGGCACCTTCAGTCTTTGAGGTGTGGCAATGACTTAGTGGATGCTCTTTCTAAAGTCGGTACCTCATATCATTTCTTCATAATTCCATATTCTTTTTATTCTTTAATTCTTCCCAACAACTATCACTTAAAAGCAGTTTGATATGCAGAATCCAATACGGTCTCTTCATTGAATTGCACCTATTTCCCAGAGCGCTTAAGGTAAACCTATCAACACCACTTAGTCAATAATTATATCAAATTTTAGTTTATTTCTTTTGTGATTGGTTTATAACTCCAGAAAATTGCAATGTAAGAGTGAAACAGATTGTAGAGCAAGGGTTTTTTCATATTTTCAAACTAATAACAATTACATGATAAAGGCAAAAATTTAAGGACTTTTTCGTGTATGAGCGTGTATGTTTGCTTTCTTTTGCAATTCAATGATGTAATATAAAATTTGTGTTTTAACAATGAAATATTTTTTATTATCTTAATGAAGGCAGATTTGTTAGAACTTTAAGCAATTGTCAAGCGATGGACATTGCTCTCAGAGATGCTAAAATATAGTTGTCTGAATACTTTTTGACGTAATTTTTGTGGCATAAAGTTTGTTGCACTTTTAAATTTTATCGGATCAAATGCACTTGCAAAGCAATTTTTTGGAAATCTTACAAATAAACAAAGAGTTTTGAAAGAACAAGAGAAGTAATTGTAAAAAAATCAATTTTAAATTTAAATTAACGTTCAATAATAATTTGTTGTGTTTAGTAAAAAATCTCCGTTTTCCTTGCAATTGATTATAAGAGAAGAAAAATTATAAATTAATTAACTTTGAAATAAACCAAAGGATTTTGAATAAATGGTTTTTATACAAATATAAGAAACAAGATGTTGGAAATTAAATTTATTTCAATTGAAACCGAAGATGCTGTAACTTTTAGCGAAATGCTTTAATGACCTTATTTTTTTAATATCTTTTTCTTATATTTCTATTAAACCGATCACATTCAACCTTCATCAAATTCATGTGAACAGTTGGAAACCTTCAGATCTGTGTTGGTTTACTTTCGTTTAATTATAATCCGTTTATTTTCTTTATTTTAAAGCCTCGGCAAGGACGTCCTCTTCCATTATTTGGAGAGTAAAGAAGCTGAAAACAGCTGGTGTGAAAAGATCCCAGACGGAATTCTGTACAAGCACGCCGCGCATGTATTCCGTCTGTCTGTGAATGCAATGGATCAAAATGACGTTCGTTTGTTCTCTTCGTTATAGCCTTCTTAAATATTTGCTGTTGTAATCATGATGGGCTTTTGATTTGATTTTGTACAATACCTGATTTTTTAATAGATTTTAATAGATTTAATAGATTTTAATAGTATTTTAATAGATCGTGTTATTTTTGCATGATTGGCCATTGCTTATGTGCTTTAATCTACCGCGTCATTTACGTTTTTGCTTGATCTTTTTAAAATGATTTTTTCCTGATTTTTAGCTTTCCTCTTGTACTTTGTAAAGAGTTTGATGTTTTATCCATTGCTTGCTTCAATTCTGTTTCATTAACATACAGACTTTGTAAAATCATCTATTTTTTGCTTAGCCCGTATTTTGTATATTTTATAATTGCCTTTGATTTCTAAGTATAATTAATGTACAATCATAATTAGTAGTGTGATAAATGCAATTTGTGTTTATAAACGTGTAAATACATCTAGAAAGAATAGTTGTTTGTCTTTTTACATAATTTTATTGTTGCTTCAAAACACCAATAATTTTTTTACTGAATCAAGATTAAACTGGTTGTGTTGAGGTTGGGCTTAATGGACCCATTCGTAAAGATGAGGGAGCGCATCGACGCCTCAAAGTCCTAATAATCGGACAATTTTCCAAGGAAGAGACCAAAGGTCAAGGATTGTGAAGAAATGGCCAAGGATGGGCAGGCGTAGAGAGTCAAAAGTGGGGCAGTCTAGCACGAGATGAAAAATATCCGGTGATTTGGAACCACTGTAGCTGCACGAAAAACTCTCGAGTCCACCGATCCTGTGAAGGTATGTAGCAAGAAAAGTTTTGTGCCTGTTGCAGCGTAAAAGGAAGAAGGCACAGCGAGCGGAGAAAGTAAGTGTAAGCTCCACGGAGAATTGGGTATGGTGGATTTAGTGTTGGAAAAAACAGATCAAATACCGTGTCTCAGATTCCCTGGGCAAGTCATTATTTTGGCTTCATTTATTTACACAGACAAAAACAGCTGAGTTTTCTTGGTTAAAACTTTCTGAAAAATCTTTTCAAGTGTAATGTTTTCGTTACAATGTCCAAGGAAATGCGCAACTCCCGTTATACACGCGGCCACCGAGATATACAAGGCCTTTCGCTTAGCTTCAGACAAAGTGATGACGTCATAGCAAGTAGGCCATCGCTGCGACGCTTTGCTCGCAATGGGAAAGTTTGCAGCGAGAGAAATGTAACTTACGTAAACAATCTTTAACAGTTGCTCATTACCAAAAAGATTTTAATTAATAAAAAAAAGTTGAAGTTTAAAAGAAGAACACAAAAAAGGAAATAAATTTATAAAAATCAAGTAAAATATAAACCGTAAAGCGTTTTTCTTAATTAAGAGTTTGTAATTTTCTTCGTTTAGCTAGTTTTGCAGCACCGAGTTCATCGTTTTTCATGAAACAGTAATTATTGAGTAAAATGTTTGTGCATATAAACTTTGCCATTTTCATTAACAGCATAGGTTTATGATTAGAAGAGCACATAATAGAAGATTCCAGTGAAAGCTGTTCGTCTTCTAAAGCAGCCATAATAGAATTAATAGAAAGTGCACGTTGAGAAAAAGATTTTACAAATTCATCAAAACTCGTAAGTTTTTTAATGACTAAGTTGCTTATGAAAGCAACCCACAAGTTTTTTAATGACTATGTTGCTTACGAAAGCAATCCGCACGATATCATCTGAAGGATACAATAGCTTTCCTCTATCAAGGCCCTTAATCAAAAAATGGTTAAAGCTGTCGAATCGTTGTATAGCAAGGTAAAACAACTTTTCCACTGCTACGCAAAAATCTATAGGCGTGTGGAGATAAATTATAAAAGATTGAAATATTAAATAATAAAAGAAAAACTGTGCTTCTTTGTTGTTAGTAATTGCAGTTGTTCACAAACAAACCCTACAACCGAGTTGTAAGAACAGTTTTCGTTTCTAAACTGACAAAGAAGGGTAAGTTTAAACTTTATATTTAATACACAAAGCACATCAAGTTCACTTGTAGTTGTCCTGGCAGCGGTATTAAAGTCAGCTTACAGATGTCTTCGCAAATTTGCTCAATTGTACTCATTCGTTCAGCTTTTAAGGGCAACAGTTTATCTCCGATTTTGTTCAATTTAACAGAATTTATGTACACATTTAGGGACATGTCTTTTTAATTGTTATATCATTTTGTACTTGTGGTCCGAGCACATTAGTGTTTTTTAATGTAAAAACGGTTAAGGTTTGGTTTATATCATCTCGAATAACTTGCCATGGCTCTTTAACCCTAGATTCATAACCCTCTTAAAAGTTACATTAATCATAAACGCATTTAAGGGTAATATTTACCCAGATTATGAATCTAGGGTTAAGAAGTAGTTTCTTAGAGATATCGCTCGGAGATTTGCAAATGTCTTGTTCTTCTCTTTGCGCATTTCTTCTTTGCTTTGCTAAATGGTTCTAGCAAGTTGATCTTGTTCTTTTTTTTGGAGCAATTTAGTTTTGGAAAGACGAGGTTTCTCGAAAGATTTTGATAAGTAGGCAGGACAGTTGGGAAATTGAAAAGCAATTGATCCAGTTTGTAGATTTGGATATTTCATATCGCAGGTCAACATTTTCTGAGTCTTTTCGTCCAAAGCTGAAGTAGTTTTTTGAATTTCGTGACTTTGAAAATGTAATTCGCATACCTGTCAATACAAACTGAAATAAAATTTTGTATACACTAAAAACTGTAAAAAAAAAAGCTTTCAGGTTGCTTTCAAACAGGGCTATCAACAAATTGGACTGAAAAATAAGATTCACAAAAAAACAAAATTTTTTGGCACAAAAATTCTTTACTGAAAGTTAGAAAAATTTTTTACTTAATTTTCTTTTGACGCTTTTTAGTAACTTGGCCATTAACCGTAATTATATTTTTTTCAGTTTGATGGCTAACTTTGTTTGTAACCTGACAATTTTTTTCAAAATAAGGTAAAATATAGACGCAAATCTAAATTCAGTTTTCTAAAGACACTTTTCTTTAAAATAAAAATAAAGCTAGAAAATAAAAATAGTTTGATGGAAGTAATAGCTTATAAATAAATGCAAAGAACAAAAAAAAAAATTAGGTGCATTTTACTTGTGTAATTAACAAAACCCAACGTACAATAATAGTTATAAAGTTTTAGCTGAAAATAGGCCTGTAGCAGCTTAATGCCGTCAAAAACTTACCTTGCTAGTTTTAGATGGCACAAAATTTTTTTTTTTTATGGCATGTATCCATTTTTGCCTTAAACTTACAAAGGTAATCCGCGCGTTACTGTATTTGGCTTTCCTTAAGACGAATTTGGCTTTCCCTTGGATTGGAGTACACAACATTTAAAGGGCATTGTAAATTACTTAATAAAGTAAATATTTTACGCTAGATAATTCGCTTAAAGCAATTTTGAAATAAAGAAGAAAAGTGACGACTGAATAGATTTTTCTTTTTGAATGGAAAAATTCTATCCAGAGTGTCAAATAATAATTTTTTTGCACTTTCTAAGAAAACAGCTATTTCTATTTCACCGAGAACCAAGAAACGCTACTATAACTAAATATTTTAAAATCACTAAAGGCCCGTTTCCACTACGAGCGTGGAAAAAAGCATTCTTTGTTTGTTTTATTGCTTTTTTTTTGCGCTCGCTTCAATCGAAGATCAATAAAAGAGATAAAGAATGCTCTTTTCCACGCTCGTAGTGGAAACGGGCCTTAAGAATCATGGCGTACGTAGGCTACACCATGCTGAGAATCATTTACTGCTCCTTTCAAACTAGTTTAAACTACATTTGATCGCTTAAATTTTTATCTTTTTGGAGAATGCTTTGTACTTATCTTTAACATATCAGTTTCGTTTAAAAGTTATACAAATATAATTCCTAACTTACTATCTAATTGATTCTACCTTTTAAGATTATGTTGCTACATTTCCTATATATAAATCAACAGCATCTACTAACTTATAATCTTATAACTCAACTTAAACAATTTCACTTTTCATTTTCTTTTAAGATAATAAATTTAATAATTTGTCTGTTGTTTATTTTATTTATTTATTTAATTCAGACTCCCGGTCCATAAGAGAAAAAAAAACACACCAACAAAAAAACAAAACAAAATAAAACAGCAAAAACTGCACAGAATGATTCAAATTCACAAATTTAAAAACTAATTTCAAACAGTACTGTCCATATAAAATTATCGACAAAACAAATGTACAAGTTAGAAAAACAACCATTATTAAAAACGATAAAGCATGTGCCTATAATAAGTAAAAAATTGATTATCAAAAAAGCAATAAGTGTTCATCATGTTGGTGACAAGTAAGTTAGAGGAGTTAAGGCAGCGATTAATAAAATTGTACAAAGTTTTTCTCACGAGAGCTTCAAAAGTACGTAGGTATATGATTTATAACTTGAAATTCACGCGCGCTTGTGTATCTAGGTAGGTTGTGTAACATCCTATAGCAGTCATTGCAGGCTACACGAATATTGTGAAAACTTGATTTTTAGGTAATTACTCCACAGATGTCAATTATAAAAATTTGTACTATACGATTTAAACAATAGGTTTTTAACATCAAACGAACAGTGTGAAAAAGGAGATTTTAATTGATTTGCAGAACAATATAAAGATCTTACTTGCCTATTTATATCATCATCGTCTGTTAATCTTCTTCTTCTTCTTCTTCTTTCGGCTTCTCCCTACTCGGGGTCGCCACAGCGCGACAGTAATCTCCATTTCACTCGGTCTACTTCGTCTCCTTCCCTAGCTCCAACCCTTTCCATGTCTTCTCTTACCAAACCCATCCACCTTCTCCTTGGCCTTCCTCTTTTCCTTCTGCCTGGCACTACCATCTCCATCATCCTTTTCCCCACGTAGTCTTCTTCTCTCCTTTTTACGAATCCATACCAACATAGCCTCGCATTTTGAAGTTTGTCTCCCAGCTTTGCAATTTTCGCAGTCCTTCTCACATATTCGTTTCTTATCTTGTCCTTTCTTGTCACTTTCAATGCCCATCTCACCATTTTCAACTCTGCAACTTCCATTTTTCCTATTTGTCTTTCAGTCACTGCCACCGTTTCCATTCCATAAAGCATCGTCTGTTAATGCATTGGTTAAATATACACCAAGATATTTAACTTTTTTACTAAAATTCAGCGTTTCGTTACACAAGCAAACTACAGGGACATTCGTGAGGTGAAATGATTTTGGAAGAAACTGCATACACTGGGGTTTATTACTATTAAAAACAATACCATTTTTATAAGAAAAGCTATCACATACAGCGAGTAAATCTTGAAGCCCTGCAACGCTAAGACTGAAATACCATATATCATCTGCATATATGATATGGTTAACCAAAGTGTTTCCAATATAACAACCAGCAGGAACGCGATTGAGATCTTTTGACAGTTGGTCGATATAGACAACAAATAAGTAAGGACTAAGTATTCCCCCCTGTCGCACACCGTTAGAGACTCTAAAAGATTGAAACAGTTGAGATCCCCATCTCACTCGCATTTGCTGTTGACGATACCAATATCGCAGCAATCGTATAAAACACGGCGGAACATCATGCAATAACAGCTTTTTAAACAAGAGTTCATGAGGTACTCGGTCAAACGATTTAGAGGCATCTAAAAATACTGAAAAAATAGGGCTACTCGTTAAAGGTAAGACGAAATGATTTGCTTGAGCAAGAAGATACATATATCAGTGCCAGTGCCACGCTTAAACCCGAATTGGTAATCACTAGTTGACAAAAAAGGCTTTATGTGAAATAATATAAAATGTTCAAAAAGCTTAGAAATAGTAGTAGCCACAGCTATAGGTCTATAATTACTTACATTAGTAGCATCTTTATTTTTACACTTGAGAATAGGAACTATATCAATAATAAGACAATTTTCAGGAATAAAGCCGTGACTCACACATAAATTAAACAAAACGATTAAGTAAATACAAACACAATAGTGAGCATACCGTAAATATTCTGCCGTAATACCATCAGCACCAGCACATTTCTGTAAAGGTAATTTTTTAATTAAATTACGCATCATAGGAGCTGTGCACTGAAAGTTGGTTATAAATATATTTATTTAAAAATGTTTAAAAAAGTTCTTTATACTTTTAAGTTTTTCATAATCATCAAAATCTAAGTTTCATAGAAAAGATCAAAAGTACATTAGTTGTACAACTATTCTAGTTTCTATTATTTCAATTGGCTTCTAAACAACTGTTTCTTGCTTGCAGCTGCTCGAAACACAGCTGACCTACTTTCTTTTACTTGAAACGCGACAGAAACTTTTTTGTTCTATTTCAAAGCATGCCCTACTTGTGATGACAATCGACGCGCTACTTGACCTTGTATGTCTCGGTGGCCACGGTTATATACGGCTGTTCGTTGCTGCGAAAGCCAGAACAAGTAATAATCAACAAATAAAATCTGAGGGCCCGAGTGGAATGGTAAAATGAGTTGTTAATTGTAATAAATAATATTTTAGCTAATTGTTCAATGTTAATTTTTCTTCAATGTAATAGCAGTCAGGGCCGAAGCTAGGGTTTTTGGGACCCAATGCACACTTTTTTTGCGAGACGCCAAAGTCGCGTAAATTTTGCTAATGCCAACACACTGTTTTAAATGCCACAATATTGTACTTCGATACAAGATGCAATAACTTTTCATTTAGTCACACAAGATACAAAGCTGAAAGCAGACACTGCATTATAGGCCTACAGATTTATCACAAAATGCTTCTATTAAACTATATACATAAAAGCATAAAAGTATTTCGTACTGAATATGATTAGCCTAACTTTACAATGATCTACAAGACGGACATAACAGCACAATATAACAATTTAAATTACAAATACATACCTTATTTTCTTAGATTGTAAGTCACAAATTACAAATATTTTTTCATCATTTCGTGCGGCTAACAATTAAGGGCTGTTCACAATAGTAGTGTATTATGATCCATTTGGTTGGTGTCGGTTAGAGGGGCCAGAGAGGGCAGAGAAGGTGAGTAGGTTGCCACTGGAGGCCCCAGAGATTAGTGTTTGCCCACTGGGGCGCCAGAGAGCAGTGTTTTAGCCACTGGAGGGGGCCAGAGAGCAGTGTTTTGCCCACTGGGGGCACCAGAGATACGAGTTTTGGCCGTTGGGGCGCCAGAGAGCAGCGATTTTGCCACGGGGTGCGCTAGAGAGCAGCGGAGGTGAGGAGTTGGGCTGAGAAAGGTAGTAGTCTTGAGTTCAATTGTTGTCCAAAACAGGTGTAAGATATCAAACCTAACCCTATGAAAGACAGTGGTCCTGAGTTTGATTCCCAACCAAGATAATATGAATCGTAATCCTAAGTCTTGAGTTTGTTCCCCAACCGGGCAAGTTTGGACAAGTCAGTTTTGTTGCACAATACTCAGTTTTTCCATGGGGAATTCCCTAGGTTTTTACCAGGATTGCTTGTAAAGGTTTCTTTGTCCATTGCAAAACTTTGTCTCGATTTTTGTTGTATTTATGTTCAATTTCTCAATTTTTTTCCTAGAAAAGTTTGGTTTTTCGATACTTTTATTCAATTTTAAAACTTTTTTCTCTAAAAAACCTTGGTTGTTATTATAACTTTGTTTAATTTTTTGTAATCAATCTTGATTTTTTATAACTATCTTCAATTTTTTTTAGGCAAGCTTGATTTTTGCTATACTTATGTTCAATTTTTTCAAAAATTTTTTTAGTCAACTTGGCTTTTGTTACACCTATCTTCAAATTTTTTCTAGATCAATTCGATTTTTGTTATATCTTTGTTCAATTTTAAAACTTTTTCTCTAAGCAACCTTGTTTTTTATATACTTATGTTCAATTTTTCAAAACTTTTTCTTAATCAACCTTAATTTTAGAAACCTGCATTCGATTTTTCCCTAAGAAAGCTTGACTTTTAGGCAGCTTTATTCAATTTTAAAACTTTTTCTCTTAGCAGTTTTGGTTTTTGTTCCACCTAACCTCAATTTTTTCTTTAACACCTTGATTTTTGTTATAAATTTTGTTCAATTTTTTTCCAATCAACCTTGATTTTGTTATACCTTTGCTTAATTTTTTCTTTGACAACCTTGATTTTTATTATACTCATCTTAAATTTTTTTCTAAGCAACCTTGATTTTGTTATACCTTTGTTTAATTTTTTCTTGGCAACCTTGATTTTTATTATACGTACTTATCTTCAATTTTTTTTCTAAGCAACCTTGTTTTTTGTTATACCTAAGTTCAATTTTTTTCTTGGCAACCTTGATTTTTATTCATAGTCAATTTTAAAGTAATTGTTAAAAGTTTTTAAAAAAAAATTTTATTGATAGGATATTTGTGTTCAATAAACAGATGCTTCATAATAAAAAATTCGTCTTTTTTCCACTTTTATTATTTAGTAAATCAAATTCAAACATAGTTATTATTTTTATGCAGTATGAATTCGCTTTCTAGTGTTAACATTTTAATTGTTTCAAAAACGAATTCAGTTCTAACTATATTTAATCTTTTGGTCATTTTTATAAACTTTTAATGATAAGAAAGCTACCCGTAATCTCTGTAAGCGTAACAATATGCTTTTGACAATTGTGTCAAGTTCTCTCTCTTATACAAAAGATTGGGCCGTATCCTGTTCATAGCGTATTGCATTTCCTGTTAAGAACCGCGACGTATACACGATCGGAGTTTGAAAACCTGATTATTTTAATTTCCAATGTAAAAATAGACTTAGCGAAAAAATTTATACTGCACCTTGATTTTTATAGTTTTTTAACAACCGTGTGTAAAAAGAAATTTCATCACAAGCTTGACCCAAAAATTTTGATTTCAAAACACCGACTTAAGCTTAGTTTGATCCACAGTCAAGTACAACAACCGTTTATGTTAAAAAGTTTTACATTTTTTCACTTTTAATAACAAAATTCATTATAAAACTGAACATTTTATTGTGTTTTACCAACTAAATTTTCTAAAATTAACATAAAGTTTAAAGTCAAAGAAGACCAATGTAAGCAAGATCAATTCCAAGAAAAGTGTGTTGTTTTTTTAGAAAATATAATAAGATTTATCACAGTTAGTTGGTATATCTAAATAAAAACAAACCAATCTGAAATTATTTAATACACTTATTGACTAGCCTGAAATCTAAAAATAAACTTTTGAAAAAACAGGATTTTTAAAAAATAGAAAAAACTTTGCTTTCAGCATACGGTTTTGTTGAGGGTAACAAATACAAATAAAGAAACCAATAAATTTAGTCTTTTATCTTGAACGTTGCTAACCTCTGAGAAAAAAGTTTGGACAGTGATCTTGTAAAAGAAACCACCTGTGGATATTAAAAATTAGACTTTTTAGTTTCATTTTCCGTTTTCTACATTTTAAACTATTGTAAAAAAATTTTAAACAATTCTCTTAAAAATCGAAAATGTAAAATATCTAGTAAAGCGTAAAAGTTTTTAAAGATTTTAATTTTAACTCGATTTTTAGTCAGGTGAACTTCAATGCTTTTACATTTTGAAACAAAATTCACAATGTTTTTAATATTTTTAGTTCATTCTTCTAACTTTTTATTTAATTTTTGCCAAAGTAACATTGTTTGACATTTTAAAAAGTTCCTAAAACATTTTATACGGGTGCTTATTGGCTGTATCCAAGAAAAAAATTTGAAATCATTGTAATAAGAGTTAGACAGGTGGGCGTTGATTAACAACCAATCTCTTAAGTTCAGTCATCATTTCCCAAACTTAACAATAACCATTATAACAAACCGAGTAAAAATAATTCAAGTTAAATCAAATTTTTTATTTTTACTAGTTTAATAAACCTTTGAAAAATCAAGTTTTTAGACAAAGACCGCTTGACACTAGTTCAACCAAAATACTTCAGTTTTTCTTTCTCCAAATAAACGTTTTAACCAAAAGCTTTATTAACTGGTAAAAATTGATCCATGAATATAATTTTACACATTTTTCACAGGGAGATTTTCTGGTCAAGTTCTTAAAATTGTAAAAATTTTAAGCCTAATTGTCACTATTTAAAAATTCTAAAACCTCACATTGTAAAGTTTTTAGTATGGAAACACTAGATTCCTTTTACGTAAAAGATTTAACTTTTTGAAAGGGCTATCTTTCTTTCAAGTGTCTTGTATTTTAAAGTTTTAATACAAAAACACTAGCTTGCTTAAAAAATCTAAAAATTTCTCCTAAAAAATATACATTTCTTTCAAGTGTTGCAGAAGTTTGTTAGTTTTTAAAACAAAATCCTAAAAAAACTCTGTTTTATTAGGTTGGCAACTAAGTTCCCGCCGTTTTTTTAATTTACACTTTTTAAGGTTTAATAAAAGCAAAAAGAAGAATGTGCCAAAAATATACTTTTTTAAACTTGACATTCCATTTTCATGATCTGAAAATAAATAAATAGAAATTCTTAACCCTCTATGGAAAAACGTTACAAAACTTAACAATTGTTTGGTTTTTTCCCTCAAAAAAGGATTGTTGTTCTTCTGTGACATTACTTAAATAAAATTTAATTTTTAAAAATTTTTTTAATAAAAAAATAAAATAAAATTTTAAAAAACGGCGGGAACTTAGTTGCCAACCTATATTTTAGATTTTTGCTATTTTTTAACGCATAGCAACAATTCAACCTCAAATTTTTTGTCACAATTGTTTTCTTAATTGCAACAGCTACTAATCGACGAAAAACGAAACTTAGAGTCGCTATTGGGCAATAGGTTGAATAAGAAAAAAAATTCCTTGTTCGTTAGAGTCGAAATAGTCATTTCCCTAACATACAGCGCACCGATGTCTGCGAGTGGTAAAGCAAAGTTAAAGAAGTCGTTTTCTTCTCCGACGTATAACGCAACAGACACCACTTCGATTCGAAATGTGTTTTGTGCAGTGAAGGCCAAGCAAAAATACAAAAAAGAAACCTAAGAACACAGCGAATTGGGAATGATTACTTTCTTTGTTGAAGTGGAAGAGAAACAGTATTTCGATCATCTTCAGTTACGCGAAGCTTTATTAAAACTGCTACCTTTTTAAACATGTCTGCTACTTTTCCAAAAACAAAACAACAAAGGAATTCGAAAAGTTAACATAATTTTTCTTGCTGAAACCGACCCCAACAAGTGTTCAGTTCGTGTTATGTTTGAAAGAGCGCAAAAAGAAGTATCGGCTGATGAAAAGAAGTTATATTATAGATATATCAATTTGTTTTCTCTTCTTTTGTATGTGGAAGCCATTAAGAGATCTTTTGTCGCTTATGAATGCATTCACCTTGAAAATGCGAGTGATCTTGAAAAGAAGAAACTTTGTGAAATCAGCCAATTCCTTGCATCTTTTTCTACCAATAGCAAGAACGTTGTAATGCCTGATTTGAATGATCATCCTTTGTTTAGCGAAAAATAAATCAGTTGTTTTTTTCTGACTTGTAAATAAACCACACAGTCATAAACTTTTTGTGTTTTATTGCATACACCGAGTTGAGTTCTGAGAAAAAAGTTTTTAATCATGTCTTGATTTTCTGTTTGAAAAAGGTTAACATTGTAAAAACTTAAACTAAGCATTTGTGAAATTATGTAAAAGTAGAAGTGATCGTGAATTTTGAAGATAAGCTTTACGATATTTTTTACTTTAGATTTACAAAAGAATTGTGTTTTGAAGTTTTTACAATTGATATTTACTTATTCAAATAGATTAAACGACATATTTAACATTTACAATTTATTTAATAAAAACCTTAATCCCTTATTCAAATAGAATGTTTAAAAACAAATATTATAGCACACATAGTCTAATATACTTTTACACTTTTTATATACCAACTAATTTAGTTCACTTATTCATGTCTCTGTTCGGATGACCAAAAAGAGCGAGCTTATATAAATAAATCGACAACATGCTTGAGAATTAAATGAAAACTCGCAACTAAAATTGATTATTTAATTGAATAAGTTATCTATGCGAGTTCGAATCTTGAATACGTAACACTCCTCCCTTTACAATTGAAACTCAGGTAACAAAACAAACGCAACGACAAACATTATGATGCTTGATAAAAGTCTGGAGGTTTACGAGCACGAAGTGGGTAACGTCTACGAGAAGGTACTGACGAACTAGAAGTACTAGGTTGATTATTTGAATTATCATTATTGTGATTTGATGAAGGAGTAGAATTTAAATCAGAGTGCGACAAAACATTGTCATTTTTTTTTTTTTTTTTTTTTAATTTAATTTAATTTAAAATTTAATTTACATTGTCATTTAAAATTATGTCTTCAAATCTCGGTTGCAGTTGGTTATGATGCCGCCTCCAAACACCACGTTCAGTTCGAATATTAAACATTACATTACCCAACTTTTTAATAACTCTGCCAGGCAACCACTTAGGTCCGGCTGCATAATTTCGCGCATACACTAGTGAACCAACATCAAATTTCGATTTAAATTGCGCTTTAGTGCTATCATTTTGAAATTTCGAACAACTCGATTGTTTTTCGTGCGACAAAAACAACGATAATAAGCATTTCGGTTGTCGACCGTGTAACACTTCTGCAGGAGTGCTCCAGTTCAAACACGGATGAGGAGAAGTACCATACGAAGCCAAAACCACACGAATTGCACCGATGGGATCTCTCCCTTCCTCACAATTTTTGTTGAGTCCGTTTTTAAATGTTTGAACAAAGCGTTCAGCTTCGCCATTGGACGCTGGATGAAATACTGGAGAAGTCAAATGCTTGATTTGATGTTAAATACAAAATCTTTGAAATTCTTGAGAAGTAAATTGGGTGCCGTTGTCGGTGACGATTGTGTCCGGAAGTCCTTCCATAGCAAAAATTTGTTGGAGCGCACTAATCGTTTCTTTGGCGGTTGTTTGACCGACATTTTGCATGACCACGTAAGGGTATTTAGAATGCGCATCAACACAAATAAACCACATTTTACCGAAGAAAGGTCCTGCGTAGTTTAAATGAATTCTTTCCCAAGGTTTCTCAGTTTTCGGCCAAGGTTGATACTTTTGATCTGGCGCTTTCGCAACTGTTCGACATGTGCTGCAACGTTGAACCATGCTTTCAATATCACTGTTGATTTTTGGCCACCACACATATCATCGTGCTATTTGTTTGATTCTGGAAATACCCTAATGAGTTTCATGTAGAAGTTGTAATACTTTGAGTTGCAGAACACTAGGAATGACAACACGACTGAGACAATCACGATGTAGTAAAAGAACATTTTCATCAACAGATAAAGAATCTTTGTTCTTTTTGAAAGGAAGTAAATCTGAGTTTTTTGCAATTTTTGACCAGTTACACATGTATAAAGATGGAAGCAAAGCAAGTGTATCATTGCTTTTATATTGATTGGAGCATAATAATTGTTTCACCACTTTCCAGTATTTTTTGAACAATTGATTTTTCAATTTTAATGTGTGTACAACCTTGGAAGTTCTTTCAAACGTCTAAATATTCTTGCAAAAATTTAAATTTGAAAAAAATTGACACATTCAACACAAGATATCACGGTTTTCAACGATGAGTCACGTTGTGTTTCTTCACAGATTTTTACTCTGTTTAAAGCAGTGGTTCTTAACCAGGGTTCAACGAAGCTGTTTCAGGGGTTCGGCGCGAACGTCCTCAGAAAGATTATTTTTTTAAAAATTTTGCCCAGCCTAAAGTTAGTTTCTATCAAAAACAACAAAGAAAATAAATTAGTTTGACACTGACCGTTGGTATACTTTTAATATCGACACTGAATCCGTGGAATGTAGCCGTATAACACTCATGTTCTATTATATCGTTCACAAAGGTCATTGTTCTCATTGTCTTTACAATAGTCAAGTTATCCAAATGTGCCTTTAAGTTTAAAGCCGTCAGCAGCAAAATTAAAGAAAATTTAGTTATTTTTCCAATTAAAACAGTGAAAATTAGAGCCTAACATCGGCAAAATATAATTGAAATGTGCTTTATAAAGCTTATCACCTTCCAGGATAAGTTGCATTGTAGTTGTTAGAGTTAAATTAGGTCAGTAAGTGCATTTGAAGCGGCTTAATAACTGTTACAGTTTTCATCATCATTCAAAACCAGAAGAAACAAAGTCGTGAATTATTTTAGAACTAAAAATATTATTAATTATTTCAGAATTGGAATCATAATTTAGGAATTATTTTAGGTCTAAAAAATACTTTTTAAGTGTTTCAAAATTAAGAATCATGATTAATAATTGTTTTAGATCTAAAAAATATTTTTTGTTATTTTAAGTCTATCTATAACTTTATTTTAACATGTCTACCAAAAAAAGAAAGTGATCAGAGAATTATGTGCAGTACGGCTTCACTTGTGCAACAAAAAGTGATGGAACTCAGTACCCTCAATGCATACTTTGCAATGTTAAGTTGAGCAATTCCAGCCTAGCACCAGCTAAATTACGAGAACATTTTACAAAAGTTCACGGTACAGAAAAATATAAGGACAACACACTTAATCAATTTAAGCAGAAGAGGGCGAGTTTTGATGCCAATGCTAACATTACATCTGGTCCGAACGATTAACTTTGTAAACTTCATTTTCCGTTGCCTAATAACTCGTAAAACATTGAGTCATTTGGCGCTTGTGATGTAACAGATGTTACAAGCTGGCCACGTTCAATTCTTATTCTAGCATCTCTTTTCAATGCGTTTCCTTCGAATAAGCAACTTAGAAATTTATAGTTCAGTTTTTAACTAAAGAGAAATATTGGAACTGTTGGTTTATCTATTTGAATAAGTTGAATTGTAAAAGTAATAGAAATAATTAAAGAAATTGAAGTGAATTATATTGGAAATTAAATTAAATAGTTAGACTGGACTATTTAGCTGTTTCTTTTCACAGTACAGCTATTCCCAAACAGTTTAGTTTCTGTGGCTGTCGCAGACTCCACGTGCGTCAGGAACAACATCTTATGGTTTTGTTTCGTAGATAAACCAATTCTCACGGCGTCGTATGAAGTGGCATACCTAATTGCAAAACAGGGAAAACCGCATATCATTGGTGAGACACTTGTCAAGCCAGCTGCAATGCAGTTGGCCAAGATTATGCTGGGAAAAGAAGCTGAAAACAAGCTTTCTTTAGTACCACTCTCAAACGACGTTGTTAAAAGCCGAATAAATGATATCGGGGAGGATTTTCTCAGTCAGTTAGTAGCAGATTTGAAGGCTAGCCCAACAAAGTTCAGCATACCTTGATGAAACCACCGATGTTGCTAATTTAAACCAGCTTATCGCATTTGTACGTTACGTTAAAGGACAAGAAATTAAAGAAAAGTTTCTCTTTTGCAAACAACTTATAATAACTGCAAAGGCCATCGATATGAAAAATATTTTGGATGACTTCTTTACAAGCAATGGTCTTTTTTGGAATATTGTTTCTGCCGTGTGCACTGATGGGGCTCCTGCGATGATAGGGTGCAAGTCAGGTTTAAGAGGCTTGATTAAAAGTGTTGCTCCACATATTGCATTTACACATTGCATGTTGCACAAACACGCACTTGTATCTAAAATGCTACCTTCATCACTGGCTGACGTTCTCAAAATTGTTGTTAAAATGGTTAATTTTGTGAGGGGTCGAGCTTTGAATCATCGTATTTTTATGCAGCTTTGCGAAGAAATGGACTCAAAATTCAAAGTCCTTTTATATCACACTGAAGTACGATGGTTATCGCGGGGGAAAGTGATGAATCGCGTTTTTGCTTTGCATGCAGAATTATTGGAGTTTTTGAAAAGTCACAACCATCGGCATTCAAAATACTTTAAAGACTCAAGTTTTATCCTTATTTTGGCATTTTTGGCTGACATCTTTGGTGCCCTCAATTAGTTGAGTTGCCAAATGCGAGGAGGTGGTAAAAATGTACTAGAAGCTGAAGAAAAAAATGAGTGCTTTTCACAAGAAATTGAAGCTATGGCGACAGCGATTGGAAAATAACAACTTTGCTAACTTTCCACTTTTGGACGAGGTAGTAAGTTACGGTTCTGCAATTAATGACGAAGTAAGTTGTAATGAACTTCAGGAGCTTTTGCCAGTATTTACTGAGCATTTGCAGAAATTGCAAAGATCATTTGAAAACTACTTTCCTGAACAAATGCAATATCCTGCATGGGTACATCAGCCATTTTCTTATGATACGTACTACAACAGCAGATATAAAAAATCCATACACGATGACATTATTGAGCTTCAAGAAAGCGAGGTTAAAAAACGTGACTTCAACGCAACAAATCTTCAAGCGTTTTGGTGCCAACAAATCGAAAATTATCCTCTTATTGCTAAAGTTGCGCTTGAGGTTCTCATGCCATTCGTCACCACTTATTTATGCGAGCATGCGTTTTCTATTCTGGTGGATGTAACACCAAAAAAGCGAAAAAGCTGGCATGCGAAAATGACATGAGAATTGCTGTTTCGGAGACAAAGCCTCGAATTTCACAATTAGTCACCGAAAAACAATAACAGAAATCGCATTGATATAGAAATGTATTACAATTAAATATGGTTGATTTTTGTTTATGTGACTGAGGGTTCAACAAAAACTTGCAGAATAACGTAGGGGTTCGGGAGCTTAGCAAAGGTTAAGAACCACTGGCTTAAAGGTAAGCCATTCATAGCAATATCAATCGAACAGGAAATATTAATATTCTCCCGAGTTTCGAACTCATCAAATTTACGATCAGAGCTTGTAGTTAATCTGCAAAGTCTATCAGCGTTACCATGTTCGTTTGTCTTTTTGTATTGAATGCCGAATTGATACGCCATCAAAGTAAGCGCTTAACGCTGCAATCTTTGCACTGTCATGGTTGGCAAGTTTTGGAGAAAATATAGAGACCAACGGCTTATGATCCGTAATCAACGTGAATTTGCGACCGTACAAGTATTGATCAAATTTTTTAACTCCATAAGTGATCGATAACGCTTCGCGCTCGATTTGTAAATAACGTTGCTGTGTCGAAGATAGAGTTTTTGAGGCATGAGCAATTGGTCTTTCTTCATCATTTTGCTTTTGCATAAGTACAGCACCAATACCTCATTGTGACGCATCAGTTGCCAAAATTAAGGGTTTGGTTTCTTCATAATGACTTAGTTTTGTTGCAGAAATCACGTCGGTCTTCAACTTTTCAAACGCGACTTGACAGTCGTTATTCCATTCAAAATTTGATGACTTTTTGAGCAAAGAATACAGAGGACTTGCTTTTTCAGATAAATTTTGAATAAACCGTCCATAGTGATTAATTTTTCCCAGAAAAGCTTGGACTTCTTGAACATTTTCAGGCTTCTTTAACAATTTAATTGCTTCAATAGCCGAATTCGATGGATGTTTTCCTTTCTCATCACTTACATGACCAAGATATTTAACGCCTGTTTTGAAGACTTCACATTTGGATTCTTTAATGCTGAAGCCGTAATCACTCAACCTTTGAAGTAAGTTTTGCAGATTGAACCAATGCTCTTCTTCAGATTTACCTGTCACAATTATGTCATCAAGATATGCGACTATTCCCGGTAAATCAATGATTACGCTATCCATGTACCTTTGAAACTGTGCTGGACTTGATGCTATACCAAAACACATGCGATTGTATTGATAGAGTCCAAATGGCGTGTTTATGACACACAATTTCTTTGATTTATCGTCCAACTCAATTTGTAGGTAAGCATCTGCTAAATCTATTTTTGAATAAAACTTCTCACCTTAAAGTTTTTCAAGCAAAGAATCTAGCGTCGGTATCGGATGTTAATCGACGTCAATATTTCGGTTAAGCCCTTTAAAATCACCGCAAATACGTATAGATCCGTTTGGCTTGTTTATCACAACAATTGGCGCAGCCCATGGTAAAAAATTTACTCGTTTCAAAGCACCACGCGTTTCAAGACTGTCCAATTCATCTTTGACTTTTTGCTTTATCGCAAAAGGAAGTGGTCGCGGTATGTGAAAAACGGGCTTGGCTTCTGGTTTCAAATGCACATTTGCTTTTAATTGCTTGCATTTTCCGAGTTTGCCTGAAAAGACGTCATTAAACTTTTCTTTTAGCTCAGAAAATTGTTTACAATTAAGCACGTTAACTTCTTCTTGGAGTGAGTTTGAACTAGGAGTCTGATCAATATCAACAGACTTTACGGCAGAGATACCTTCTTCCGTTAAACCGAAAGCATCACTCCAATCTAAGCCGAACAAATTCGATCCCAACTCATTCACAACAATCAGAGGCTTGTTTTGGCACTGTTTATCACCCAGCTCGACATTAACTAAGCATTTGTCTTTTACCTTCAATGGTCTCCCTCCGTAAGCCATCAAATCTTTTGTTAGTGGTTGACACGGTGGAGATCCCAGCATTTTGTACTCATTCAGATTGACCATGCAACAAGTTGAGCCAGTGTTCCTATGACACGAAACCTGCTTGCCATTAATGCAAACTTTTAACCATATTTGCTTCCCAACTCGTTGGTACAAATTAGAACCAAAATCTTCATTTTTTGGGCTCGACTTGTTTGAAAAAGAGAAAACAGTTCCAACTTGGTTGCTTGAGCTTGTATGGGAAAATGGCTTCTTTAAAATATTTTTCGATTTGCATACACTCTTGAGATGTCCCTTTTTCCCCCATTTATGACAGATGCTTTCTTTCCACGGACAACTGCTACGATTGTGTTCGACGTAACATTTTTGACATCTCTTCCACCTTTTATTGTCGTTTGACTCTACTGAAGCTGAGTGCTTTTCTTGTTTTCGAGACTGAGTGCTTTTTTTTGTATTCTGAGGACATTTTGTTTACAGCTCCTGACAGGCTGTTTATTCCACTGGTTAACAGTTGATCAGTGTTTGATGTCCGTATATACAATTCAGCTTTCCGAATAACCTCCTCTAAAGTTGTTTCGGGATCAATAGACAGTGTCGTCTAACTTCAGCATGTGGCGTGTTTTGAATTAACACGTCTCGTATTTGTTCATCGGTGTAACTTTTGTGATTTTGCACGCTTCACTCTTGCAACTGAATTCACAGTTTTTTGCAATTCCGCGAAGAGTCGCAACCCATTCCGCATAGGACTGATTTGCTTCCATTTGACAATTGTAAAACGAATATCGACTTGCTTGCACATGAATCGCCCGCTTGAAATAGTTTGACAGTTTTTCCACCAAATCAGCGAAAGTTTGTTCCGATACATTTAACTCTCCAAACAGATTTTGAAGACGTTTGTACGTTTCCGGATCGAGACTAGAGAGAAGAAATGCTCGTTTTTTGTCAAGGTCCGTGACATTGTGCAAAACAAAATGTTGATCGAGTCTCTCAATGTATTGAGCCCAATTCTCTTTCGATTTATCAAAAGTGTCCAATCTCGGTGTTGATGACCCCGGCGTAGATCTACAGTAGTCTCTGGACAAAAACAACGATAATAAGCATTTCAATTGTCGACCGTGTAACACTTCTGCAGGAGTGCGCCAGTTCAAACACGGATGAGGAGAAGTACGATACGAAGCCAAAACCACACGAATTGCACTGAAAGAAACAGAGTTTTTAACTACTGCTTGCTCACAAGTAATTTTATAATAATAAAAAACGACAACAAAAGCGTTACAGTTCAGACAAAACCTTTGCTCTACTTCCAACTCGAGTACGCTGCATAGCCTACTTTTTGGTGCATATTTTATAAGTTGGTTGTTTAAATAAAACATTTTATTAAATGATGCTATTATGTCTTTTTTATTAAAATAAGGTTTACAGGCTTTTCCCAAAATCAACAAGAAAACTAACGTTTTAATCTATAGAGTGAAGAAAAGATCGCGCCCGTTCTTAAAGACCATAGGTTTTCTTACGATTTTCTTTGTTAATGCTTAGTTTACTGTGCTGGTAACGATATGATTTTCATCAATGTGTTTTTCATCCATGTTTTTTCTTTGTGATTTTCTGCCAATGTATTTTTCCCCAACCATCAAGTTTGTGTTTTTTCCTGCATTTTCTGTTTTCATTACAAAGTGGTATGTGATGACGTTTGCTTTCATTTTGTTCCACGAACAGCTAGCGTAATGTCCTTGATTTCAAAATCCCACTAGTTTTGTGGTAAGCAGACCTTCAGGAGTTGGAAAGTCTTATTGGGTCCTATGTTTCATAGACAGTCTAAGACAACTTTGCCCTGAAATCAAACAGGTTGTTTATCATTACGAGATATAGCAAGAAATGTTTGATCATTACACGGATAAAGTAAACTTTAAACAAGGCATGCCGAGACTTGAAGACCTAAAAGAAAGTCGAGATGCGTTTCTAGTACTAGACGATTTGATGTTTGCCAATTCTGAATTCTTTATAGCGTCTACTCCCATCACTTTCATTTCAGTGTTCTCATGACCGTGCAAAATTTGTTTCATAAAGGCTTGCGTGAAATAAGTTTCAACCCACAAATTCTGGTGCTCTTTAAAAATTGTAGAGATGTGAATCAAATCGCACATTTCTTACGTCAGATCTACCCGAAAACGTATAAAAACGCACCTGAGGCATATAAAGACGCTGTATCTTCGGAAAGAGGTTATTTGGTGATTGACTTACACTGTGAAATACACGATAACCAACGTCTGCATACAGGAATTTTTCCAGAAGACACGCATTATCTTTATCAATGAACCGCTTGCGAAAAAACGGACCCACCTTGCGTTTGCTACAAAAAGCTCCTGCACCTTTGCAAAAGCGTATTTTAGACAAAGCATCGCCCGAGTTAATACGTTGTCTTTGTGACTGTGCTCACAACGTGCTGCAAGGAAACGTCGAGATATCACATCACCACAAGCAGAAATTAAAACCGCACAAGACCAAACTTCGAAAGTTGGCTGACCGTAAGGTAGCGTCAAAAACAAAATGAAGAATTATACAAAAAGGTGGATTTTTACCCATCTTGTTGTCTGCACTCGCTCCAGTCATTAGTGGTGTGGTAGGTAGTCTTATAAAATGAGAAAAGTAATCGCGTTGGAACCTGAAGTGTACGAAAAACTCAAAAACAAACACAAAGTCACGAGTAAAAAAGTACTTTAAAATTTATTTGTTCTTCTGGTAGAATCAGAGGCAAGTAAAACTTCAACAAATACAGAAGGCGTAATATATTTATTAAAGAAAAACTCAACAATGTTTCGTCCATTACGTCGGGTGGACTTCATCAGGTAAAAGCAAAACACAACGCGCACCGTATTTAAAAACCAAGAAGTTAAAAACACAAAATATTTAAAAACCAAGAAGTTGTGTTTTTAATTTTTTGGTTTTTAAATACGGTGCACGTTGTGTTTTGCTTTTACCTGATGAAGTCCGCCCGATGTAACGGACGAAACATCGTTGAGTTTTTCTTTAATAAATATATTACGCCTTCTGTATTTGTTGAAATTTTACTTGCCTCTGATTCTACCAGAAGAACAAATTAATTTTAAACCAAGTAATATCCCTGGTAACAGTGTTTATATTAAAAAAGTACTTTCTGAACTGGATGCTAAAATGCAAGAAATCTTAAATTCCAACCGACCCGACAGCGAGAAAGTAACCCTTTATAATGAGGCGTTGCAAAAATCAAAGTTGTTTCTGAAAAAGTTTCAAACAAAAACAATAGTGAAAAAATCCTTGTCTGAAAGTGCAGTGTTAAAACGTTTTAAAAAACGAACCAAAGCCAAAAAACTGTTCAAAGACGCCACGAGCAAAAAGAGTTTAGATTGGAATGAAGACGGTCAAATGCTTTTAGACAATCGAATGGTACCTGGATCTTATATCGACGATTTGTTTCAATCCACCCTAAAGAAACGAGACCCAACTTTACCCAGTGCACGCGAGTTTGAATCGATGCTATGGGAGAGCGTTTAAATTATTACGATCCTAAAAATAGTGAACAAATCCTTGTCTGAAAGTGTAGTGTTAAATCGTTTTACAAAACGAACCAAAGCCAAAAAACTGTTCAAAGACGCCAGGAGCAAAAAGAATTTAGATTGGAATGAAGACGGTCAAATGCTTTTAGACGATTGAATGGTACCTGGATCTTATATCGACGATTTGTTTCAATCCACCCTAAAGAAACGAGACCCAACTTTACCCAGTGCACGCGAGTTTGAATCGATGCTATGGGAGAGCGTTTAAATTAGTACGATCCTAAAAAAGAAGCTTTTTTCTCGGAAACACATTGTTTTCCAAAAGCAACCCAACAATGGTTGCAATCACTAGACACTTATACGCTTCACAAACCCGTACGAAAAAATTTCAAACGCAGAAAAACAATTGCACCTGGTGCCAAGTTTCAAATGCAAGCCGATCTCATTAATTTTTCCTTGCTCAAGTCGTACAACGACAGCTATAAATACATTTTGGTGGTCATTGACGTGTTCTCGAAAAAAAGCCTTTACTGCTTACTTGAAAAGCAAATCAAGCTCCAACATGATCCAGGCTTTTGAGCAGTTGATGCCTGAAATTGGCAAGTTTCAAAAATTGCAGATGGATATAAGACGTGAGTTTCTGAATCGACCCTTTCAAACCTGGTTAAAACAACATCACATTGAACATTTTCACACTGAAAATTTCGACACCAAAGCATCCATTGCTCAACGATTTATACGCACTTTGAAAGAGAAACTATGGCGTTACTTCACCTACACCAACAGCCGAAGATACGTGGAAGTGCTGCCTGCTCTGGTTGAATCTTACAACAACACCTATCACCGATCCATTCGACGTTCTCCAAATTCAGTCAACTCTGAAAACCAAGAAACGGTTTGGCTCACGCCCTATGCCGACCCCGACTTAAGAAAACCAAAATTAAAAGTAGGTGATTAAGTCAGACTGTCCATGACTCAAATGCGGTTCTGCAAAGGTTACTTACCCGGTTGGACGGACGAATTGTTTCAAGTTGCTCAAGTGTTTCGAGACAATCCTCCTTATTTCAAAATAAAAGACTTACAAGGCGAGTGGTTGGAAAAACTTTTTACGAAGAAGAGTTGCTGAAAATCTATAAAAAGGATGACGTGTTTCGAATCGAGCGTATTCTCCAACAACGCAAGCGCAAGAAGGGTGTTGAATTTTTAGTAAAGTGGTTTGGATATCCTGCTTCTTTTAATTTTTGGGTGTCAGAAAAAGACATGGTATGCCTCCTTTAAGAACCTTTGACATTGTTTTGTTTTTGTGCTCAAGTTTTGGTGATTTACATTGTGGTTTCGATCAGCTTGTACAATTTAACAGAAAGCGACAACAACAAAGAACTCTGGATTAGTCTGCTTAGCAGCTCTGTAGATTATTTGCTCCCATCGCCTTTTCTTACCAAGCATGTTCCTCACCCTCCCCTGTTACTCCTTTATGGACATTTATCCTGAAAACAAACTTTCGGATTACATGGTTCACTTGCCGAAAGAAATCAATTTGTCTGGATCGTGGGAGTTGGGTTTGTCCGAGATTCTGTACCCCAACACTTGGTACAACATTGACACCCACCAATGTTACATTTTCTACCAACGCGTTGCTTTAGAATTTGTAGCAGTGCTTCCAGCAGGTTATTATTATCAACAACCTCAATATATCAGGCGTCAGATACTTCAAGAAATGAGACAAGAGTTTCAAAATAGAAACAAAGCGCTTGTCAGCGAAGAAGTGTTGACGCAACCATCGGCTTTCTCTTTGATCTCACTTACAATCCTC
The DNA here is from genome assembly GCA_963680785.1 of Diplosoma virens. Taxonomy (NCBI): domain Eukaryota; kingdom Metazoa; phylum Chordata; class Ascidiacea; order Aplousobranchia; family Didemnidae; genus Diplosoma; species Diplosoma virens. The sequence goes on along the minus strand of CAVMFT010000001.1, from coordinate 158,788 downwards.
AAACACAACTAACCACCATGTCCATCCAACACAAAAAAGGAGCACCTACGGCCGACCGTAATGGTACCGTGCAACCGGATGTGGTGGTGACTCTTTCGAACGAGTTGGCTTCTATTTTGGGTTTTCGAAAGGTTTGATATCGGGAATTGGAGAGTACACTTCGGCAAGCGTTGCCAACGTAGACACCGTAAACGTCATCTATGTAGGGTTACCAACTTTCTGTTTCGCCATTCCGGGACACCTTAAATACAGGGGCATCAAACCTTTTTAAGCCGAGGGCCATTTTGGCTCATTAAAAATATTGGCAGGCCAAGCAAATGAGACAGCTCGATTTTTGTCCCAAAATCGTAGTGATCTCTAAAAAAAAAGGTCCTCATTTAAAATCAGTCTCCGATTCCCCAGTTATCGTTCCAAAATCATAGCGATCTCTAAAAAAAAAAGAAGATCCTCACTTGAAATCAGTCTCGGATTTTATTATTTTTCTCTGAAAACTAGTGATGTCGGAAAAAACAAGAGAAAAAGGAGTTTTTGCATAAAATCTGTCTTCGATTTCCGGCGGAATTTTTGCCAAAATAGGCAGACAGAGCCCCAAAAAATTGCCCCAAAACAATCCAAAGAACTGTCAGTAAATTCCGGGACAAAAGTGACCCAGCCCGGGACACGGGACGCCAGACGTCAATTACGGAACTGTCCCGGCCATTCCGGGACGGTTGGTAGCCCTACATCTATGTCTATTGCGATGTTATCGAACACCAAACGGTTGGTCATACTCTTGCACCCTTAATTGGTGTCCTTCCTGTAACAGGGAAGCCGGGTGCCTATGTTTTCAAAAGATATGACAAAATACAGTACCACCCCGTCTTAAAAAAAATTTTACTGATATCCACATCTCGCTTCGTGACGATCAAGGAAAACAAATTCGTTTTCGCAAGGGAAAAGTGATTGTGACTTTGCATTTACGACCCAAAAAGGTAAATTCGTTATAAAAACCAGATGCAAAGGAAAACGTGGTTATTGTAAGAAATCAACGGTAGCAGAAACATGCGGGTCAAATATTGTTGTGATGCAAAAGCTTACGAAAACTATTATTTGCCTCAAGTCGGTCATGGAATGCCCTATTTTGTTGACGCACGAGTGCAACAAAGTTATGGACTGGGTAATCTGTTTAGCTCCATTGCCAAAAGCGTTCTTCCTTTGGTCAAAAAAGGCGCCAAAACTCTTGGAAAATAAGTTTTACAAAGCGGTGTCGAGTTTGCTTTCGATGTTTTACACGGTAAAAACGCCAAACAAGGTGCCATCGATCAAGCAAGAGCTGCTGGTTCCAATCTCTTACAAGTGGCTTAACAAAAAATAGGAAAGCGAAAAACAGCACCAAGAAAAGTGCAAAAGAAGAAACGCAAGAGACATCACGACATTTTCTCGTAAACCATGACGATGTTAGTACACCCCAGTTCGGCAGAATCCACCACCTCTCAACTGGATTTGTTTTCAGTGCCACCAAGTCAAACTAGTTTGGAGGAAGGAAGTTTCACCGAATACCACCCTGTATCCGTATTGACTTCCACAGGTCCTATTGAATTTATGATTAGTGCTGAAAACTCCAACTACATTGATCTTGCCAATAGCTTTCTTTATGTGCGTGCAAGCGTGACTACTGCAGCCGGAGCTGATTTGGCAAAGAATGTGGAAATTGCGCCTGAATGTAATTTTTTACATACGCTATGGACGCAAGTGGATGTTTATTTGAACGGTTCGCTAGTGACACAACCCAACAACAATTATCCTTATCGAGCTTATATTGAAAACTTGCTTAGTTTTGGACAAGAAGCAAAAAAGTTCCAATTTTCTGGTCTGTTTTGGCACCGCAACACGTCAGAACATTTCGATACTCGTGGGGCTACCAACCTAGGTTATACCAAACGAAAAGCTTTGGCTGCAGAAAGCAAAGAAATTGATATGATGAGGAAATTGCATCTTGATTTGTTCATTCAAAATCGATATTTGTTGAACGGAGCCGAAATGCATTTGAGTTTGATTCGTTCCAACGATCTTTTTTGCTTGCATGGAAATGCAAACCAAGAAGATAACAAAGTATTTTTGTTTGTTCGCAAAGTAAAACCCAATCCCGCCGTACAGCTTGCTCATGTCAAAGCCTTGCAACACGGCACTGCAAAATACCCGCTTCGACGTGTGGAAGTAAAGAGCTTTACTGTGCCGACCGGGAATTTTTATTTTATTTTTTATTTTATTTTTATCTCTATATTTATCCTCCTGACTCGCGGGAAAGCGACGGAGGCACTATACATAGGGTAAGCAATTACCCCGACCTGCTTCCGGAGTTGCCAAGATATTGCTGTCCGCTAGTAATATTAGAGATATTAGTGTAATTTAGAATTGCTTGCCAAGACCACCAAGCAGGGGAAAGTGCCGTAAAGTGTCTTTCCCAAGGACACAACAGAATGGCGCAAGTAAATTTTTGAACCGAGACCATGTTGATTATCAGTCCGGTGCTTTAACCATTCGACCAAGCTGCCGACAAAGAAGTATCGAAGTATCATCATCGAAGGAATCAAAGGAAACGAAGTATCACCAAAAAAATTTGTTTTTGGGTCAATTACCCACACAAATGGTGGTTGGTGTAGTGGACAATGACGCTTACAACGGTGTCATCACCAAATCTCCTTTTAATTTCAAACACAACAGCATCAATTTCATGACGATTTACCGTGATGGAGTTTAAATTCCTTCCAAATTACTGCAACCAGATTTTACCAACGGTCGTTTTGTTCAAAGTTACGTTCGTTTGTTTACGCAAATGGGTCAATATTATCGTGACACAGAAAATGCTATTTCGCGAGAACAGTACAAAGACGGTTGTGCTTTGTTTGTTTTTGATCTCACACCCCAAATGGATTCAAGCGAGGTCGGTTTTGAATTGATAAAGCATGGCAACATACGCATTGAAATTCATTTTGCTACTGCTACTGCACGTACTCTTACGGTCATTGTGTTTGCCGAACACTACAACCTGTTGGAGATTGATCAACAGAAACTTTGCTTTTGACTATACGGCATGAACACGTTGCAAATTGAACGCTTACTCAAGGATTTGAAAACCAAAATCATCTTTAAAAAAGTCTGTGCTTTGGATCAGTTGGAAAAAAACCTACTTTTCCGTCTGCTTGGGTCATCAACTCGGACCCGAGTAGTGAACCTGGAGAACATTGGGTTGCAGTTTATTTTGACAAATGCGGTTGAGGAGAATATTTTGACAGTTATGGACTATGGATGCCTACTCTTTATCGGGATGGATTTACAATCGCAAAACCTTACAAGCGTACTTTTTCAGTTTTTGTGGTCATTATTGTGTCTATTTTATTTTATTTTGTTGTCGCGGTGTACCTTTGCATGTTATTGTATCTGATTTTACGTCAAACCTAAATGAAAACGATCGCTCTATCTCTCGCTTTATTCGTGATGTATCACAACATTGATTGTACACACATCGTTTATTATTAATAAAATACAAAAAACACATCAAGGTGTGCTTGTAATAAAATCCACTTTTCGTTTTTTCCTTGGTTCAAGTTCAGTTAAAAGCTTGACAAGATCTCCAGTTGTTCGTGGTTGTCTGGCGGCAGGTGGTAGACATCGTCTTTTTGCACTTTTAAAAAGGTGTAGTTGTTGAGTAAGTAGAGGAATTGACGTCTTGCAGTTGGTACATTTTCCACCACACAACGCAATTGAAACTGATCCACTGCTATTTCTTGTTTGATGATTTCCATTTTTTTTTGTACTTCACAAGCAGCATCGTCCATGTTGATGGACCAGAATAGTAAAACAACATATTCTTTTGTTTCGGATTTGGGACGAAAAAGGATGTAAGGAAGATTCTCCAACATCACATCAACCACTTGAATAAGTTGATCCATTGAAAACATGACTTTACCTCTTTTGACATTAATAATTGCTTTTCTCAATAGTGATGAAAAGTGTATTGGCAGTCCAAATGCGGCAATTTCTTGAAACTTTTTTCAAATGTCTTTTGCTGCGCTTTCCATTTCTCTTGCTCTGGTGATAATCTCTTCAAATTCTAACAAACTTTCGTAACAACTTGTATAAGGAGGAACGTAGTCAGGGTACTCGATTTCATTTGCTTCTTGATAAAGATCGTCTGCTTGACTCGTACACGTTTCCATAATGTGAAGTTTTGCAAACGTCTCTCTTTTTATAACCAACAAAACGAATATTGCGCAACATTTTGAAATAGTCTTACGTTACACTAATCTTACACAATCAAAATTGAAAGACGCGAATTTTTTCAGAGATCCATTGGGAACACAACCAACAAGAGGGGGTGTCTTGAACGCATGTCCAACAAAGCACCATATGCCCACAGGGCATGCACACTACATTTTTTTCTGCATTTTACATTTGAAACATTTGTCGTCTTTTTTTAAATCTAATATAGCATTTAGCAATTCTTGACAATTGGAGAAATTGCAGTAATTTTTTTCCATTTGATTCAATAGTGCATAACGGATCTTGATTTCCTTCACCCCAATATTTTTTGCGTATTTTACATGAGGATCAAACAACATAAGGTCCTCCAATCTTTGATTCCTTTGCTCTAATGCCGCGGTGTTTCGCATTTGGTGAAACAACATACTACGTAAGCGGTTTGCTGCAACGGATCGAGTTGGATTTTTTAGGTCTGGTCGATGTAAATCCGAATGTTTCTGACATATTTTCTCCACATAGTTTACTCCTTGTTTTTTCAAAACAAATTCACACATAGGGAACCACTTTGCATGTTTGTACCAAGGATTGTCATGCGGTTTCCAGTAAAACAAACCTCCACCACAATAAAAACAAAGAACACGGTCGCCAGAACCTTTATAAAAAAAACCTGCATCTACCATTTCGCATGGCGTTGGGCGCTCTTGATCACACCAAGTGGAGGAAAGGTTCTCATGCGATCCTCTTCATCACACATAAGCGGATTTTGCGGAGATGAACAACGAAACATTTGAGCTTTCCATTTTCTTTTGATAGCTTCAGAGTTTTGAGTACCAGATATCGCTGCAGCATCAACACAATCTTGATCCGTATTTTTAGAGTGACAAAAATACAAAAGTTTCTGCTTTATATACCTACCGTTATGGATTGCATCGTAGTTTTGCAATGGGCAAAGAAACCTATACAAACAAACCTTGTAAAAACCTAGGGAATTCCCCATATGAAAACTGAGTATTGCACAACAAACTTGTCGTGTCCAAACTTGCCCAGTTGGAGGTCAAACTCACAACTACTGTTTTTCTTAGCATTAAGATTTCTATTATCTTGGGTGGGAAAATTTAAAAATTTTCCGATACGAAATACGGAAGCGGTTGATTCTCAATTCCACAAATTTGTCCTCAGTCATTAATCAACAGGCGCCTTTTAAACGTGTTCACGAAGAGAAAAGTCACTGCTACAAAAATTTTGGTTAACTCGACTGCTTCTAAAATCTATCAAACAAAAAACAAAATGTATGCAACTTTTAAACAAAAATACACGGAAACTAACTTCAAGGCATACAAAGTTTATCGTAACATTTTGAATCGAGCAATAGCCTACAAGCAGCTGAACAAAGTTAGGCCTACTATCAAAATATAGTGTTACCTTTTAAAAAGATCGCCAGATAAACTCTGGAAAGTGCTTAATAAACTTATTGGTACAAACAAAACAGAACATATAACTCCAAACAAGCTAATTATAAATAATGATGAAATTAATAACCCTCAAACTGTAGCTGAAACGTTTAACAATTATTTTGCCAACAGAGGCAAAGAAATGGGGGCTGTCATTAAAACAGAAGACTGGAAATGTAGCAAAGTGTTATCTCGAAATTACAGCAATTCAATCTATTTTGATGAATCGAGTCCAAGCGAAGTGGAATTAATTATCAACGAGCTAAGCCAGGAGTGGGCAAACTTTTTAGCTCCATGGCCTCGTTTGAAAATTGAATTTGTTTGCGGTCCGCATTGATCACGTGATTTTGAAAAAAAGTTTTCACTTTGAATCTGCTTTGGAAATTTCAATTTTCGTGCATTGTAAAAAAGCAATCTTGCTCTGCATTGTATATAGGAGAAACTGGTCGTAATTTTAAAACACGCTGTGCGGAACACAAACGTGATCTTTACCCACGCAATCTGGCGAAAATTGATGATAACAACATAAATAAAAAAACTGCTCTTGTCAAACATATTGTTAAATTCGACCATAAAATCAACTGGCTTGGCTCATCAATTCTTACTTTTGAACCTGACTTTTATAAACGCCGTTTTTTAGAATCATATTTCATACAAAAAACTAATTCATCGTCGTCGTCGTCGTCATCGTTTGAAGGGCATCCACTCCAGGCCAGACACAAACAGAACTGGGGCCGAGGGTTTATCCTTTTACTACCCCAGACTGCTGCACTGCCTGGATCAGATGCTGGCAGCGATGTTATTAAGCCAGCATCGAGTTTCGTCATCCAAAACCGTCAGACCGCGTGCTCCATGTGGTGCCCGATGTATGGGGCACATTGTTAGTACATGGTCTGCGGTTTGCTCTGAGGCGCCACACTCGCAATTCGGTGAAGGAGCGAGACCCCATTTGTGCATGGACGAATGGAATCGCCCAACACCAGTCCGCAGGCGGTTGAGCTTAACCCAAGCTGCTCGGGGTAAGCCCATCCCAACAGGCCTGACACTGGTCCCGGGCACAAAAGCACGGAGCCTGGAAGCATTTTCACAGTACTCCGCGTTCCATTTGTGATTCGTCCATTCAGAGGCGCGGATGCCAAGTCTGGCAAGATTGTCCAAGAGATTCCGCGCACCTGGCACAAACGGGCGTCTGGATCTTAGTCTCACCTGGCCAGTATCTGAGGACCCATTTAACAGACCATGCAAGATATGATCGGGGTCCAGAGATCCACGGTAAGCCAAGGAGAGCGTCGCTCCCAGTCGGCGAAGCTCAGCTGGCTGGATGCCTGAAAGTACAGGTAGGTGGTCCGTTGGAGTGGGACGCAGGCATCCAGTAACTATGCGCAAGGCGTCATTCAAGACACTGTCAATGAGGCGAGTGTGAGCACTGCGACACCAGACTGGCGCACAGTACTCAGCTGCTGAGTAGACTAGAGACAAGGTGGCTATGCGTAGTGTTTTAGCACCAGCACCCCATCCCGAGCCCACGAGTCGCCTCAACAGTGTGACGCGCGATGATAGTTTTTTGCGCAATGCCACTAAATGGTGACGAAACGTGAGCGATCTGTCCAGTTTTACCCCAAGGTATGTAGGGATTGGACAGAACGGTAAAAGTCTACTATTGTTGTAGACCTTTAGCTCACGTTTGGCCTCTCGGTTGTTTAAGTGAAAGGCTGTCGTCACCGTCTTAGTGTGACTGAGCTTCAACCTCCAAGTCTGGAGATACGCTGACAGTGTGGACATATCTTGGCTTAATGTCCCCTCCAAGTCCTTCCAGTTTCCAGAAGAGTGCAACAATGCTAAATCATCAGCATAAGCAAACTTTCTGAAAATCATGGAAGGAAGATTGTACGTATAGATGTTAAATAGGAGGGTAGCCAAGACCGATCCCTGAGGAACACCGTTTTTAAGACGGCGTAGCCTGCTTTGCTTGCTGTCACCGGTGGTAAGGGTGAAACTTCGATTTCGGACAAGCTCCATGATCATTTTGACCATGTGCTTATCCGGAAGTAGTCTCAGCAGCTTGCAGGTAAGGCCACGGTGCCAGACAGTGTCATAAGCAGCTGTCAGATCGACAAATACGGCACCGGCCTTCTTTTTAGACTCGAAAGAATCCTTGATGTTCTGGGTTAGCAGGACAACTTGATCTACGGTTGACTTCCCGCGTCGGAACCCAGCCTGCTCTTTAGGGAGCAGTGGATCGATTAATGGTTCAACGCGGGCGTAGATAAGCCTCTCGAGGATCTTGTAGGGGACACAGAGCAGAGATATCGGTCGATAACTCTTTGGGTCCCCCACGGGCTTTCCTGTTTTTGGGATCGCGACCACAAGCGCTCTTCTCCAGATCTTGGAAATTTTGAGTCGGCGCAAACAGGAAGAAAGGAAGTCACGTAACCAGGACTTCAAAGCAGCTCCAGCATGGAGTATAAGCTCGGGGCAGATGGAATCAGGACCCGGAGCTTTACCTGGTTTTAAATGTTGAAGGGCAGCAGCAAATTCTCTCTGTGAAAAATTGTCAGAGATATTTACTGCGTCTGGTGTTGTGGCCCTCCAAAGGTCAGACACTTCTTGAAAGACAAGTCGAGATGACTTGCGGTCAACAGCCTCGTATTTCCCACTTCTAACCAGCTGAGATGCAATAGCATCGGCTGAAACGGGACAATGACGAGGAGAGTGTCGTGACCTACCAGTAAGGTTGTTCAAAATACTCCACGCTTTTCGACTAGAGTGTGAGAAGTCAATGCTCCGAACTGCTTCGGACCATCGATCCCTCCGTTTTCTGTCAAGCTTGGCAAGCAGAGCTGTAGCAGCCAAACTTGAGTCGTCTCCCTGAGGAGACTGCAGAAAGGTTTTATAGAGGGATTCACACTCTGCATCCCAACACGGAATATAGTTGTTTCGATACCCGCGTGGGATAGTCTTCTTGGCTGCTTTCTTAATGATGTTACAGAAGTCCTGGTAAGCCGCATCCACATCAAGTGAATCAGGCGGCAACAAAGTCTTTGCGAATTTATTCGTCAAAGCAATGTAGTGACTCCAATTGGCCTTGCGGAAGTTCCATCGCTTAACAGGCATGCTTGGCACTGCCATAGCAAACCTTGGTGGTGTAATAAGCGAGGGTCGATGTTGTGACCTGGGAAACTTCTCAAGGACACGTCTATCCGGTAAGCGACTGTTTGGACCTACGCTAGCGAAAGCTAGATCTGGATTGGTGCCAGTGTTCCAGCGGCCGGAATAAAAACTGGCAGCGTCCTTGGCATTATATAGGAGGGCAAGACAATTAATACTTGCCCAGCCAGCCAAGCACTCACCATCCGGACTGTTGTCATCATAACCCCAGTCAGCATGACGACAGTTAAAATCGCCAGCGTACAGACAGGGGTGAGGAAACACTGGGAGATCCAGGGTTCGCAATCGCGTTGGTGGTGGTTTGTAGACGTTGACTATTTTATAGCCATCAACGTCCACACACAGCCACTCGATCTCCGATGTCGGTGGAGATTGGTCCAAAAGCGTGTATCTCAGTCGCTCGTGGACAAACGTGGCAAGGCCATGCTTCCTGCTTAAAGAAGACCCAGCTAGTTGGTAGTGTGGTAGTACCAACTTCTTTGCATCAGTGCAGTGGGTCTCCTGCAGTAGGATGACGAGTGCCTCAGACTGCATAGCGAGGTGATGAAGAACATTCATCTTGCTTGCAGTGAGGCCTTCAATGTTCAGCTGAAGAATAGTGGGTCTTCGGAACTTGTTGGCAATGTGCCCTGAAAAGGGCAGTTTTATCCTGACATTGCCCCGTCCTGAAAAGGACGTTTGCCGATTAACAGACCCACACTGAACATCGGAATGGGTGGATACCCTTCCGTTTTGGTAGGTTCGGTTTCGGTCTGTCATTTTAAAATCAATGAGCAGACTTACTCACGGCCCAGGCTGCGTGAAAGCACCTACCATCTGGACTAATTCATCGATAAATGACAAAGAAGGTGTCTATTACAATGAAATATATAATGAATTAAAATAAAACCTGTTTTTGTATTTTATTTACTGTACTTTCAAAATTTAATTGCTGTTTTAAATTGTTCTCTCACGCTTGTTCGATTCCGTGTTTCGCATTTCATTGTTTTTTTTTACACGAAACTTGTTGTTTTTTGAAATAATCATTTAATACTACGCTTGAGTAATTTCCGCTATGTTTTGGCAACTGTTTTTGAAAACAATTTTAGTTGATTTCTTAATTTTACATTCATTTTAGCTTTGGTCCTGACGAAGCGTGCTTGTAACCGCACCCGAAACGTTGACTGTTTGTTTTTAATTTTTAGTTTTTAATAAACTGAAAAGGTTTTTAACAAAAAATGTTTTCTGTTTTTACCAGAAGAACAACAGAGTATAATGAAGAATACACCTGGTAACAAGAAAAATAGCATATTAAAGTATCAACTTCTTGGTACCTTATGCATCTTTGTAAATTATTTTAACGCTTATTGTATAACTTAAGACTTCTGCGCACTGTATTGTGATATTTGTTGGGGAGCATCTCGAATCGAAAACGTTCTGTTCTTCAATGCTCCCTGACCTAGACCAAATTTAATTCATTTATGCGTATGTGTTTTTTGTGTGTTTGTTTTCATTTGTTTTGTGGCAAAGGCCAAAATAAAAGTTTTTTTTTCTTTATTTTTTCAATTTTTTTAGCAGTTTTACGTTCACTTCTTTGTTTCTCTAGTTTTATACGGGTATTTCAAAACTTTTCGGCTGCGGCATCTTAGCGTCAACCTTTACATCTTTGTCACACTTCATTCCTAATAATTTTAATCATGACGATGTAATTTATTCCCGTTATAAGTAATTCGAAGTTGTATTGTAAAATAGTAATCGCGCGGCCGTGGGGCGCTGCTTTCGTATTATGCGATATAATGTCTACGATTCGCTGATGTATCCTTCTTCTCTTTTCGTAATGACGTAATACGATTTTGTTCAAGCTTTGCTATAGCTCGCTAATTGTAGAATATTCTGAAGCATTCAAGCGTAGCGCTTTCTCTAGGGAATTCGGGCTAAAGCTTGAATATACGAGTAAATTTGCGTCACGTGATCTTTTATCTATAAATATAGCTCGCTCGATTGTACAGTAAAACAGACAGACGAAAAGCATACAACTCTATGAGAAGGACGCATAAAGCGAGGGTGTCACTTTGAGAGAGGGTGGAAATTGTGGCTGAGTGTTGAAGTTATTTTGCGCCAGTGTTTTTTGGAGTTATGTTCTACAGAGGTAGAATCATTTGTGTTGATTTCGCTTTGCAGTTTGGCAAAGCGTGGAATAGAATTTTCGTCGATGGTGAATTTTGTAATACATTCGTTTTTATTAGAGACAGTGGTCTCTGTTTGTTTGTAAAGAAGAGTCTTCAACGGATCAATCCGAGCTTTTGTTCATACCAACTGTATAAAACCGTCAGGATCATAGCAGACTACTTCTTGAGCCGGAATAAAATAAAATTTAGACACAGCTTTGTTTCAGCGCAGGTATTCGGGTTACCTAGCTCAACTGGTCCTTTAGGATTCCCGAACAAAGTTTGTGACAATCTTCCTTCTCTTTAAAAGCTCTGAATCGTGTGTTTATAAATGCGTGTTTGTTATAATAAATTAACAACGTAGCTGCGTTGGTAAAAGCATCTTGATTGATGGCGAATGTGATCGATATGGTAGCGGTTCGAAACCAACTCGCATTATTTTGTCCTTGAAAAAGACACTTTACGGCACTTTTTTCTATATTTGGTTGTCTTTGTAGGCAGCCCTAATTTTTTGGTCATATTTCTAAATAAAAAACTAAAAAACCAAAATATAAAATTTGAAGCGGACAGCAATATCTTAGAATTTATGGAAGCAGTTCGGAATGATTGCTTGACAGTTGCTCTCTTTATAGCGCCTTCGACCCTTTTTCGTGAGTCAGGAGGATAAATACAGAGATAAAAATATTAAATAATTGATGGGCCTTATGCACGGTGAAATTTATGTTTGTGAAAATGCTTTATTGCTTATCACACGAAACGTTTTACAATTCGCTTAAAAAAATTGAATTGTCAATTTTTATTTGCCAAAGTTATAATTGTAAATCAGCCAATTGAAAATATTTTTCTAAAACCTAAATATTGGTGTAGCTTTATACTTTATCAAAAATACATTACTTAAAATGTATTACATAAGCATTAATTCAGTGATAGCCTTACAAAAAGGGGCTTGATGCAAGAAAAATAAGGAGGCTACTTTTTCGTGTTCCAAAACAAAGTGATCTTTGAAAAAAAAGATATCACTTTAGGGGGGGCCACCGTCATGGTGCTATTATGAAGAAATAGAGCAATATTTTGCTTAGGGAACCCATGTCTTCAGGCTTTTTAGAGGGGAGAGGTGCGGGCGCTCTGTACTAAAGCCATTACTGCATTTATTGAGTGACAAGACACTACTTTGCATTGCTAAACAAGAAAGAACTTTGCTTTTTTTTAGATTGTTACCAAAAAAAGTAAAAAAAATTTTTTTTCTACCATTGTCAAGCGTGCAACGATTCAAACAATGGCGAGCAAATACTTTTGAGATAAATTTTTCCAGTGGATAGAGTAGAACTCTTAGCGACAGGTAGCAATTAAAAATTTGAACAATTTTTAAAAATTCTATTATATTTTGGTAAAAAAATTAAAAAAACAGAAAAATGCGTAAAAAATGCTCGGCGCGAGAGCATTGCTTTAAAAATTTCTGTCCATAACTAAGAGCCCAGACATTTAGTACAGCTAATATGAATTCCTGCTGCAGCTTTTCCACATCGCCAGGAACTGAGCCATCACTCCAAGCAGTGATGTCGCTGTGTGAGAGGATGGATATTCACGGGTGCATTGCGGAGGTGAAGGAGGCCGTTAGAAAGTCATGGAAAAGAAAGATGCTACAAGACAGAATATTAGGAAGAAGAAAAGCAGGGAGGTTTAGGAGAGCATAGGCGTAAAGTTTTTGGTGTAATTAAAGGTAGAAAATTTGAAAAAAGATCTTTATGATTCCCTTGTTGAGACGGGTATTATTGTTATATAACAATTATAGTGGTTATATAACAATTATATAACAAAGAATTATAGTGGGCAAAAGAAGTTAGAAAAAAGGATGTAGGTAACCTTAAAGAATGTTCGAACTAAGAAAAAGAATGATTGGTAAAGGTAACAAGTAGTGGGAAGAGAAGTGCTTTTAAGTGTAAGAAAAGGATTAGAGTGAATAATAAACAACCTATGATGACTTACAGAAAGATCTGTGCATTCTCTCCACGGAAGTGATATGGTAAGAGAAGAGCCTGGGAAGCATACTTGAGAATGGGAATAGTAAAGGCTTCAGATAAGTTACAGAGACACTCCTTAGAGAGACCCAAAAAGAAGTGATGAAATAGAGCAAAAGGCATGGAATCGGTTGTGAAACTTTTTCCGTAAAGATAGTAGAATGCGATGCTTGAAAGAAAGGGTTTAGTCGAAGGTCACCCAAGAAAAGTAGGCTTTGAATTAAAGCAGTGGGGTGTTAATAGAGTGATTTAAGACCGAATTGGTTGCGTTCTAGGCTAAAAAATTACTATATTTGAAGGGTTAAGAGCAGTGATGGGATTCAGGGGGTTCGCACGGGTTCGCGCGAACCCGTTCTTGGAATTTCAGCACGTTTAGCGAAACCGGTTTTAACTTTACGTAATCTATGTATTTCAATACCTCTGCAGTGGTGGATATTGGGTGAGGCGAATGAGGCAGTCGCCCTCGATTTTAAGGGCCCCCCCTCAAAAACAGCATATACAGTTTTGGATTTGCTCAGTGGACGATTTGGAGTGAAGACCTTTTTTTTTTAGAGAACACCTTGATTTTGGGAGAAAAATAGAGAAATCAGAGGTGAAATTAAAGTGAAGACCTTTTTTTTTTTTTAGAGAACACCTTGATTTTGGGAGAAAAATAGGGAAATCAGAGGTGAAATTGAAGTGAAGACCTTTTTTTTTTTTTTTTTTAAGAGAACACTTTGATTTTGGGAGAAAAATATCCAAGCCCAGATCAGACCTCTTTTTTTTCTCAGACAACATGAATTTTTGAAAATTCTTGCCTCGGGCCCCTAAATTGGAATATCCACCACTGTACCTCTGTGTTTAATGTAGCCTAACAGTTTTAATCTGCTGCAGATATTTGTTCAGAGTGCAAGAAATGATTCTGAGTGAAAACCTTTTTTTTTTTTTTTTTAGAGAACACCCTAATTTTGAACCTGTTCTTAAAACTTTGAATCCCAACACTGAAACTGTTGTTAGTGAGTTCGATACAAAAGAGAACCTGTTCTTAAAATTTTGAATCCCATCACTGGTTAAGAGGTAAAAGCCACTGAGAGGACCACTCCCGTGTCTGTAAATAACAGTCAGCACAAAAGTTCAGTTCAGTTCAGTTTTCTTTTATTTCTGCTCCGCCACATGAACAAAATAACAAAATGTTGAAAAGTTTGTGTGTTGTTAAAGACGGGGTTAGAAAAAGGAAGAAGCAACAAAACGAGTTGACGTTGTGTCTTGCTAATTAGCGATGAAAGGTGTGATTTGTTGTTTAATATAGAAGCAAGATTGCTTCACCTCATTATAAAATTGTTTAAAAAAATAGAAAGAGGAAAAGAAAAAAAAAAAAGTATAGGACCGAGGTTATTTGCTTAATAAAACACTGCTATGGGGGCGGTGCAATGGTGGGACCATAGCAGAGTTCGGCTGGATGAATATGATCAGTCCTTAAAAATATGTAAAAGCATGAACATATTCTACCAGCCCAACAAGTTGCTTGCTCAACTTTTGGGGAGGTCCGTATGAAAAGATTATTAGCGTAAAGAAAGACTTGTACAGTTGAAGGGAGAGAGGCAGGAAAATCATTCATAAAAAGGAAAAAAAATACTGTTGGCAGAACTGAGCTTCAAGGGACACCTCTGTGAAGACAAAAAGGAAGACAATGCAAATTACAAATACGGACTGTTTAAACGGCAATCTAAGAGATACGATCGTATATATTAACAAAACAAAGTGGAAGATTAATAAGAGGTGCTTAGAAAACAGAGCCGAATGCCAAATTAAATTAAACTCTTTTTTTAAATCAACATTGGCAAGGACAGTAAGTACCCCTAGTTTAGGGTAATCAATTACCCCGATTTGCTTCCGGAGATGCCAAGATATTGCAATCCGCTTTTAATTTAATAGAAACATGACTGTAATTCAGAACTGCTTACCAAGACACCCAACAGGGAAAAGTGCCGCGAAGTGTCTTTCCCAATGACACAATGGCTCGAGTGGGTTTTGAACCGAGACCGTGTTGGTCACGAGCACCGCGCTTTAACCACTCGACCACGCTGAAGATACAAGCTTGTTGGAAAGAGTCTGCAATTAACTGTGAGAGAAGGAAAACCTGGTCTTCAGTCGATTTACTAGGTTTGAAACCAGCTTACATGGGTGTGAGAATGTTATTATATTTGAAAAAATAGGTGATTGGTTCAATAACCATTTTTTCAAAGAGTTTGGAGGCGCAGAAACTGAGAGAAATAGGACAGTAGGAGGAGGGTGAATCAGAGAAGTTTGCCAGACTTAAGAATAAGGATGATGATGAATTATTTATAGGATAATGTGAAAGTGTTTGTAAACCAAGACAGATTAAAGAATAAAGGAGGAATTGTAATCCAGATTGAGAGAGGTGAATCAAAAGCTTGTAGATGATTTAAACAGGCCCAGAAAAAGCTCAGTTCGAAACTTAGAGCAAAGAAATGTTTTAGAGTAGAAAAAGGTGAATAGAAAATGGATTAAAGGAGATTGCAGTGGATGTATCTGATTTTATTCATATGAAAACGTTCAGAACTGCGGTAAGATTTAGGGGTTTGAGTAGAGAAGTGGGTTCGTAGATGTGCGGAAAGATGGTTTGCACAATCTACCGGGATATGAGTTTAAAAAATTGGAATAATTTGTTGAGGGTGAGAAGAGGAGCTTAGAGCAAAGAAAAGAAAACTGCGCTGGAAAAGGTTTTAAGAAAGAGGCTAGATTAAGTTTTCTGCCACGATTCAGCTTTAGCTTTAGACATTACAGACGAAGTATATCTTGAGGTATGATGAGTTCTAAAGGTCTTCTTCAGAAAAGTATGCCTATGTAAATAAAGTCTGGCGTTGCAACGTTTTGCAACGGTTTCTGCAAATTAAAAAAACCACCAAGTTTTGACAAGACGATTGATGCTTCCAGAAGGAATGGCAGAAGTGGTTGCATTATTGAAGAGTTTGGTAAAAGTAAGGATTGTTTCAGGGAGAGTGAGCGTGGTAAAGATAGAAGAAAGTGGGCAGTGGATGTCAATGTAAGAAAGGTATTCGTCCCAGCGGATTAATTTTAAAGAAAAATTGAATTAGTCAAAAGGAAGGTAGAAATGGTTAGAAAAATAGGGAAGTGGTCAGAGCCAAGATCTGAAAAAACCCGCTATCTACATTTAGATGCTATGAGGACAGGAACAAGAAAGAAGTCAAGATAAGAGCGGTTTTCAGTACAGCAATGTAGTAAGTGGAATGGTCAAAGTTGTTGAGAGGTAGTAGATCCAAGGAAAAGAGCCAATGAAACAAGCCTTTTCTTAACCAATGGTCAGGGCTGTAAAAGCCCCAGGATGTGTGGTGGCAGTTGCAATCGCCAAAAATGAAGGATTTAAAGAACGACAGTAAGAGGAAGAGTAAAAAAGACTTAGTAAGGGTAATGAAAGAAGAGCGTATAAAAATTAAAAAGATAATTAGAAAAGATTCTTTTTATATTTACTGTAATGGCTAAATAATCGGAGCAGGATTAATAGATTAGACTGTTTTTGATCAGTATGAGAACATCACTACAGAGGTTTGCCGCTGGATTGGTCGTCATCCTCTTAGTCTCAGAGCGGTCCTTCCTGATGGTTTTATATACTGAGACGTAAAAGATGGAGCCAGGAGAGAGTAGTGATTTTTGCACAAAAATGAGTTCGTACTGATTTGAGGAAAATTTTTTTATCATTATATATTTTATCTCGATATCTATTCTCCTGACTCACAGGAAAGCGACTGAGGCTCTAATACATACAGAAAGCAATTACCCCGACCTGCTTCCGGAGATGCCAAGATATTGCTGTCTGCTTGAAATTTTTTATTTTGGTTTTGTGCTTTTATAAAGATATGACTGAGATTTAGAACTGCTTGCCAAGACTACCAAGCAAGGAAAAGTGCCGTAAAATGTGTCTTTCCCAAGGACACAACAGAGTGGCGCGAGGTGGTTTTAAACCGAGACCATGTTGATCACAAGCATGGCGCTTTAACCACTCGACCACACTGCCGACAAAAAAATGGATAGTTAAGTACGCCATGGTCGTTCGCGATCAGCATTTGACTGGAGGATTTATAAATAGCGCTTGATTCAGAAATACAATTAATATACGTACAATCAGGTGATTGCATGTGATTCACAAAATGCTCATTATTTCTTCACATACTTCAAAATTTATTTGCCTAGAGCGATTCAGCGATTGCTACAGGTAGACAGAAAACTGTTTGCTAAAAGATAAACTATGTAGCACATTCTCAAGTTGATTTATTTATATTGAAATTTCCTAAGGATTTTTTCAACACTGATGCAATGTAGGCTGTTTGGTTTTGGAAACTTTAATGAGGATGGTTCTGGGTTTCTCACCAAATAAGATTTACAAAAAGTAAATGAAGGCCAAATCTCAATTAACAACTTGGATAAATAGAATGTTGGATTAACAAACCAAAAATTAAAGATTGATCGGGAAAATCTAATTAGTTAGTAAATTTTTTTATAAAAAAGATAGGTAGCTAGCACGTCAGCAGCATGACCGAGTGGTTGAAAGCGCCGTGATTGTGATTAACATGGTCTCGGTTCAAAACCTACTCGCGTCATTCTGTTGTTTGCATGAGAAAGACACTTTTCAGCACTTTCCCACGCTTGGCGGTCTTGGAAGGCAGTTCTAAATTTCAATCATATCTCTATAAAACTAAAAAACCAATATAAAAAATTAAACCTGACAGTAATAACTTGGCATTTCCGGAAGCAGGTTGGGGTAAATGCTCTACGTATGGTGCCTCCGTTGCTTTCCTGTAAGTCAGGGCAATTGCCCCCTGCCTTTTTGATCCCTCTAAATTGCCCATGTCCTTTTCAAAAAGAAGGGATACAGATGCGCAAATACAGGAAGCATTGGGTTAGATTTGCTCCAAAATGCGTAGAAACTCCAGCAAAATATTAGATCTATTAAAGATGAATGCTATTATTTTGGTTACGGTCTGCAGTCTGCACCTTAAGTTTTGAACGAAAGTTGGAATCAAGAACTCAATAGAAAGTGACGACTTTTTTTTTTTAGGCTTCACCTAAAATTCGAACAAAAATGAAAATTTTTTAGTTATCACTAGGTTTTTTGCACTGAAAACGGTCGCGAACGTAATGGCAACTCTGTAAAAACAATTTTTTTAAAAAAAGGTTCTTTTTAAAAGATAAGGTATCTCTTTTAAATTTTTCCTTCTCTGACAAAATAGCTTTCTGGCACCCCTGTTGAACACTCGGTATTAAAAAAAAGTGACGACCTTGAGCGTAACAGAACAGAAAGCAGTTGTAAATTTAAAACAGTGAAGAGCAATGGCGTATCGAAGATTTTTGAAAGGGGGCACACAATCACAATCAAATACGCTTAGTGGAAAAATTTTTTTAAGTGGTAGCTAAAAAAAAGTCTTCACTTTAAATCTGTTTCAGTTTTATCAATTTTTTGTCGAAAAAACATAGTGATCTTTAAAAAAATGTTTTCACTTTAAATCCGTCTCGGTTTTGTCAATATTTCGTTTCAAAAACACAGTGATCTCTAAAATAAAAGGTCTTCACTTTGAATCTGTCCCGGTTTTGTTGATATTTTGTCCCAAAAACATAAAAGGTCTTCACTTTGAATGTATCTCTGATTTCTCGTGTCAGTGATCATTAATGGGGGTGGGCATAGCACAATGCTCCCACCCTTAAATACGCTACTGGTGAAGAGGAATAATACGAAGAAAATTACATTTTAACTTCTTTTTCATTTAAAATTTAGCAGTTTTTTTTAATAAGTATTGATAACCATAATCTGCCAAACCTTCAAATCGTCAAATCTGTACGTCGGACTATGCGAACTTCTTATTTTTTTGGCCAGCTATACTGAGCTATCTGAGTTCGAGCCTAGCTATACTGCACCGAATCGACAAGTCCTGAGTCCCGAGTACAAGCCTGCCTCCTTGCACTAAATGGTTGCATATCTAAAATTTTTTTTAAGTGAAGATATTTTTGGTAGGCTTATAAGTTTTAAAAAATTAAACATAGGTTAAAATTTATTCACTGGAAAACTATTTAGGTGTGAATTGTAAAATCAATTTTATATATATTGCAACAAAGTTAATTGAATGCATTATAATACTTTTGCGAGCCTCAAAAGTACAAGCAAAAATTTTTGATAATACGTTTTTGGGTTGTTTTACGCTTGTGACAAGGTCTTAAAACTTCTTTATAGACCTTACTGGTGTGTATTTGCATTTATTAGATCTCTTTAGGACTGGTAACTTACATGCTAATATATGAAAAATAAAATGTGGCATTATAAGCAACCATACAAGTATTTTATGTATTTTTATGTAGTCAATTTTTTCAATTTTGTCTGCACGCTATAACCATTATTACGAGGTAACTTGGGCCTACTACAGTCAATAAAGTGTAGCCATTTACGTAGTGAAAGGTGGCTAACATATTAAGAATGATTTTTCCTCTACGACTTAATTTTATCACTGTATATTCACAATCGAATTTCACGACTTTATTTACAACTTTAATCTTCGCATTTAATTCGCAACTCTTTCTTTACAACTGAATTTTGCAACTCACTTTACAATTCAAGTCTTACAATTTTCAATTCTTACAACTCAAGAATGTTAACACGTGCGAGGTAAAAACTCTTGTAGTCAAACTGACGCATTGTTGCGTCATAATGCACATTAGCTACAATCCTTCCCCGATTACGCACAACAATGGGGTCCCGAAGGTGCCCATAGAAATAAATGTGCCAACATAAAGTTGATAAACCAAAAGCAGAAAAATAACTAATTACGAGGAAACAACAGAACAATTAAGATTCAAAACGAAATAAGTCGGAACATTAGAAATACAAATGCAGTAATAATATACATATAAACTAAAAGCAGTAAAACAATTAATTATGACGAAGCAACGAAAACAATCATGATTAAAAGGCAGGAAAGCAGCAGCTCAGAGAAGGTTCGAGCCACGGAACATCCTAAACCGACTGAAACACTAGAATCCCGGGCTACAGCACTCCAGTCAGCAAGAATGCCACGACTCTAACACTACTAAGTCGCCATTAGCTATTTACAAGCACTGTAAAATCAAAAATCTACATAATAATCCCGAAATTTTAAAGGCCTTTGTGTTATTCGACCCTTTGACGTTACTATTGGGGGCACAGCGCTTTCATTAAAAATATCGTCTGGATCTCCGGCGCACAAGTCGTTGGGGGTCTTCTCCATTGGTGAACTAGATGCAAGGGAATAGAAATTATCATCTGCGGAATCAATGTGTATATTTAAATTTTTAAAACTAAGTGTCGCACTTTTAAGTCTGTCGATTGAAACTTTATCTATGCCGCGGCGTAAGTCAAGCTCGAAGTATTTTGGGTTTTTACTGATGATTTTATAAGGGCCTTGATATGTAGGTTGCAAAGGGTGTCGATGATTGTCGTTTCGCACGTAAACATGAGTGGTTTCTGGCAAGAAAAGAGCTTTTTCCAAATATGACTTTCTTTTATTTTTCCGCGGTGGCATGAAACGTAAGGATGTAACGTAGTGGCCAAATTTTGTTACTATTGAATCGGGATCGCATGGAATGTCAGTGCCAGTGTTTTCATCAAAAAATTCGCCAGGGAGTCTAATTGGTTGACCTAGCACAAAGTCGTTGGGGGTGAAGCCTTTTAAGTCTTCTTTGGGGCTGTTTCTAAGGGCCATTAAAACCCAAGGTAAATGGTCGTGCCAATCAGTTGGATTATCATAGCACTTGAGGCTGCTCTTTAGGGTCCTATTTAAGCGTTCCACTAGTCCCTGCGCTTGTGGATGATAAGCGGTAGATTGATGGGCCTGTGACCCAAGGTAGTGGCACATGTTTAACCACGTGACTGAAGTGAACTGGGTCCCGCGATCCGTGTAAATGTGTTCTGGACAACCGAACCAAGCCACCCAGTGTCGGACAAAAGCGTCGACACATTCTTCTGCCGTTATGCCAGCTAGTGGTATTGCGTTCATGAATCGAGAAAAACGATCAATTACTACGAGTAAATAGTTGTAACCATTACTTTCTCCAAGTGGACCCGTGATATCCACATACACGTTTGTAAAGCGATCCTTGGGTGTGGGTGTTACATTATCGAGAGGCGCGACATTGTGACGCCGAATTTTCGCTCTGGCGCAAGCTTGACACTCCCGTGTCCATTGTCTAATATCACGTTTCATGCCGTTCCAAACAAAACGAGAGCTAATTAACTTAATTCCGGTTTGAGCACCAGGGTGTGACCAGGAGTGATATAATTTAAAAACATCATAAAGCAGTCCTTGAGGGATAATAGGACGCAATCGCGAATACGCTTGATCACAGAGCAACGAAACATCGTGATCTGCTAGGCGAACTTCTATTGGTTGTAAAGAGGCAGCTTTTTCTGATTGACCACCTCGCAAGAGTTCTATTTCAGGGTCCAATTTTTGCATCAATGCGATTCGAAGATAATCTAAACTTGGTTCGTCAGGGACAATGGCGCTGAGTGGTTGCTCTTCATGGGGAATCCTTGATAAAATATCAGCCGGGTTTTCTGCACCCGGTATATGTTCTACGCGGTTAGTCATTTGCGCTATAAAATCAAAATATCTTTGTTGGCGTGGTGACTGAGCGAGCGTGTGACTGTGAAATTTGTTAACTATCGGGCGATGATCAGTTTTCAAAATAAAATCCGACCCTTCTAAAAAATAGCTAAAGTGTTTTATAGCCGCATAGCATGCGTAAAGCTCTCTTTCAAACGTCGACCACGACTTTTGGGACTTATTCAAAGCCTTTGACCAAAATGCAATGGGTCGGCACTCGCCATCTTTTTCTTGTTGCAGAGTTGCGCCGATGCTAGATCCAGATGCATCTACAATGAGTTCTGTTTGAGCATGAGAGTCAGGAAAGGCTAACGCAGTTGCTGAAGATAGGGCTTCCTTACTGTCCTGAAAGCACTGGAGTGATTCTGTTGACCATATCAAGCGGCGTGAACTCGCGGCAGAGTTAACAAGGTCATAAAGAGGCTGCAAAAATTTCGTTGAGCCCTTAATAAATCTGGCATAGTATTGGTACATACCTAAATATGATTTGAGCAGTTTTGTTGTAGTAGGTGTGACAAAGTTGTTGATAGTTTCGACTTTCAATTGCAACGGTTTTAATCCTTCAGAGGATACATGAAAACCCAAAAACGAAAGTTCCTTCACTCCCAAATTGCACTTTTTAGCATTTACTACTAGGCCGTGTTCACGTAGCCTAGAGAAAACGGCTTTTAGCGTTTGTCTGTGTTCTAAATGAGTTTTAGACATCACGATTACGTCATCCAAATAGCAGAAAACATGCGGTAAACCGCTTAAGACTTCGTTCATCAGTAGTTGAAAGTAAGTTGAACTAGAAGCTAAACCCATCGGTAAGAAATTGTACTGATAATTTCCCAGAGGAGTTGTGATTGTCAATTTATGTCTATCTTCTGGCCGTACTCTAATGTTATAATACGCATCCGCGATATCAATGGAAGAGAATAAATTGCAACCGTGTGCTAGGGATGTAAAGTCACTAACATGTGGCAAAGCATATTTCTTTGGTTTCAGCACTTTGTTTAAGTTTGTGAGGTCAGCACAAAGTCTCCAGCCTCCAGATTTCTTTCTTACCATCACGATCGGCGAAGACCAGGCGCTCTGACTCTTTTCAAGGATTCCTTGATCGCATAATCTTTTTAATTCTTCACCCAATGCTCGAAATTTCTCAGGACTTAATCTGCGAGCTTTACAAGAAATTGGTTCTTCCGATGAAGTTTCTATTGACGCAACTACTGAATGTTTACAACACCGTTCACGAAGTGCTGCATCGAAAACTTCGGGATACTCGTTTTTTAGTTCTGTTAGAATGATACTGTCCGTTTTATCGCCACTTTGAACAGCAAATATGTTCTTAAAATCACTATCCCCGTATCGATAGCATTGTTCGACTTCAATCGATTCGGTCAATCTTCGCGCAGAAATATCAACTATCAATTTATGGTAAGCTAGAAAATCAGCTCCTAAAATCCCGTACAGTATATTGCTGATGTAAAATTCGTGCTCAAATAGGTGGGAAAAACCAAGGTTAATTTGAGTTTTATAAACACCCAGTACATCTATTACTCCGCTGCCTAACGCTTTCAATGAAGTCAGTGTCGAAGGCTGTACGTTGCGATCATCTACATAATTCAGAGGGAACAAAGATTTTGAAGCACCGGTGTCAACCAAAAACTTAACTCCGGTTTTTTTATCGGTAACAAAAAATAGGGGATTTATCCTATCAAAATTTTTCGACCCCCAAGCCCCTAATTCGTGGAGGGCGACAGCTCGTTTTTTTTTGGCTCGATGGTATGTGGTGGGGCCCAAGGACACGGTTTGCCTTTGCATTTGGTAGCTCGATTGCCGTAAGTTTCGTGATACCAACAAGCTAGTGACTTGTATGGTTGTGCTACATTCGGTAGTCGATTTATAGGAGCGTTTGGTCCTGGAGGCGAAGTAAATCGGGGAGGGGTTGAAAACTGGGCAAAAGCGCGATCGAGGCGGTTTATGCGTGAATCCAGCATTTCATTTATCAGTTCTTGCGGTTTTGTTGATGTAATATTTACCTTTGACGTGGGAGTAGCGGGCTGAGATTTCGCCAGAGAAAGGAGACGGTCAGCATGTGCAGCCAATTCATCGACCGTGCTTTGTTCGTACGAGTACAACGCAAGTCTGGTCGGAGTGTCCACCGATTGCAGTACGCGGGATTTAAGTATGTCTTCCTGGAGAGTAGTCGGTTCGCAATAACGGGATGCGAATATGGACCTAAGCCGGGCCAAGTAGTTCGAGACTTTGTCATCGCCACGGACACAATCGTTTAACGAGGTCTCTAAATCCTCACCGCCTGCATTGGAATATAACCGGAGGATAGCGGCTTTCAAAGTCGAATAAGGCGTTACCGCGTTAGTTGTTTTTAGCAGATGTGCCACAGACTTAAATACACTGGCGTCTCGAGACAAGGTCGTGACAAGAGCTAAATATCTGGACCGTTCTGATATCATATTGGCTTCTTGAAACATCAATTCGACAGTTGAAAAATAAGCGCTGGCGTCATTTTCCCAAAAAGATGGCAAATGCATATTTCCAAAACTATTTCCGGGCGAAGAAGCGTTATTATTTTCCCTATTGCCACGTAAATCTGAGTTTGATCTATCACTAGAGAAAGCTCTTGTAGGGGAGAATGTTGCTGGGGCAGGCCGCGACATGTCAGGTCTCGCTTCGTGAAACCTACGTTTGGTCTGATAGTAAAAAATCAAGAATACAAAACTACAACTTAAAATGATTAACGCGGCAACTAAAGTACATAACACCAGATAGTAGTAATACATTATGACGTCACAATATTCAGTCAAGCTTAAGGTTAAAAAAAACTGCTTTTTAACTCGTAAATGTTGTTACTACTATTAATAAAATTGTCCGCCAAAAACTAGTTAAAAATTGAACATAAAATTAGCACTTACAATTCTATTATAATGTTTCGCTTGTAAAACCAATAACAACTTATCTTTTTGTCTATAAGTTTATATATTTAATCTTCTTGGTCTCGCTGTGCTGAATCCTCTTCTATTATCGCTGTTGATCGTTGAGTAAGCTTGTTAATAAAACTTCGAGGTTATGTTGATAAAAGCGTCTTCTCTTAGGTACGAAATCACGTCGGGGTCACCATTTATGTAGCCATTTACGTAGTGAAAGGTGGCTAACATATTAAGAATGATTTTTCCTCTACGACTTAATTTTATCACTGTATATTCACAATCGAATTTCACGACTTTATTTTACAACTTTAATCTTCGCATTTAATTCGCAACTCTTTCTTTACAACTGAATTTTGCAACTCACTTTACAATTCAAGTCTTACAATTTTCAATTCTTACAACTCAAGAATGTTAACACGTGCGAGGTAAAAACTCTTGTAGTCAAACTGACGCATTGTTGCGTCATAATGCACATTAGCTACAAAAGACTAAATTTTTTCAGGGTTTTATTACGTCATGAAATTTACACAACTTATAGTTTTGGTTGTTCAGGGGTTTTTTCATTAAGTTTTATAGATCAAAATAAAGTCAAAATTGGTCAAAATTTTATCTTATTGCATTTTTTATGCAAAAACTTATTTTTTGCTTGTTTTTGCAAATTTTAGTATGGACAATTTTAATATTTTGTTTCTGCATTTTATAGCAAGTAGACATACTCTAAAACTTCTGAAGTTGCGATCCTTAGCGTCAATCTTTTTGTGTTTTTCTTTATAATTTTTGAATCAGCAATATCAGTTTTACATCTTTCATTGTCAAACTCCATTCATAATTTTAATCC
This sequence comes from Diplosoma virens, assembly GCA_963680785.1. Classification (NCBI taxonomy): domain Eukaryota; kingdom Metazoa; phylum Chordata; class Ascidiacea; order Aplousobranchia; family Didemnidae; genus Diplosoma; species Diplosoma virens. The sequence continues at coordinate 133,346 of CAVMFT010000001.1, read as the reverse complement.
TAACTTTAAACTTATAGTTAATTTTCAGTCTTTGGTAGTATGCAAAATGGCTCTTATGATGAAAAAGAAAAAAGCAGAGAAAGTAAAGCCAAAGATACGATGGTGGAAACTGAAGGAAATAAGCTGTCAAGAAGTGTTTAGACAAGAGGTGACCAGGACTTTGGGAAGCAAAGATGGGTTACTTGATTAGTGGGACAAAACAGCGGAAATGCTGAGAAAAACAGCTGAAACTGTGCTGGGAGTGACATTTGAGAAACGAAAAGGAGACATGGAGACATGGTGGAATGAGAAAGTTCAGGAGAGCACAAAAGAAAAGAAAGAGGCGAAGGAAGCATGGGACAAAATAAGAGATGAAAATACTAAAAAGATCTGCAAAGAAGAATAAGGCAAAGAAGGCAGTTGCGATGGCGAAGGGACGTATGACTGATTGCGCGTATGACGATTTGTATGCTAAATTGGAAACAAAAGAAGGTGAAAAGGAGTTGTACAAATTGGCTAGGCAGAGAGACAGAGCAGGAAAAGATGTACAGCATGTGAGGATTATAAAGGATGAAAATGGTAATGTTATGGTAAATTCGGAGGCCGTGTTTTAGAGATGGAAGGAGTACTTTGAGAAACTGATGAACGAGAAAAATAACAAAGACTCTAGGACAGAGGAAGCAGAAGTGGTTAACGAAGAGGTAAATAGCGTCAGTAGGGAAGAAGTAAAGAACACACTAAGAAGGATGAAAAAAGGTAAAGCGGTTGGGCCAGATGGGTTGCCAGTAAAAGTTTGGAAGTGCATGGGAAAGATGGGGATAAAGTTTTTGACCAGACTGTTCAACAGACTATTAGTGGGTGAACGGATGCCAGAAGAATGGAGAAGGAGTGTGCTTATTCCAATCTATAAAAACAAAGGGGACGCACAGTACTGTGGAAACTACAACGGAACAAGTCTAATGAGCCACACAATGAAGATATGGGAAAGAATTATTGAAGCCAGGCTAAGGTATAGAGTAAAAATTAGTAAACAGCAATATGGATTTATGCCAGGAAAGTGAACCACCGATGCCATGTTTGCCTTAAGAATGTTGATGGAAAAGTACAGGGAAGGTCAAAGAGAGCTACATTGTGTATTCGTGGACCTAGAGAAAAATTACTACAGGGTTCCGTGGGAAGAGCTGTGGTACTGTATGAGAAAATCAGGAATAGCGGAAAAGTATGTGCGACTTGTACAGGATATGTATGAGAGAAGCGAAACAGTAGTGAGGTGCGCAATAGGAACTACAGAAAGTTTCAAGGTTAAGGTTGGACTGCACCAGGGATCAGCGTTAAGTCCGTTCCTGTTTGCAGTGATAATGGACAGGCTAACGGATGAAGTAAGGAGAGAACCACCATGGACGCTGTTTGCTGATGATATTGTAATTTGCGAAGAGACCAGGAAAGAAGTGGAGCGGAGAATAGATTCCTGGAGATGTGCATTGGAAAGAAGAGGAATGAAAATAAGTAGGTCAAAGACCGAATATCTGTGCATAAATGGAGAAAATGACGACAAAATAGTGAAGATGGAGGATACAAAAGTGCCAAGAAAAGGAATTTAAGTATTTGGGATCAACGGTGCAAGAAAGTGGTAGTTGTGAGAGGGAGGTAAAGAAGAGAGTACAGGCAGTATGGAACGGATGGAGAAAAGTATCGGGAGTAATCTGTGACAGGAGGTTACCAGCTAAAGTAAAAGCAAAGTGTACAGTTCAGTGGTAAGACCAGCAATGGTGTATGGACTTGAGACGGTGGTGGTCACAAAGAAACAAGTGGAAGAGATGGAAGTTGCTTGAAGAAAGATGACACGCTGTGGCTACTCCTGATTGAACGGAAAGGCCGAAAGAAGAAGAAGGCGTTTGTTTGCAAGTTGTTTATAAGTAAATATAGAGAATCGTTTCACTGTTTTATTCAAAGCACATTTATTGATTAAAGTTTTCAGCTATTGCGAAGAACAATGCGGCGACGATGACGTATTTTTTTCTTGTAGACCTATAGTCTACTAGTGACAAGCAAATGCTGTTATATAAGTTACATAACCAGTTTTGTATTTTATCATATGATTGTATTTGTGATGGCATAAAGTGCTTTATCCGATTGCAAAACCTACATAATTATTTATTTAAGAATTCTCGTCCGTTTTAGTGTATTCCGTTATTTTTGGTAGCTTTGGTTGATTTATACATATATTGGCTCGAAGTTTCTTATTCATTCCAGCTAAGTGTAGTTGAAAAGTGTTTGTATTATTGTTGGTAGTATTGTTTAAGTGTGTAAGTCAGTGATCACCAAATAACGGCCCGCTAAGAATTTTTATCCGGCCCGCGGAGCTTTACTTTGAACCACAATTGGATAGAATTATGTCGGAAATACCCCAGTTTCAATGTTATTTATTTTTTTATTATTTTAGATATCACTACAATTTTGGGAGAATAATAGCGAAACTAGAGATCAAATCGAAGTGAAGACCTTTTTTTTTTTAGAGAACACCTCGATTGGTAGAACAACTAGAGAACACCTTTGGCTTTGGCCCGAAGAGGACCAAAAATATCTACATACGTCCCCCTGCTCGAAAAGTTTGGAGACCACTGGTATAAGTAGTCATGGGTCAATGTTGACGTCTTAGAAGTTAATTTTACAGTAAGATGTAATTGTTTGGACGAATTATTAAGTTTAATAGCAGCTATCGGGGTGATAATTTATACTTAAAGTTAGTCAGTACAAAATTGTTAGGTAATTATTCGCAGTTGTTAGCGCTGTAAATTGCTTTAAAGTTTTGTAAAGCTTGAGAGTCAAGTTTTACGACAATTAATCAAGTTTGCTAATTTTGTAAATAACATATTCTTTATACTTAGAAACTGTGGTTTTTTTCTATCTCTTCAGAGAAGTTTGTAACAGAATTCATTCGTGCTCAGCCAGAACTAATTGTATTCAAAACTTCAGTCTCGCGGCAAACTATTTCTAGAACCTACATAAAAAAAAAAAAAATAAATAAATATAACTTTATTTCAACGCAGCTCAACTGATTACCGTCGTCGTCGTTTGAAGGGCATCCACTCCAGGCCAGAAACAAACAGGACTGGGGCCAAGGGTTTATCCTTTTACTACCCCAGACTGCTGCACTGCCTGAATCAGATGCTGGCAGTGATGTCATTAAGCCAGCATCGAGTTTCGTCATCCAAAACCGTCAGACCTCGTGCTCCATGTGATGCCCAATGTATAGGGCACGCTGTTAGTACATGGTCTGCAGTTTGCTCAGAGGCGCCACACTTGCAATTCGGTGCAGGAGCGAGACCCCATTTGTGCATGGACGAATGGAATCGCCCAACACCAGTCCGCAGGCGGTTGAGCTTAACCCAAGCTGCTCGGGGTAAGCCCATCCCAACAGGCCTGGCACCGGTCTCGGGCACAAAAGCACGGAGCCTGGAAGCATTTTCACAGAACTCCGTTTTCCATTTTGATTTGTCCATTTAGCGGCGCGGATGCCAAGTCTGGCAAGGTTGTCCAAGAGATTCCGCGCACCTGGCACAAACGGGCGTCTGAATCGTAGTCTCACTTGGCGAGTATCTGAGGACCCACTTAAGAGACCATGCAATATATTATCGGGGTCCAGAGATCCACGGTAAGCCAAGGAGAGCGTCGCTCCCATTTGGCGAAGCTCAGCTGGCTGGATGCCTGAAAGTACAGGTAGGTGGTCCGTTGGAGTGGGACGCAGGCATCCAGTAACTATGCGCAAGGCGTCATTCAAGACACTGTCAATGAGGCGAGTGTGAGCATTGCAACACCAGACTGGCGCACAGTACTCAGCTGCTGAGCAGACTAGAGACAAGGTGGCTATGCGTAGTGTTTTAGCACCAGCACCCCATCCCGAGCCCACGAGTCGCCTCAACAGTGTGACGCGCGATGATAGTTTTTTGTGCAATGCCACTAAATGGTGACGAAACGTGAGCGATCTGTCCAGTTTTACCCCAAGATAAGTAGGGGTTGGACAGAACGGTAAAAGTTCACCGTTGTTGTAGACCTTTAGCTCACGTTTAGCCTCTCGGTTATTTAAGTGAAAGGCTGTCGTCACCGTCTTAGTGTGACTGAGCTTCAACCTCCAAGTCTGGAGATACGCTGAAAGTGTAGACATGTCTTGGCTTAAGGTCTCCTCCAAGTCCTTCCAGTTTCCAGAAGAATGCAACAATGCTAGATCATCAGCATAAGCAAACTTTCTGAAAATCATGGAAGGAAGATCGTACGTATAGATGTTAAATAGGAGGGTAGCCAAGACCGATCCCTGAGGAACACCGTTTTTAAGACGGCGTAGCCTGCTTTGCTTGCTGTCACCGGTAGTAAGGGTGAAACTTCGATTTCGGACAAGCTCCATGATCATTTTGATCATGTGCTTATCCGGAAGTAGTCTCAGCAGCTTGCAGGTAAGGCCACGGTGCCAGACAGTGTCACAAGCAGCTGTCAGATCGATAAATACGGCACCGGCCTTCTTTTTAGACTCAAAAGAATCCTTGATGTTCTGGGTTAGCAGGACAACTTGATCTACGGTTGACTTCCCGCGTCGAAACTCAGCCTGCTCTTTAGGGAGCAGTGGATCGATTAATGGTTCAACGCGGGCGTAGATAAGCCTCTCGAGAATCTTGTAGGGGACACAGAGCAGAGATATTGCTCGATAACTCTTTGGGTACCCCACGGGCTTTCCTGGTTTGGGATCGCGACCACAAGTGCTCTTCTCCAGATCTTGGGAATTTTGAGTCGGCGCAAACAGGAAGAAAGGAAGTCACGCAACCAGGACTTCAAAGCAGCTCCGGCGTGGAGTATAAGCTCGGGGACGATGGAATCAACTCCCGGAGCTTTACCTGGTTTTAAATGTTGAAGGACAGCAGCAAATTCTCTCTGTGAAAAATTGTCAGAGATATTTACTGTGTCTGGTGTTGTGGCCGTCCAAAGGTCAGACACTTCTTGAAAGACAAGTCAAGATGACTTGCGATCAACAGCCTCGTATTTCCCATTTCTAATTTGCTGAGATGCAATAGCATTGGCTGAAACGGAACAGTGACGAGGAGAGTGTCGTGACCTACCAGTAAGGTTGTTTAAAATACTCCACGCTTTTCGGCTAGAGTGTGAGAAGTCAATGCTCCGAACTGCTTCGGACCATCAATCGCTCTGCTTTCTGTCAAGCTTGGCAAGCAGAGCTGTAGCAGCCAAACTTGAGTCGTCTCCTTGAGGAGACTGCAGAAAGTTTCTATAGAGGGATTCACACTCTGCATCCCAACACGGAATATAGTTATTTCGATGCACTGCACTGATGCAGAGAAGTTGATACTTCCAAATAACTGGTTACCCAGACCCATTCATTACCAGACCTATTACCCACTCAACTGGCTACTCAAGAATCCAAAAGAACCAGTTGAACTTGGGTTACTTAGTTCAACTGGTTCTTTCGGATTCTTGAGTAAAGCTGTGACATCTATTAAATTCGAACCTCTTCAAAAAACTTTTAGCGCCTACCAAAAATGTCCAATTTTTGGTTCGATTTATGTGGTAAAAACGTTTACCAAATAAGTATTTGGTAAAAATAAAATATTACTAGCAGGTAAGTAAAAAGAATATTTATGTTTAAATACACATTTCTTTTTTTATAAAAAGTGAACACCGTGGCCGAGTGAGTGCCGTATTCATGTGATTGACACAAAAGTGCTTGAACGGTCGCAGTTCAAAATCTACTCGCGTCATTTAGTTACAAATTTATTTTCAATTTTTTTATTTTTCGAAGCATTTCATTTCATCTCTGTATTTATCTTCCTTACTCGCAGGAAAGCAACGGAGGCACCATTCATAGTGCAAGCAATTACCCCGACCAGCTTCCGGAGATGCCAAGATATTGATGTCAGGTTAAAATTTATTATTTGTTCCCTTTTAGTTTTATAAAGATAAAACTAAAATTTAGAACTGCTTGCTAAGACCGCCAAACAGAGAAAAGTGCCGTAAAATGTCTTTTCTAAGCAAACAGCAGAATATGGCGCCAATAAGTTTTGAATGGAGATCTTGTTAATCACAATCGAAGCGTTTTCAACCACTCGACCATCTTACCAAATTATAAGCATGCTACTTTGGTTCATTTTCAACAATCAATTAAATTTATAGGACCTAAAATTTAGAATACTTTGCCTCAAGAAATTAAAAACTGCTCTACATTAGCTTCTTTCAAAAACAAATTAAATATTTATTATTTAACTGGGGCGGTAGGCCTACCTGACGAATCTACAAAACATAGTGCAGTACCTACAAAATAGGCCTATAATTTTTTCCTGCCTGCTGGTGTTTTCTTTTTATATTTTAAGTCATCGTCAATAGCCTACCTATTCAACATTTCCACTTTACACACATTGAAACAATCCCTTAATCCCAAATATATTAAATTAGTCTTGAAGCTGAAGAAACTTTTTTTTACTAACAATTGACCAAATAATATAAGTTTAATTTCAGTAGAGTCTTAAACTGAACTCATACTAGAACTATTAAAGCTATTTGAACTATATTTGTCGGCAGCGTGGTCGAGTGGTTAAGCACCGGGCTCGTGACCAACACGGTCTCGGTTCAAAACCCACTCGCGCCATTCTGTTGTGTCCTTGGGAAAGACACTTTACGGCACATTCCCCTGCTTGGTGGTCCTGGCAAGTATTTCTAAATTACAGTCATATCTCTTTTAAATTACAAGCGGACAGCAATATCTTGGCATCTCCGGAAGCAGGTCGGGGTAATTGTATTATTACCCTATATATTAGTACCGCCGTTTTTTGCGAGTCAGGAGAATAGATATAGAGATAAAATATAAAAAATAAAAATAAAACATGCGTTTAAAAATAAATGGGTTACAAAAATAATTGCAATGTCATGTCTATTGAATTCATGTTTCTCCTATGTAGGCAAACTGCATCCAGTTGTAAGCTTATTAACCGACAACTCGGTATAAATGAAGATAAATTCCAATTATAAATGATAATTATAAATTCCTGAAGATCACCTTTGGGCAAGATTTGGCATCTGATAGCCTCCCTGTGCTGGAGTTACAAGCCATCAAATAATATCATAAAGATAAACAGGCTATGTTAATCTTGTGTCTATATATATACTTTTCCTTATAATTTTATTAATTTTTTTAAAATAATGTAAGTATGCAAAGCCATTGTTCCTAGCTATTGTAATTTATTGAGTTTTGCATGTCCATTTTTTTAAAGGTAAATATGATGACATTGTTTAACAAGATACAAATTGTTAACTAAACAGTTTTGTTAACAGCTTTAGTGTGACAATAGTAGCTTAGGTTAATTGATTTTGCAAGTTTATGTACAAGCATGTGAGATTCATAAAATCATTAATACCTCTACATTAGAGGTGTTCAAATTTACAATACTTTACGAAGTGTGTTTCATAAAGCATTGCATGTGTACTACATGCAATGCTTTACGAAGTGTGTTTGAATAGATTCAATCGTTAAAAAAGGTAACATTTTGTTCCATGTATGTATGTACGTAGCCTATGATGTGGGTATGTATGTATGTTTTTTATTTCTCTGCAGCAACAGCACAAACCAAACCACAAAAACACAATAAAAGCTCAAAAAAAGGAAGCAATAAAAAACGATATAGGATATGCAAACTGTACATTGTAGCCTACCAATAAAAAAATTGTCATTACAATCTGCATGCTCATTGCATCCTAAAATTACAATCGGTGAAAGTAAAAAGCAAATTATCAAAAAGCAAATTATTTTATCTGCCTAATCTGCATAATTTCATCTGCCAACCATAACTCACACGCAAACATTAGCAAAAAAAGAAAACTTTTTAGGTTAATGCGGTTAGCAACAAAAAATGTTGTGCATCCCCTTACTACGTTTTTCATTTCATTTGATCATTTATCTTCCTGACTCGCAAGAAAACGTCGGAGGCGCTATACATAGGGCAAGCAGTCACCCTGACCTGCTTCCGGAGATACCAAGATATTGTTGTCCAGTTAAATTTTTTTTTTTAGGTGATATGACCGAAATTTAGGACTACCTGCCAAGACTGCCAACCAGAGGACAGTGCCGTAAAGTGTCTTTCCCAAGGACACAACAAAATAACACAAAATGAAAGATTTTGATCTAAGGTAATTTCAATCATAATTACGGCAATCTTAACCACTCGACCACACGGCTGACTTGTTATTTGACCTACTCTTAACCACTCGACTACGTTATTTAACAAAGTTAAATATAATCGTCATAGCTTTAAGATCTGAGTTTTGCTTATGAGTTTGCTTTCTTATCTTTGGTGCATCTCCATTTCAATAAATCTTCCATTTTACTATGTTAGCATATTATTTTTTGAAACTGCGCTTTCTTTCAGTCAACATGACCAATTTTTGCTTTAACTCATTGTTTAGTTCTAAACCTACATAAATTGCTAAAAACTTCAAATATTCTACTAGTGATAATATCAAAACAAAAATTAGCAAGGTATTTTTATTTAAGCTGACATTTCGTCGGTTACAAACTAACTGATATCTTCAGAGATGAAAATGTTCACAGTGACTATTGCTAAAAGCTTGTCTTCACGAACCGTAAAAATGCGCCCAACGTCGATCAGCGGTTGGGTTACTTCACTGATCGCTACCGCAACGAAAATTGAATGATAAAGAACAAAGGCATAGCGATCACTGAAGAAACCGAACAACTTCGAACGCATGCCGTACTCTCAAACAGCAAAAAATAAGTGCGAAAACACTTTAATTTAAAAGACACAGCAGTCAATCGTACAATTGCAATATAAAATTTCAACCCAAAATAACTAATTAAAAAAATTATAACTGTTCCCTATATAAACTTAAGTAAACTTTTTAATCTCTGATAATGTCGGTTGATTTCTAACCAGCGAAGTGTCAGTTTAAATAAAAATATCTCATCAATTTTTGGTTTTGTCTTTTCACCTGTGGAACATTAAAATTTTTAGCAATATTAATGCCTGGCGAGCAAAATCATTACATTTTTAACCTATACCAATTAATCCAAAATTAAAACCAGAGCGTCAAACCGGAACTGTTTAACATAAGGTTATGGTTCAGGTTTGGAAAATATATTTTTAAGGGCTTGGTTTTGGTTTCAACTTCAAAAATTAATAAGGGTTAATACAGGTTTACCGATCTAGTTTGGGTTAGATTCGACGTCCTGTTTATAATGTTAAAAATTGTTTTTAAAACGGGGTTTTCCCAAACGAGAGATTTTAATTTCTTTTTTTTTTCCAAAAATATTTTAAGTGGATCATTGTGGTATTTGGTTTCTATCGATTATTTTAATACATATTCTTTCTTGTGGGTAAAATAAAGAAAATAATGCGTGCTAATTATTAAAAAATTTTTTTTTCGATTTAAAAATAATGAAAATTAAATGTGCGCCCTTTTACACTTGAACTCTTGGTTACTTTAATTTTCTTGCCTGTTTTTATAATATTTCAATTTCAAATTTATTTGCAGCAAGCATTGAAAATAGCAAACAAACGCTTGTTCAATCAATATGTACAACTTTTGCTGGAGGCAACAAAAAAAACCATACAGTTATCAAATCAACTGTGACCTTAAATGTGGTGATAGTTAATTTTAAAGATAAAACAAACAATAGGTAGTGAAAGGGAACAAGAAAACAAAGCAAAAAAACAGCAGCACAACGCTGAGAAAAAACTTTACTTTAACTTTGATGTGTTTCAAGAAAGTAATTTTTGTACCTTTTTTAAACAAAAAGGGTGAAAGATTTTTATTTTATGTGATATTTGAAATCTTATAGTTGTATCTAATATTTTGTTAAACTCTTAACTCTTTAGGGCACAGATCTTTATAAACTTTTTTATTTTAATGATTTTATTGTAAATGTTTTAAAATATGTCATAAGTTTAAACATTCCTTTTCTAATTACTGAAATATGGGGTGGTACAAAAATGTACCACTATGCTTTAGATAAGCCTTTGCATAAGAGAAGAAGCCATGTGACACTTTTATAAGCCTTTGCATAAGAGAAGAAGCCATGTGACACTTTTTAAATTTTGCAGTACATTTTTATACCACCAAGTCTTAAAGGGTTAACTTACAGCAATGCAACTGAATAAACTTGATAAAAAAAGCTAATAAAAAAATTTAAACCAGAGAATTATCATATATCATACTATTTCTGAAAGCAGGTTGGTGTAATCATTTGACTGATGTTAAAGTTAATGTTTCAAAAGTTTTTAATATTGCTGTGATGTTTTATCATTGTATTAAATTTTTGAATCATGTAACATTCTTTCTGCCATAACACAATTCTTGCAGCTTGCATTCTAAAAAAGCAGCTAGAAAGTTGCGGTATCAAAATTATTTTTGTCAACTGATTTCATTGTTTTATGATTTAAATCAAAGTTATAACTTTTTATTTTTTTAGGCTTTGATCCATTTTTATTGTCTTTGTAGTCTATATATAAAATATGTTGGTAAGAATGTTTAGTTGTTTGTGTCTTTTTATGTATTTATTGTATTGACAGTTATATTGCAAAATGTATGTTTATATTTTGTGAAATTAAATTATTGTGAAAAATGAAGTTTTAAATGGAGTCAACTGATCAAAAAGATCATTTACTATCATTGTTTGAGCCGCTTTTACTTCAAGGTCTTTCAAATGAAGAACTACATTTATTAGTTGAAGCATTTGAAAAAGCAAGTTTTATCACAAAAGGTTTGTGTGCTTCTGCTGTCTTTTATGTAATTATTTTATTTATTTTTTTATTTTACCTCTATATTTATCCTCCTGACTTGCTGGAAAGCAAAGTAAGAGTAACATAGATAGAAGATAAAAGTAAGTAAGATAGAGTAAGCAATTACCCTGATCTGCTTCTGGAAATACCAAGACATTGCTGTCCACTTCAAATTTAATAGAGATATGACTGTAATTTAGAACTGCTTGCCAAGACCACCAAGCAGGAAAAGTGCTGTAAAGTGTTTTTCCCAAGGACACAACAGAATGGCACGAGTAGGTTTTGAACCAAAACCATGTTGATCACAATCATGTTTCTCTAATGACTTGACCACGCTGCCAACATTTGGTATTTGATATAGGATTTAAAACATTTAAATTTAAGCTTAATTAACTTGTAAAACAAGTAAGAACAGTTACAGCATTTTACAACCAAGTGTCAACAGGCCTGTTTTATTCTAGTTTAAAGCTCATTAGAAATTTCTTTCCAGCTTTGGAACTACTGCTATAGTCAAAAGTTGAAAACTTAAGAAGCTTGGCAAATTTTCAATTTTCACTTTATGTAGTTATGCTTTGTTTTTATTATTCATTTATTTATTTAACTTGTTTGTGTAAGACCATATTTATTAATATAGTTGTGTGTATTCTATTCAATCTTTAATCTGTTTTACAATTGTATGATATTAGAGACTTATTAATTGCTTGTCTTTTATTAAATAAAAAAAAATTTTTTTGTGTGAAAAGAAATAAAACTTTTTATTTTTTTAATATTCTTTAACAAGTAACAACCTTGTAGTAACCTGTTATTTGCAGCAATGTATCTGATAATCATGTGACCTAAGTGATATTGTTATGATGATGGCAAGCCATTGTCAACTACGTGTTAAATTTAATGAGTTAGAAATGAAAAGCAGATTGTTATTAGATATTTTTTTAAAGAAAATTTTGGTTATGAAATTGTTAAATTTTTTATAGATGCTTCAAAATTCTTATCAGATATTACAGATGAAAAAGAACTATTTTCAGCTTTAATTAAATCAATTATAAAAACTGCTAAACCTGGATGGGAGCCTTTTATTGTTGGTCAACTAGAAAAATTAGGTTGGTAAAGATATTTCATATGATTTTGTGTTATGATTTTTATATTAAAAAAGCTTTTAAGAGTATTTTGTGAAAATTGATAATTTTTGCAAAAAAGTGTGTTTAAAAATTATTTTATTTATAGGTTTAAAAGGCGGTGTCTAGAGGTCTGATACTGGACTACCAATTAAAAAAAATCTAAGGTCTGGTACCAGACTCCAAACTTTTAAAGTTAAAGGTCCAGTACAAACTCAAAATGTTTAAAAATCATAAGTCTGGTAATGTTTTTTTTACATGGATAACCATATTTTTATTTTTATTTTTTCTCTTTACAATTAGTGTTGTGCAACAGTGAAGGTGTTGGAGAATAGATTTTTGTGCTAGGTTTGATTCCAAGTCATAATGTGTCTTTTTTTGAATTGTTCTAACCTGTTAAACTTATCAAAGAAGGATAGGACTAGAAATCAAGACATGATTAACCAATATTATTTACACTTTAGCTAATCGAAATTAAGGCAATTTAACCCTAATTTAGCTTTAAGTTTTATAAGCATATTTAATTTTTAGTCTCAGCCTTGAATTTGTATATTACATTTTAAAAATCTGCTTGTTTTTTATTGTAGAATATAGAAAGGAAGGAAATATATTTTAACTAAAGATTGTACAGCAATTCATTTTCCACTGCCTTTCCTGTTGCACTGCACTAATTGAAAAACTTGCATAGAAAAAGCACATATACAAATTGATTTAAAAAAAGTTTTTATTCAATCTTAGATTTGAAAGATTTGGATTCTGATATGTATCTCCAGATACTGCCTATTTAAATTATGTTAAAACTGTTTTATATTAATTTTTTTTATTTCATTTTCTTTGAAAAAGAAATAATTTAAAAAAATTTTTATGTTCATTATATAGTAAAAAGGTGGGAAAAGCTTATATTTTTGTTGTAACAAAACTTTACCTACTTGGTTTTTTTTGTGCTTAAAAAATGTTTTTAAGCAAGTTTTGGTCTTTTTTTTATCAAAAACACAAAAGCTTGTTTTGAATTATTTTTATTGCATTATGCAATGTCATTATTTTCAAAATTATCCAATAACTTTTTTTTGCACTTCTTAAAATGATGCCATTCAAGGGTTTTGTTCATATGCTTTGTTGCAATAATTGAAAAAAATAGGTCTAAGTAATTTTACATTAGGTTGTTGAATGCTAAGTTGTATAATTTGGTGCTGCCAACAAATGCTGCTTGTGCCTATGACCTGAAGAGTTACAATATTACAACTAGAAAAAAGGCAGTAAATATTTAATTATTTTTTGTTTTTAGTAAACAAAGATCATCTCTTGTTACCAAACACTAAACAAAAGGCTTTTCATGTTGTTTTCTCTGCCAATAAATATTCTATAATTTTTAAATTATGATATAGCTTCTTGTCTTCCATTTTTAAAATTATAGTAGCATTTGCTGCCAAGCTCCTGTAAATTTTTTCTGCTTTTATTGCCCAAACACATCTTAAAAATAGAGAAAAAATACTGAGTCTGGGTTATGAAAATGTCTGAGAACAACTAAAAAAAGCATACAATTTCTTGGTCCAGAATTGCCATGGATTGACACTGACACGGGTTAAATTTTTTTAAATAAATTTATATAATATCATCAAAAACTGCTTTCAAGATCATACATTTTCTCTCAAATTATTGATGACTTTGTTTGTTGTTTAGGTAAATATGAAATATCAAAGGTACTTCAATGCTGCTTTGATGGTAACCAACATATGATCTGGATTTTATCTTCATGGAATGATTTGCTTCAAATAGAAAAGAATGTCAAAGAATGCTTATGGATGTTTACTCAACAGTAAATTTTTTATTATAGTAAAGTATATAAATATTATTATCTAGATTGTTCAAAGTTTGTTTTTTAAGATTAACAACAAAATATGAACACTGTAAACTTAATGATTTGAAATTACCTCACAAAAAATTTTAGTCAATATAATAAATATAAAAGTTATATTTAAGATTGGAAGCCATCTATCTTTTAAACGAGTACGTAACTATTCGACAAGACAAATTCGTCCGCAAGCCAATTCGGTGAAAAAATAAAAAATTTGATTTAACTTCACCAATGTTGAAGCGACACCAAAGACGTTTGATTATGTCACTAAGGCAATGTTATTCTACAATTTATTTTTAATATGCAAAACTCATAATTGGCATTGTTGCATATTTAATTAGTAAACTGTGATAGTAAAACTTGTTTTTACCATCCGTTGTTCAGCTGATAAGAGTGAAAATTCTCATCTAAAAATTGGTGAATGCGTTAAATTTAGGAATGTTTCTAGTCGAATATTAATCTATTGGAATTTACAATGGTTTAATTTCGAATACTTGAATTAAAAATGATACTTAAATATTTAAATTTTTTAATTAAGGTCGTTTAACATAGCATGTTTTTTTTGATTATTTTCGAAAAAGTACCACAATGTACTAGAAAGACGACAGGTTGGAAGCAATCTATGACGTCGTAATAAGCAGTATACAGTCTATAAAATACATTTTTTTACAAATCTATTCTGGTTGGCACCCATGGCGCTTCAGAAAATTACTCAATGACGGTTAAGTCAGAGCGGTTATTGCGATAAGCTGTCAAACCATGAAATTTATTTAAACTATTTTTTATTTGCTCTAACAGTTTGTTTCGTCTATTAGGCTCGTCAGAAGGCAAACAAAAATCTGAAAAACAAATATAAAAAATAAAGTTTAACAAGCGGTAAAAAGTCGGCAAAAGAACTTAAAAACAAGAAAATTACGGCAGTGATTAAAAAGTTAATTCGGTCACAAATCTTTTTTGATCAAGTTTCAATGTGTAAAGTTTTTTTCCATTGCATACGCCAGTGGTTCCCAACCGATGTGTCGCGGCCGTGAGAGGTCTCCAGGTGTGCCACGAAAGATTTTGGAAAAAAATTGTTTAGGAACGTCGAATTTACGGTTCTTGAACATGAGCTTCGGAGGGAAAGAAAGAGCGTGAGTTCAGGCGCAGACCTTTTTTTTTTTTTTTAGAGATCACCATGATTTTGGAACGAAAAATTGGGAAATTATTGACAAATTTTCGGTGAAGACCTTTTTTTTAATTTTTTTAGAGATTACCATGATTTTGGGACGAAAATTGAGGAAGCATTGACAAATTAAGTGAAGACCTTTTTACTACTACTAACCAATATAATGGGTGTGCTGCGAAAATTTTAATACCGGTAGCTTAATAGTGTGCCGCCATTTTAAAAAGGTTGGGAACCACTGGCTTGCGCTAATGTTTCTAAAATAACGAATAAATGTATTGGAGCTAACAGAGCGTGTTAAAATGCTATTAAAAAAATTAAAGATTTTTAACGGATTCTATTAATCCAATAAATTTATTCATTATTTCGAAACAATGGCGCAAACACCAAAAACTTCTTTGATCGTTTAATCAGATTAAAACTGAAATTAAATCAAACAAAGCGATTGTGTTTTTGTGTTTGTGAGATTTTTATTCGCTTCCGGACGAACCTATAGACCAGGAGTGGGCAAAGTTTTTGATGAAAGAGCCCACATGTGAAAATTCAATACTGTCGGAGAGCCACCAATTCTGTTTGCGGTCTTAATGCAAATACAGTAAACAAATCAAGTTTAAAAACAAATGCAACGTTACACGATTTACAATTTTTCCGAGATTTTACCAGCATTAGATCTACTGTGGGTTTTCACTTGATTAGATTAGATTTTCACTTTTTTCTTTGGAACATCTGGGCGATATAAAATCAAAGCAGGGTTGCCAAATGCAAAATTGGAAAATAAGCTAATTAAGATGAAAAAGTGCCAAAATTACCAAAATTAAGCCAGACAAAATTTTATTTTAAGTCAGACAAAAAAAGTGTCTCTAAAAAAAAAGAAAGGTCTTCACTTAAAGTCTGTATATGATCTCTCAATTTTTCTCCTAAAATCATGGCTAGTTTGCAGTGATGGCTTTAATAGGCTGCAAATGGTGCGGCCGCACTAAACCCCCTAAAATACATCAAAAAGTGGCTCCCCTAAACAATGAATTGCTCTGTTTCTTCATAGTAGCACCAGGACGTCAATGGCATGTCAAAAAAAAGAAAAAAATTTTGAAAAAAAAAGGAACGGCTTCCTAGGCTGCTAATCTTTTTTTTGAGATCACAATGTCTTGGGGAGTATAAAGTGCCTTTCCATGCTTTGAATCACCCAATAGTGGCCCCTTCCTAAATTGAAGACCTTTTTTTTATAGATCACTATGCTTTCATATTCTAAAAATGGCTTCAGGTACCTTTTTTTAGTACACTAAATAGGAGCCCCCCGTTACGTTTTTTGCACCGGGACCCCCTTTTTGTAAGGCCATCAATGCTAGTTTGCACTCCAGCTAAAAAAAAGCCAAAAAGCCAAACAAAGTTTTTGATGCCAATCACAAAAGCCAATCTGGCAACCCTGAGTCAAAGCGGAGTGCATTAATTCTCTCAAATCTTTATTTGTTAGAATTGCACGATTTGTTAGAATTCCATTTTACAAATTTCATTACAGAGAAGCGAATCTAAGCGAAGCGAACACGCTCTTGTATTCTAATTAGTGTTTCCAACCCGGGTTTTTTGCTATTTTTTAACTACCCGAAACCCGGGTTTTAAAATTTGGAAACCCGGGTTTTAAAATTTAAAAATTTCAGTGTTACTCAGGAGTATTAACTACGATTTAAGCATCCGCAAACCGCAGCGTACAAAATTGAACCTTGGAACAGTGAAAAACACCCGCAGTGTTAGCTCCACTTGCCCTTATTAAGCAGGCGCCGGTTAACGTATTGGCTGAACATCAAAGCGAAAGCGATCAAACGATTGTCGCGTGTTACAGCATCACATGATCAAAAACAAAAATAAAAAGCTGTATTAAAAGTTGACTATTTACCATTTATAGTGCATTGCTGGATTTTGTAGACTCAAACAAAACATGTCAGACATTCAGTTTCAAGACGTTAGTGACCATAGAAAATCAGAAGTTTGGAAACATTTCTTATATGACAAGGCTCAACAAAGAGCACAGTGCAAGTTATGTTCAGTGACACTGAAAGCAGCTGGTTCAAGCACCAAAAGTTTGATCAGTCACTTGAAATCAAAGCACAGAATTCAAGTCAAAAAATGTTATGAAATAGCTGCTGAGGAAAATCAACCAATATTGAAAGTTTCACGTATCGAGTCTTACTTTAAGAGTAAGAAGGAGTCCATCAGCGAGGTCATAGCTCGTTTAGTGTCCGTCGATGGTCTTACTTTTAACCAAATTCCAAACAGTTCTCTAATTAGTAGAGCTTTCAAAGCTGATAGTTATTCTATGCCCAAAAGTCCCCAAACCATCCGTGATCACTTTGTTAAAGAGTTTAAAAACACTCTCATGACTATCAGTGAAAAAGTTAACACAGCCAAGAAGAACGGAGATCGTTTTTCAATTAGCTTTGACGAATCAACTTCAGTCAGGAATCGTCGATACGTGAATCTCAATCTACATGACGGACAAAAGTTTTCAGTCTCTTGGTATGATTCGTGTCAAAGGCAGCATGAAATCTGAAAAAGCAATCGAGCTTGTTCAAGGAAGACTTGCCAAGTTCAATCTTAACTTGGACACGGACATTGTGGCCACAATCACAGATGGAGCTAGTGTTATGATGAAAGTCGGTCGGGAAACAAGTCCTCTACACATTGCTTGTTTATCTCATGCAATTCATTTCTGCATTTGTGACGTATTACATAAAGAGAAGCGAAAAATTAACGAATTTAACAACAAAAATAATAATGCCAATGATAATGAGGTTGAGGAAGAAGACAGTGATATAGATAAAACTGCTGAAGACAATCTCGATGAACTTCCAGACATAGTTTTGGTTTCTGAGTTTCGTACAATCGTTACAAAAGTGCGCAAGACAGTTAAAATGTTCAGAAAATCCGTGGTGCGCAACGATGACAATCTACAGCCTCAAAACATTGCCTCCTTTGGAAAAGAGAAAGCTCTATTCCTGGATTGCAAGACTCGGTGGAATAGTTTGCTCAAAATGCTCCGGCGCTTTTACGAGCTACGCAAGGAAATAAAGGTAGCGATGGTTGAGCTTGAGCAAGAGTTTGAGTTTTCCGATGATGAATTGAAAAAGATCAACGAGCTCTGTGAAGCCCTTGCTCCAATAAAAATGGCAGTCGAATACCTTTGTAAAGACAAAGCTGACTTACTTCTAACTGAAAATGTGGTTATGTTCACTCTAAAGAAACTAAGAGATCTGGATACAAAGATCAGTAAGGCCCTACAGGAAAAGTTTCAGATACGGGTGCAAGAAAGGCGAAACACGGAACTGATCCACTTACTTAAGTATTTGAGGTCTTCTAATTACCTGGACAATTATCAGGACCATTTTGGAAAAAAAATCAGTAAAACCAAAATTGCATCCTTGGCGATATCTCTTTTGAAAAGGCTCTATCCACAGAGCCCTTATAATCATGTGGAAGAGGATCAAGAAAATGTTGAAGATGAACTCGTTACCACTAAATCTGGCCAGCCTGACCAGGCACCTAAGGTCATGACTCTATCCGAGGAGTTTGTTTCATTTCTCGAGAGTGAAAATCACGATTGTGAGGCTATTTCGGCACAAGAAGAGAGTCGATCACAAATTGTAAAAAAAGAAATGAGTCTTTTTGAAGCTAAAAAAAAGAGACCTGAAAATCTTGAGAAGCTGTATCACGCATTGCTAACAATCAAGCCCACATCAGTAGAGCCAGAAAGGGCTTTTTCAGCTATGGGACTATTTGTCACGAAATTGAGAAATAGACTAAATGATGAGAGTCTCGACGCTTTGATTTTCATGCGTCAGTACTAAAAAAATCAGTAAAAGCTCTACTTTAGCAATAAAGACTTAATTAATTTATGCGTTCTTCTTTTCGTTGTCTTCATAATCATTTGCTAAACTAGTTTTTTTGGTTGTTGTAACAATTGTTTTTTAATGTTTAACGTGGTAACTTGGTGTGTATTTTTGAAATTTCAGCTTGTTTTGTACATTTAAACTTCAGCAGTCTGCACTCTGCTATATGATTGATGTGGTTGACTTTGAAAGCCATATTGTCGGAACAGACATTTTGCCGTCTCCTTTGTGTTATGTTTCCACTATAGAGAACTAATGAGTTGCTAATAAAGTACGCATTAAATACCAGTCAAACAGTAATAATTTCAAGGTAATAATGGGTTTATTTTCAACGTAATAATGGGTTTATTTTGTGCAAAATCGCTTTTTCATCAAAACCCGAAAAACCCGGGTTTTTCCGGGGTTTTTCTCTCAGGTACCCGAAACCCGGGTTTTAAAATTTTGCCTTAAATTGGAAACACTAATTCTAATGTTACCAGCGTGTCTCGGCGGGCGAGAAATAAATGAACGAAAGTTAGCGCTCGCTTTGCTCAAATTTTTGCTGCAGTATAAATGGTTCTTAACAACAAACAAAGAATTGCTTTTATTTCCACGCTACAAACCGACTTAGCACCTATTAAAAATCTTCGTTTGTAGTGAATAGCAATTGTACATTGTTCGATATCGTTATTATTGTTTAGCTAGAAGAGCCGCAAACAAAAGGTCGGCGAGCCGCTATTTGCCCACCGTTGCTATAGACCAAAAAACTGTTTAAGCAAACACATTAATGTTAAAATAATTTTAGTGGTGTGATAGTTTGTTTCTTCTTTTGGCCTTTCCCTTTAATCAGGGGTTACCATAGCATATGATGTTCCTCCACAGTGTCCTGTTTTCAATGTCCTTCTCCCTCGCACCAAATTTCCCCATATCCTCCTTCACTACATCCAGAAATTTTCTCTTTGGCCGCCCGCTTTTTCTCTTTCTAGGTAACTCCATTTCCACCACGCTCCTTACATACTCCTAGTTTCTCCTCATGACATGTCCATACCACCTCAGCCTGCCCTCCCTCATCTTCATTCCTAACCGTTCTACCTTGACTGTACCCCTGATGTACTCATTTCTGATCTTATCTTTTTTCGTTACTCCCATAGCAAACCTCAACATTTTCATCTCTGCAACTTCCATCTCTTCTACTTGTTTCTTTGTAACCACCACCGTCTCAAGTCCATACACTATTGATGGTCTCACTACTGAACTGTACACTTTTCCTTTTACCCTAGCTGGTAGCCTCCTTTCACAGATTACTCCCAATACTTTTCTCCATCGGTGTTGATAGTTTGTTTAATTACAGTAATTAAGATAATCGCCTGATAAGGCGTTTTTGGCGAAATAGATTCTTGCGATTTTAAAATTTAAAAATTTTATGTGTACTGTGTAGTGTTTATATATTTATATATACACACACTTTATGTAGAAGTTTTAAAAATTTTTAGTCCGTGTTCATCAGGAAAGTGCTCAATGACGTCAAGTCAGAGCGTTTAAATAATTAAATTTCAGACCACAAATTTTTTTAATTTAACAGTAATTTTATATATTTACCCCAACAGACTGTTTTATCTGCCTGTGCTCGTCATGGGGCTGTTAGAAATCGTATTCACATAGAATAACAACCCCCTGACGCGCCCAGGCAGGCGAAATAGTCTGTTGGGGCAAATAAAATTAATGTTAAATTAAAAAATTTTGTGGTCTGAAATTTAATTGATTATATATACATATATGTATAACACTGTAGGAAAATCAGTTCTTCTAAAGTGTTCGATAACAAAGTTAGAGCTTGAATTAAAATTAACAATAGCGAAATCACGGAAATATCACGGAAATAAAAACAATTTATTTCCGTGATTTCGCTAATATATGTATATGTATATATACTGTAAGACAATAGAAAAATGAACTCCACTGAACTATCAAAAGCCGTTTGGATATGCAAATAATCAGGGAAATCGCCAAAAATAAGATGAAAAATCGTACAACACGCAACTCCATACCAGTGTGGTTTAGAAACATGCAACTTATGCTTATCAGAAAAATTACAAATATTTCAGGCTGACCCAAAAAAATTACTGAATAAACGCTCGAAGTTGGTCTCAAAATGTCGACATCGAAGTAGATTTAAATTACGAAGTTTTAATTATGCTGGCAGTTAATAAATGTATTTGCACACTCGGTTTACGTTATTTTTACATCTCACCTTTATCCACTTTCTCGATCAGCAGATAAAATAACCCATCTCTACACTACATACTTATTGAACTAAAAATATTCTTAAATTATACCCTGTAAAAAAATTTACTGTGTTAATTTTAATTCGTACCCTGATAATTATCATTTTTAAACGCATTTTTTTAGCATCTTTTTATAGTATTTCCCAATGCAGATTATTTAATCTAATTTTAACGCATTTTTAATGCAAACTTTTAAAATTTACCCATTATTTTCAAACAATAGAGCAAACTACGTAAAAAGAACTTTTTCTTTGGCAATAAAATTCATTTATCGATCAATATTACAACCGTAGTTTTTCTCTTGTTGTTTTACGCTTTTCGCCGGCATTTAAGCGCTTTGTTTAAACTGTATTTTTATCCATTTGTTTTGTTTTTTCAGATTTTTAACCGCCCCCTGACGAGCCTAGGCAGGCGAAACAGTCTGTTTAGGCAAATAAAATGGAATTAATCTTAAATTAAAAAGCTTTGTGGTCTGAAATTTAATTATTTAATTATGTATATAATCCGGTAATGTTACACTTTGCCGGTACAGTGCTCAATAACACACGGTTAGAGCAAATATATTATATTTATTAAACACTACACTTTATTAATTGAAACCACAACAGTCAGTCTCATCTTATCGAATCGTCAGGTGGTTACTAGAAAATTAAAAATATAGTTGTTTGTAATAAAAAATAATAATACGTAGGTAAATTAACCAAATGATGCAACTCCTGTGACGTCATACAAAAAAAAATAACAAAAAATATATGAGAAAAACAAAAAAATTGTGCACTAAAGTAGACAAGTTTTTATTAGGGCAGAAGCTTTCATGGGCAACTGCTCACTTTATCAGGTGCAATGGAATAAAAATACAATCAAAACAAGATTTACACCAACGGCATTAAATGTAATAAAGCGACATATGTGACGTAGTGAAATATAAAAATATCGGATAGAAAAGACTGAGCTTGAGAGAATATGGCAGTACGGTAAATTACAGCAATTTAAACAAAAAAACAAATGCGAGAAAATAGCATGCAAGTATAGAACGAAGCAAAATGGAGAAAAAAATGAAAACATAAATAACACTCACGTTTACAAAAATAAATATTACATGTAATTAGACATGAACGAATAATCTCTATTTAAACCTTGGCAATGCAATCGATTTTGAAAATAACTTTTTGTTCTTTTACTTCCCGTTGTTGTTTAGTTTTACCATTAACTTTTGTGATCAAAAAATATAGTAAATGCAAGTATAGAGATTTGCATTCATTTAAGTTTTGTACAGGTTTGTAGATGCTTTCCCAAGCTCACCCAACTAGCAACTTTTCACCTAATCTGGCAACCCTAACTATGTGACGTGATTGAAATTAGTCACATATTAGCGCCTACACTGTTAAAAAAACTGCTGCGAGTTCTTTCATAATTGCAGTCGGCGTTTTTAACAGTGTACACTGTTAAAAAAACATCAAAGAAAAGTTGCAAAATTCTGCAAACATCAAAAACGCCGACTGCAATGATCAAAGAACTCGAAGCAGTTTTTTTAACAGTGTAGGTAGACATTTGAAGAGCATGTGATGTAACTTCACTATTAAACATACGTGACGTAACCACAAGTGACATAACAACGATCTGAAGTTTTGCGCAAATTCAGCAGTTTTTTGCATGCACGTGGTAAAAAAATTCATCCGCTTTATTCATATCTTTTATTTACCAAAAAACTGTTAAGTTTGATTTAGAGTAAAGGACTAAAGATTATGGTTTAGTTAAGAGAGAGTTTTGTTTTTTGCCTTAGATGCTTTACATACAAAAACTAACTGTACAAAGTTTTCGTCAATTTTTAACTTTTTATTTATAAAATTTCTTTAAAAACAATAAGCATTGATTCCATTTTCAATATACCAGTTTGAAAAAGCAGTTATCAAGTGGGCGGAGCAGATCAAAAGACTGCCAGCGAAAAATCGCCGTTTCGTAAGACGGTCTATCGTTTTTGGGTTTTTTGATAGGTATTGTAAAGGGGTACGCGACAATTTGCTGGGACCAATTTGGCGGGAGACAATTTGATGGGACACATTCGTCGGCAAGCCAATTCGTCGGCGAGCCAATTTGGCGGCAAAATAAATAAAAATAATTTACCTTCACTGGCGTTGAAGCGACAACAAAAAAGTTTTGTTATGTTACTAGGGCAATTGAAAAAACAACTGCATGGTTCAGCTGATAAGAGTGAAAATTCGCATTTACTTTTTTCTCCCCATTGTATTTTCAAGTCCTTTTTTTTCCACAGATCTCACGATCTGGTTGTCTACCTACATGAACAAGTCCATAAATTTCCCCATGTGGGGAAAAAAGGGACTTGATCCAAAATATTAAATGCGTTAAATTAATTAATATATGTAAAGCTTTTTTCAGTCCAAAATCACTAATCATGATATTGGCCATAATACGAGTCTATATTCATTCAAATTTGAAAACGTTAACGTAAGCAAGCAAAAAACTTTACACATTGAAATTTAATCAAAAAAATTTGTAACCGGTTTAACTTTTTAATTACTGTCGTATTTTTCTTTTTGTTTTTAAGTTCTTTTACCGACTTTTTATCGCTTTGTTAAGGTTTCCTTTTTGTATTTGTTTTTTTAAATTTTTGATTGCTTTCTGACGAGCCCTATAGACGAAACAAACTGTTATAGAGCTAATAAAAAATAGTTCAAATAATTTTCATGGTTTGATAGTTTAATATACTGTAATAACCGCTTTGACTTAATCGTCATTCAGTGTTTCTCTGACACGCCGATATGCAGAAAAATGTTTATGCGCGCCCACCAGAATAGATTTGTTGAAAAATTTTTATATATAGTATAATGGTTATTATCACGTCATAAGTTTCGCCCGCCCGCAAAACTTCAAATCTGTCGTCTTTGTAGTAAGCTATATTATTGTACTTTTTCGTAAAAGATATGTGTTAAACGATCTTGGTTCAAAAATTTAACTATTAAAGTACCTTTTTTTAAGTTAAATATTCGAAATTAAGCTATTGTAAATTCAAATATATGAATATTCGGCTAGAAACATGCCGAAATTTAACGCATTTAATATTTTAAATGCGAATTTTCTCTCTTATCAGCTGAACCATTGCAATTGTTTTTTCAATTGCCTTTGTAACATAACAAAACTTTTTTTTCTCGCATCAACACCAGTGAAGGTAAATTATTTTTATTTATTTTTCCTCCAAATTCGCTTGCCGACAAAATTTGTCCCGTCACATTGTCTCCCGCCAAATTGTCTTGCTTCGATTGTAAAGGGGGATGGCAGGCCGTCCAAAAATCCCCCCTAGTTGCTCCCCTGTATGTATATATATATATATACTTACGTACAATTTTTGGTCGGTGCTCATCAGAAAAAAGTGCTCTATGACGTCAGGTCAGAGCAGTTTGATTGAATTGTACATTACACTTTTATATTATTTTATTTGCTACAACAGACTGTTTTGCCTGTCCGGGTCCGTCAGGGGGCGGTTAGAAACCTTATTCAAATGGAATTTTCTATTTGAATGGGATTTTTACTGATTAACTAACAAGCGATATATGTCGTTTTAAATTTATTCCTTATTTTCAAACAAAAGAGCATAATTGGATTAATAGAATGCGATAAAAAATCTTTAGTTTTTTAATAGCATTTTAACGCGCTCTGTTTGTTCCAATATATTTATTCGTTATTTGGAAACCACTGGCGTGTGCAATGGAAAAAAACTTTACACATTGAAACTTAATCAAAAAAAATTTGTAAACGAATTAACTTTTTAATCACTGCCATATTTTTCTTGTTGTTTTTAAGTTCTTTTGCCGACTTTTGTCGCTTTGTTAAGCTTTCTTTTTTATATTTGTTTTTCAGATTTTTGTTTGCCTTCTGACGAGCCTAATAGACGAAACAAACTGTTAGAGCAAATAAGAAATAGTTTAAATAAATTTCATGGTTTGACAGTTTATTGCAATAACCGCTCTGACTTTACCGTCATTGAGTATTTTTTTAAAACGCCGACCAGAATAGATTTGTAAAAAATGTTTCTAGACTGTATACTGCTTATTACGACGTCATAGATTGCGTACGCTCGCAAAACTTCAAACCTGGCGTTTTTGTAGTACATTGTTGTACTTTTTCGAAAATAACCAAAAAAACAGGCTATGTTAAACGACCTTAATTAAAAAATTTAAATATTTAAGTATCATTTTTAATTCAAGTATTCGAAATTAAACCATTGTAAATTCCAATAGATTAATATTCGACTAGAAATATTCCTAAATTTAACGCATTTACTAATTTTTAGATGAG
Source organism: Diplosoma virens (assembly GCA_963680785.1). NCBI lineage: Eukaryota > Metazoa > Chordata > Ascidiacea > Aplousobranchia > Didemnidae > Diplosoma > Diplosoma virens. The sequence continues at coordinate 107,986 of CAVMFT010000001.1, read as the reverse complement.
AATTTTCACTCTTATCAGCTGAACAACGGATGGTAAAAACAAGTTTTACTACCACAGTTTACTGATTAAATATGCAACAATGCTAATTATGAGTTTTGCATATTAAAAATAAATTGTAGAATAACATTGCCTTAGGCTGGCTTTACACGATCAAGTTTCTTGCGGCAAGTATTGCGCGAGCTTTTACACGGCGAGCTTTTTTTCTGTCTGAAATTTTTGCAGAGAGAAATGTCTGCGATTTTTGCGCAAGAAACTTGTTGATGTATGTACACGATGTTCGTTCCGCAATATTTCAGCAATATTGCCGACGTATCTATCGCATTGGTTTCCTCACGATTGGTTTAAATAAACCTGTGGTTCGTTTTCATTTTATTTCAATTTATCAGTTTTTAATGTTGAAATATTCGAAATGCTTCGAGCAAGAAAAAGCCATGTGTTTCATATCACATACTGTTGAATAAAATTTTTTTTCAGATCGATCTATGTTATGTATTCAATTCAATTCAATTTTATTTGCCATCAAGGTACTACGTTTTGAAGTTCTTATTGAAAAAGTGATTGCGAAATAGAAAACAGTGGCTAAACCAGGGGTTTTCAACCTGTGGGCCATGGAGCATAAATCAAAATGAAAGCAATATGTATAATATATATGTATAATTAGGCTTGCCATCCGTCCCATTTTTTAGGTATTTTTCTGGCGTCCTGTGCAGTCAACCACATGAAGACTTTTTTTAGAGAACACTATGATTTTGGGACAAAAATAGGAAAAATTGACAGCAATTCCAAGTGAAGACCTTTTTTTTTATTTTTTTTTTTTAGAGAACACTATGATTTTGGGATGGGAATTTAATTTTGTCGACCAAAGTGGGTTGTGAAGTTAACTTGGGTTGAAAAATAGGCCACGGTACAGAAAAGGTTGAACCACTGGGCTAAACGATGTACGTTATTTGTGCGTCAATTGTGCGTGGTCGGCGTACCTTTAAAACAAAATAGGTACTGTACGTTAATTTTTTTTTTTTTAGGAAAGAATATAGAATTTTTTTTAAAAAAGAAAGATATATACTATTTAACAAAAATTGGTTCTCTTTACGAAGTCACCGTATGCAATTTTTTTGGGTGAAACTAACTCGGAATCCATCTTTCAGCATCAGGATAGAATAAAGACACTTAGAGAAAAATAATCTTCATGAAGCAATAATAATAGCAAGGGGATCCAGATTAGTTTCACAAACAAAAAACGCTTACGGTGATTTCTTAAAGAGACCCCATAAATTACCTCTACTTGATTTCGTTGAAGCACCTCTGCAATTTCCTTCCATGCATCACTTCTCTTTACACGGTCTTTATACTCGTCGTTATAGACATTCCATATAGAATGCCTGACTTCAACTTCACTTATTAACGGCTTTACTTCGTCTGTCGACCACGATGGCATTTTCAACCGAAAACTTGCTGAAATCTTGCTGGAAAATAGAACCTCGCTCTATTCCTAGCAATATTGCAGCAAGACGCACTTTTTTCTTGAAAAGCGCTTTTACACGTGGCAAGATTTTTATTGCGCAATATTGCCAGCAATCTTGCTCAATAATCTTGCGCGGTACTTTACACACAGATAGAATATTGAGGCAAGATTCTTTCTGCAAGAAACTTGATCGTGTAAAGCCAGCCTTAGTGACATAACAAAATATTTTTGGTGTCCCTTCAACACTAGTAAAGTTAAATCGAAATTATATATTTTTCCGCCGAATTGGCTTGCAGACGAATTTGTCCGGTCGGCAATTTTCAATTTTGTACCCAAGGAATTGTAATCTACTTATTTTCAATCTATCAAAAATCCAAATTTTTTCTCTATTTAAAAAATTCTCATTCAGCTCTTTACAGTTCAATCATATTTATTTTTCATTACATTTGCAAATTGTTGTGATATTGTGCAATAGATGACGTAGTGTTTTTCTTAAACGCTCTAATCTTAATCAGCGCCTTCTGCTCAAACAATTATTGGACGCGCGCGTCTCCAGGCATAGTTGTTACTAGTTAAATATGCGCCTTTATTTTGGTTTAGCAGTCAGTTCAAAGCTATCAAGCTACTACAGCAAACTAACTAATAGCATTATATTTCAATACGGTTGTTTTTTGGCTAAGTACTTTTGTGAATTATAACTATTGTTTTTTTATAAACCTGTGTATTTGTGCAAAGATACAACAGGCAAAAGTGGCGACGAGGATTCAAGGAACTCAACTGCGTCAAGAAAGAAAAAAAGAAAATTTGTTGAATTTGCATTAACAGCTTGAATTGTCAAAATGAGTGAAATTTCCGAACTAATTTTGTTGTTAAATAAGCAACACCAAGAGCAAATGGCAGTTTTCCGCGGCGAGCATTAAGAGCAAATGGCAGTTTTACGCGGCGAGCATCAAGAGCAAATGACAATGCTTCAAGAGCAGCTGAAAATTCTACAAAGCAGCTTGAACAACCCGCGAGAAAATGTTCCAACACCGATGGCAAGTTTTCAACCATTCGATTCCACATCTGAGTTATGGACTGATTATTTGGCAAGGTTCCGAACATTCGTCACTGCTAACTCTATTCCCGACAACAAGCAAGCACAAATTTTTCTTACCAACCAATCTAACTCGGTTTACAAAATGCTTAGCAACTTAGCGGCTCAGCAACAACCTGTCAAAAGCATACATGAGTTAACCATGAATGATATTCAGACGTTTATGGCAGAGCAGTTCGACCCAAAACGATTTGTTGTCAGAGAACGTTTCAAGTTTTGGTCTGACATGAAACGCAAACCTGGCAAAACTATTCCTGAACTGGCAAGCAGAATACGACAAGATGCAGCTACGTGTGATTTTCAATCCATTAAAGATCCTTTAGATGAAGCCTTGCGAACTAAATTCATCTGTTCAGTCGACAACGAAGCAGTTTTGAAGACATTCTTCAAGCTCAAGGACGATGAACTGAAGTTTAGCAACGCCATCAGAGTGGCTCAAGAAGTGGAAGAAGCAGACAAGGTAGCAAAGGAAACCGTACACGGTCAACCTTTTACGTCGGTGCAGAAAGTTTATCACGCAAAGTCCAAAACTTCCAAAACGCAAGAAAAGAAAACCGCCTGCTTCAGGTGTGGAAATTCTGGACATTTTAGCAAAACTTGTCCCCACATTAAAGCTATTTGCAGCTTCTGCAAGAAAACAGGTCATCTGCAATCTGTATGCATGTCTCGACTAAGAGATAATAAGCTTGTGAAACAACAGATGAAATTGGTGCACAAAATCCAATGTTCTGTTTCACCCATCTATCAAACTATTAGACTTAATGACCGCAGAATTAAGTTTTAAATTGATAGCGGAGCCAGTGACACATTTTGCTGTGAAGCGATGTGGCAAACGCTGGGTAAACCCATTCTACAACCTATATCAGTTCAATATCAAGTTGCTGAAGGTAGCCCGCTACCCGTCGTGGGACAATTCCAATCAACTGCAAGTATTGATGGAAAATCACCTGATGTGACCTTTCCTGTAATTGTCACTAAGGTGCCCAATCTAAATATACTAGGTCGTCTGGCGATGATGAAGTTGAAACTCACCAACTTAACTGACCACTTAGCTGACACAAGTTTTGATGGGGAGGAGATGGAAGATGATGTCGATAGCGTTTGTTTAGTTCGAACAATCAGTCGTCAAATCAATCCTGACAATCCATTGCTTGTGGTCAGAGAGACTGCCAAGGATCCAATTCTTTCCCAACTAATGCGATTTGTGAAGGAAGGATGGCCGCATGCATTTTCGGAAGAGTTTAAAGACTTCAAAAAGTTGGAAAATTCGTTGTCAACAGAGAATGGTTGCGTTTTTTACGGCTTACGGGTAATAATTCCTTCAACCCTACGTAATCATATTCTTAAATTATTACACCTTGGACATTTCGGCATGCAACGGATGAAACAACTTGCCAGGTCAACTGTCTATTGGCCTAGAATTGACTTTGACATCGAGAATTTATGTCGCAAATGCACTTCCTGTGGCCAATTTCAAAATAAGCCGGATAAACCTTCAATCCATCCGTGGATGATGCCAGAAAAACCATGGTCAAGACTCCACTTGGACCATGCGATCAACTTTCTGGGAAGAAACTGGTTAGTCCTTGTAGACGCTTATTCAAAATATCCTTGCATTCATCCAACAACCTCAACGTCTTCGAATAGTACGACTGCTATACTTGAACAAGAATTTGCTCATTTCGGATATCCCCACACGTTGGTGACCGATAATGCCACAACATTCATGTCTCAAGAGTTCCAAGCTTGGTGCAAACAACGAGGCATTGTACATCTCACCGGAGCACCTTATCATCCAGCAACAAACGGTGCTGCCGAGCGTTTGATACAATCGTTCAAACAGGCATTGAGAAAATCCTCGTTACCTCCAAAGGAAGCTTTGCAAGAATTTCTAATGCAATATAGAAGAATTCCTTTTGCATCGGGACTGTCACCAAGCGAATTGTTGAATGGAAGAAGAATTCGCACCAAAATTGACACTTTGGTTCCATCCATTCCGCATCTCCTGCAAGGAAGACAGTCAAGACAAGCGAGCAAGCATTCAAATACTGAAGACTCGGAAGTGGTTTCGAAAGTCGAACATCATTACTCACTAGGAGACCCTTGTTACGCACTGTACTTCGGCCCTAGAAGAGATCGTGACCCACGATGGGTGCCTGCGATAGTAAACACTTCCAGCCGGGACTGACCACGCATCTAGTTCTTCTTCGATGAACCAACGCAACAATCCGAGACTACCAACCGGAGACGAGTACGGGCGACACAATCTACGACGATCAGCGAGAACAAAGAGACCTCCAAAAAAATATTGTTGCTAAAATGTATATATATTTGATGAACAAAGAGACCTCCAAAAAAATATTGTTGCTAAAATGTATATATATTTTTTTGTCGTAGTTTTTCTTAAACGCTCTAATCTTAATCAGCGCCTTCTGCTCAAACAATTATTGGACGCGCGCGTCTCCAGGCATAGTTGTTACTAGTTAAATATGCGCCTTTATTTTGGTTTAGCAGTCAGTTCAAAGCTATCAAGCTACTACAGCAAACTAACTAATAGCATTATATTTCAATACGGTTGTTTTTTGGCTAAGTACTTTTGTGAATTATAACTATTGTTTTTTTATAAACCTGTGTATTTGTGCAAAGATACAACACAAATCAATCATATTTATTTTTCGGTACATTTGCAAACGCTATATATGAAACAGATTGGTTTGTTTATCACCTTAAAAGTCGCTAAAAAACAAGCTTTGTAGTGCTCCTTGATCGCTCCAAGAGCTGAGTGATAGAATATTTATGAGAGAAAAAAAACTTTGGATTTTTGATCGGTTGAAAATATGTAGATTACGATATCTTGGGTACAAAATTGAAAATTGCGTCCGGTCGATAATATTAACTTTTCTTAATTTTTTCCAGTGTTTTCAAAAAACGCAACGATTAAAAAAGTTGTCAATTTGAAAATGTTTAGACTTGCATTTTTGAGTAATTCTAACAAAAAAAATTATTGAAAGAAAAAAATTGTTTCCAACATTTTTGCTTGTAATGGTATTTCAAAAATAGTTTAATGTATTATTGAAGAGAATGATTTTTATAGTTTGGTCACTTTCATTTTAGAAAATTGTCAGAAAAGAATTGGTTGGAAAATTTCTGTTTTCTTTTTTCCACTTCAGAAATTGATGAAAAAACGAAAGAAAAATTTATTGAAATGTTGCAAAATTCTTTGTCAGATTCTGATGTCTCATCTTTTTATCATGTTGAAGTATGTTTTGGAAATTCAAACATTTAATTAAAACGATTTTTTTGGAAAATGTTTTTATTTAGTCTAATTAATACTATTGTTTTTTATTATCAGTTGATTAATTTATTGATTAATTGATTAATTAATAAATTTTCCTTAGAAAAATTTATTCAAAGTAGTACTAACAATATATTGTTGAGTTTTACGTTTAATTAATTATTATTGATTTTAATCTTAGTGGTAATGGACCTTAACACTAGAAAGACAAGCAGTCAATTGTGAACACTTTTAAATTTGTTTTTCGTTTTACAGTGTTGGCTCTTAAAATTTGACTTTAGTCACCCCATTAGTTTTTTTTTCTTAAAGTTACCAGGGAATAAAAAAACTTTTTGATTTAAGTTTTCAAACAAATGCAATCAAGAAATACATCTAGAAAGACGAGCAGTCAAATCTGACTGCCTTCAATTTTTTCATTGCAATAACTCTGCTAGACAGTATTAAAACAGTTTGTTAGACAGTCTAGATCTGCTAGACAGTACATAAACAATTTGTGACAACCTGATTGTTGATTTTAATTTTTGATTTTTTTTTTATTATGTTAAAATCAGTTCTGTTTGATGAAAACTTTATTTGTTGACATCTGCAGATTCAACTCAAAATTTTATAGTATTTATCTTAGTTATAAGTAACAAGTTGATGCAGCACCTTTATTTGATTTTATAAAAAGAAAATTTAATTATTGGTTAGGATAATAAATTTAATTTAATAATATGTCAATTACTCATCATCCTTAAATAATGCTGTTTTGAGGTTTAGTATGTTTTACAGCAGCATAATATTTATTTCTATTAGTAGATTGTTATTTATTGATCTAAGTACTTGTATAATAACAAATTTTTTATTATGGCTACTGCAAGATGACTGACAGCAGCAGAAGCATATAAGTAGATGGATTTCATGATTTATGGGATTAAAATAAAGATATAACTATGTGATTGGTAATGCAGGCAACTCTTGAAAATTTTGATTTGTTGGATTGTGATAGTAATGAACTAAGCAATCAACTAATCTCTGAAATTTTAATGAAGCAAAATAGGGTATCTTTAAAAAGTCACTGTAAGCGATTTTTTTGGTAAAACTAACCCAGAATGCACCAATGACACCAAAATGGAATAATAAGAAGAAACAAGAGGAAAAGAACCTCTTTAAAAAGTGATAGTAATGACAGAGGGGATCTGGGTTAGTTTCACCAAAAAAACCTGCAAAATATTCGTTCAATTGATGGGATACTCTTTCAAGTAGGGCTGATATTATGTGGAAATGAATCAGTAACATGGTAAAAAGAAGAAGAGCTGCAGCTGAAAATATTTTTTCCTTAAAGATAAGGACCAACATTATATTCTCAAAGAGATGTCCAATCAAGAAGTCTGCTTAGTGCATTAGTGCATTATGTTTCTTGATGAGTCCATGCTTTATTAAATTCAAAAATATATTATAAAGTATGGACAAGCTGATGGCAAGAATTTTTATGTGAACTTTGTAAATTGGAAAAATTTATTTATCTTCAAATAACAGGTGATGTCTTGATAGAAAAAACACTCCAATCTATCAACTATGGGGTAAGCAATGAGTTCATCCAATCTTTAACAAAACAATCAATAGAGATTGCTACAAAGAGCTGATAAAGTATTTGAGATTTGACAACTGTTCAACATGCAGTGGAAGAAGACAAAAAGATCAATTTTGCCTTGTTTTAGAAATTTGGAACAAATTTATAGAAAATTGTAAAAAATATTATGTGCCAAGTTTTGATTTCAACAGTGCCAAAAACTGTTTCCTTGCAAAACTTTTATCCAATACATGCCAAATAACCAGACAAATTTGGCATAAATTTTGGCTTCTGTTTGATGTCTCTTCAAAATATCTCTGCAAAGGCAAGCTTTATCTTTGTAAAGACCCCACAAGAAACTAGGAAAACGATTTACTTACAGATGTCTGCTTATGGTTTATGCAACCATTCTTGAAAAAAGAGATACACATCACAATGGATAACTATTTTACAATTTAGTAGACAAGCTAAAATCAGAAAAAACTGCTCTTCTTGGAACAATATATAAAGCAAAGAAAAAGGTACCAAAAGTGAGGAAATGATGAAAAATAAACTTTTATATTCCCAGAAATATACAAATCTCCTTCTAATGCACTTTGACTATATATAAAGCAAAAAAGCAAAGTTGGTGTATATGCTAAGTTCAATGCACCAAACAGTTTCTGATGACCAATTACACCAAGAAAAATTACCTGATACAGTCAAGAGTTGCAATGCATCAAAAGTAGGTGTAGATGTTTTTGACTCAATGTGCGTTAACATACCTGCAAAAGTGTCACAAGAAGGTGACCAGTGGCTATATTTTTTAACATTATAGACTTTACATCCATCAATTCATATGTAATATACTCTGAAGTAACTGGCCAGAGCTTGACAAGAAGATAATTTTTACTTCAGCTACTAAAAGAAATGTGTCATGAAATGTGTCAAGAAAGTGATTTTTTTCCTTTTCCTACAGTGCTTTTAGAAAATCAGGTACCTTTGCAAAAAAGGAAGCAATGCCATTTGCAAGTATGTAGAAACAAATCAAACATCTGTTGCCATAAACAATTAAAGTCTTCCTGTGGTGGACATACTTCATCTGTATTTACTGTTGGAACTTGCTCTTTTTGTTCAGTACAAAGCTCAGGACTATTATTGTGATTTAATTTGTTGGAATTACCAAAAATGTTGATTAAAAATATTTGATGTAGTTGTGAATTTATATTTGAAAGATAATTAAAAAATTTTGATCATTAATTGATATCTTTTAGCACCAAATACTAAAGTAGTCAAAATTGACCACAGCTGTCTTTCTAGTGCTAAACAATTTTAAGTTAATGATTAACAGTTTACATTATAGCCATTGAGATTAGGCTTTTTGTATTCAGTTTAAATTTTCGTTCGACAACAATTTAGTTTAATAAAAAATTCACTCACCACTATGTTATATGATATCTATTTTTTTACTGCTGATGTTGCTGTGTCATTGATTCAAGATTAAGCCACTACTCATCACTATGAACCACCATATTTTAAATTTCACTGCCACAAAAGATTTCCATCATAGTTCTAAACAGCTTATAAGGTTATCTCACAGCTTATAAGGTTTTTCATTTATTTATTCATTCATTCATTTTTATTCTTGATCATTATTATACAGGGTGGCCGAAAAGTCCCAGGACACTATACATGTATTTTCAATAAAACACAGTATTTTATAATGAAACACACAGAAACGTATATATTCAACAAAAAAGAGAACTTTATTAGAAACACAGCAGAAAACAACTAGAGTAATTTAGTGGTCTAGGGGATCAGTATGTTGGCCCTCATTGTTCTTGCACAATTCCATTCGCCTCCATGTTCTTTGTGCCATTTTTTGGAGAGAATTCCTTGATACGCTAGCAAAAGCTGCAATAATCGCATGCTTTAGCTGATCAATGGTTTCGTATCTAATACCAGAAACTTCACCTTTAATAAAACCCCATAATGAGTTGTCTGGAGTGGTCAAGTCGGGGCTTCGTGGTGGCCAAGCAAAAGAATTTGATCCGCGGCCAATCCATCGATCAGGAAACTCTGCATTTAGCAGCGCTCTCACAGGAAGTGCAAAATGTGCAGGTGCACCATCTTGCTGTAGCCATACACGATCCTTAATACCAAGTTCTATTAACTTGGGAATGAACCACTTTCTAATCATATTGGCATATGATTCCTGGTTGACATTGCCATCAAAGAAATAAGGACCAATCAAATGTTCAGATGTCATTGCAGCCCAAATCATGACATGAGGAGGATTATTTTCAAGTTCTTCTTTGTAAAAAGGATTTTCTTTAGCCCAGAAATATATGTTTCGACTTTTAGAACTTTTATAAATGGCGCATTCATCGCTGAATATTATCTTTCTGTGATTTCTTTGACCATCAGGAAAGCGATTTAAAAATTTCTCACAGAATTCCTTTCTTCGATCCATATCTTCATCTGACAACTGATTTACCGACATGGGCTTATACGCTTTGACATTCAAGTCCTTTTTCATATGATCCATCATGGTAGCCCTTGGTATTCCAAGTTCAGCAGAACGTTTTCTGGTGGATTTCTTGGGAGACTGTTGCAGTGATTTTTGAACACCAGCACACGTTTCCTTTCATGTTTCAGGCCTGCCACTTCTTGCCTGATCCAGAACGCTACCTGTTTCAAAAACTTTCTTCTCCCACAGATACAGATTACTTCTTGATGGCGCGGGCTTTCCAAATCTTTCTGTGAAAGCACTTCGAATATCTTCCATAGTCATGTCATTCCTGATGCGGTTGTGAACCCAAACAGCAGCAATTCAGCGCTCCTCAACAGTAAATACACTGATGTCACTCATGACCTTAAATAACCTGAAAAAATAAATCAAATAAATTGTTTTAACAAGATTAGAATATTAAAACTGCATTTAACAATATTTAACAGCATTAAAATATTAAAAATAGAGTGTCCTGGGACTTTTCGGCCACCCTGTACAGTTTAATTCCACTTGCTTTGGTATTCCACATCATTATTCCACTTGTTTCAGTCTTACTTTAGACATTCTGCTTACATGATCAATTTACCTAAGCTAAAATATTTTAATGCAAAAAAAGGTATTTTTAATCTTACTAATAAATGACTATATAATCTTCTTGATTGACAATGATCTCAGATTGTATATAAATCTTTATTCTGTTACACCTAATGAAGTAAGCAAAAGCTAACAAAAGCTAGTAAGATTAAAAAAAGCTTATTCAACCTTAGTGCAGTTTGTTCTTTTAAATTTTTGTTCATTTCAATGATTGACACAGGTTTTCCTGCTTTATTTTTTCAATAAGAAAGCAATCACAGATTTGTAAATCTTTATTTGGACTCATCAGGATACCATAGGACAGTGTTTCTTAACCTTTTTTTACCTCAACACCCCTTTTGGTCAGGCTTAAGCAGTCCAGTATCCATTACTATTGGCTAACACTATTCCTTTTACCTTTGACTGCCACATATGTGACCTTTACCAGCACCCAGATTCAGAAGCACTGCCATAGGAAGATGTTGAACTTTTTAGTCAAGTAAAATACTTAACCTGTTTACAAAAGTTTTGGACCAAAGTTGTATTCTGTTTATGCAATTGCTTAAACAACTAACTTTTGTACAATTTAGTCCAAAAATGACCTTTTATGGTCTTGTTAACCATAAATTTAAAATTTTATTACAAGTTTTAAAACAACTGCTTAAGAAAGCAATTAATTTTCGAGAAAACTCTCTGAAACAACTGTAGTTGATATTGGTTATATACAATTGGTATAGCATATATATGTAAATATATACCTTCTTGCTCTTTACGTTCTTTTAATGCTATCTTTCTTTTTGTCTCTTGTACCTTTCCTAATTTGGTGATTATCAATTTAGCATTTGTAGTCCTTAACTATGGAATAATTTGCCTGATCACATAAAAATGGTTCAACCACTCTCACAATGTTATTAAAACTCATCTTTACACTCTTGCTTTTTTTAATTAATATTGTGGTAATGTTGTAATGTTTCATGATTATCTTTTTTAAATATTTTTTGTTGTGAAGCACCTTTGCTCTAATTTGTTTTTTTGTAAGAAGCACTATATAAATGTGTATTATTATTAAACCAAATAATTGAAAAAAAATTTATTTGATTTTGATAGATGCCAAAAGGACATGATCAAAGTATTGAAACAAATGAAATTCATGTTGAAGTTAGTAATATTTGCATTTAAGTAATTTATATATTATTTGGTTTCATAGACTGTTACTTTGGTTGAAAAACTTGTGTTTTTTTTTTTTGAAGACTTATTGGATTGGTTAATAGTTGAATTTCTTTACACTTTTAGAAGTAATAGCTTTTGCTAAATGACAAATTTAATATAAGGCAGCTTTATGAAATATGTTTTTAATATAATTTTTTAAGACATGGCATTTCATAGTAACTAACATTGTTTTGTCTTCATTTTTTGCTGGTCTTTAAAAAATTATTTACAATTAAAACTTGATCATAAATAGAAGGAACATTAATTGAATAACAAGTCTTAGATTGCATAAAATTATTTAGCAATTTAATTAAAATTTAAGGTTAATTTTAAAGATCTGAAGCACACTATAGAATTGATTTTAATTGACTAAATGCAACCATCAGATGTTGTTCTAATGAGGTAATGAGATATGGTTATCCTGATGTTTTAAAATAGATTAACATTTAAAAAATATAATAAAGATTCATAATTGCTACATTTGTTTTAATTTTGACGTTTTGAGTAGTTACTTAACTCTTTTCAAGAAACCATTAAATTACAGTTTTTTAATAATATATTAACTTGTTACTTGAAATGTCAAAAATAAAATGATTGCAACAATTTTAATACAGTTTAATCATTCCATCCATTTTGCACCTAAATTAACACCAGTTTATACTTTTTAAAAATTGAATTATAGAATGTGAACAATTTTAACTTTCATGATTTCTCCTCAGAAAAATTAAGAAATCAAAATAAAATCATAAAGACAGCATGAAATTGATCAAAACTTCTTAACAAAATTTAATTTTGAAGCAATTAAACAGAAAATTTGGAACAATTACAATATAATAGAGAATAATAACCTTTAGTTGAAAATGCAATTGAGTAATTTATTTTCACTTGTTTATCTAATGAGCATTTGTGAAAGCTGAAGTTAATCATGCTGCTTTAGTTAACTTTTTTAGTTATGAGTTTATTAATGTTACTGAGTGTAATTGTTTTATGAAAAAAGTATTTTCCTTTTTGAATGATATTTTTACAGTTAACTAGAAAGTAGTTGTTTAATGATTATTTCTGTGTTATAGAATGTGTAAGGTTTTAAAGTTATTTTCAGCATGTTAGTTGAAAAATTATTATTTTAATAAAATCCCACAGATTTTATTGGTTTTGGGATCGCAACTACAAGAGTGCATTTAATTGTCATTCCAAAGCCAATGAAGCACATGGGGTACCCAAAAAGTTATTGGTTGATATCTCTGCTCTGTGTGCCCTACAAGATCCTTGAAAGGCTTATCTATGCCTGTGTCAAACCAATTATTGATCTGCTGCTCTTCATAGAGCAGACTGGGTTTTGTTGCAGGAAGTCAACCATGGATCAAATCGTTCAGTTGACCCAGAACCTCGAGGATTTTTTCCAGACTAAGCAAAGGCCAATGTTGTATTTGTTGATCTGACAGCAGCTTATGATGCTGTGGCATTGTGGCCTTACCTACGAACTGCTGAGACTTTTGCTGGATAAGCATATGGTCAGAACGATCATAGAGCTTGTCCGAAACCAAAGTTTCACCCTTACTACTACTGGCAGCAGGCAAAGCAGGCTACGCTATCTGAAAAACAATGTTCCTCAGGTATTGGTCTTGGATCCCCTCCTTTTCGACATCTATATGTATAACCTGCCTTCCACGATTTCCAGAAAGTTCACTTATGATGACAATCTAGCATTGTTGCACTCTTCTGGAAACTGGAAAGACTTGCAGGGGACTTTAAATCAAGATGAGACTACACTTTCAGTGTATTTTCAAACTTAGAGGTTGAAGCTCAGTCACACTAACATGGTGATGGGCAGCCTTTGATTTAAATAACAGAGAGGTGAAATATGAGCTAAAAGTCTACAACAGCAATAGACTTTTATTGTTTTGTTCGACTCCTACTTATCTAGGGATAAAACTGGAGGGGTGACTTACATTCCATCACCATCTAGGTAATAACTAAGATCTAGATGTCTATTTATGGCACCTGCATGAAATCTTATAAACACCCTTGCCAGACTTGGTATTTGTGCTTTTGCATAAATGAATTGTATATGTAACACAGAGAATTACAAGAGTACATCCAGGTTCTGTGTTTTTATACCAGGACCAGTGCCAGGCCTGTTGAAGTGAGCTTGCCCCAAACAGCTTGGGTCAAGCTCAATGGCATGCAAACTGGTGTTGGGCGATTCCATTCATCCTTGCACAAATGGGTTCTTACTAATTCAAATTGCAAGTGCAATGCCATTGCACAAACTGCCAGACCATGTCCTAGTTATGTGTCCCATACATCAGGCACTATATTAAGAGAGAGAGAGAGAGAGAGAGAGAGAGAGAGAGAGAGATTTTATTTTTCACCTTGCACACCTTTGAAAAACCATTTTGGACAAATACAGAAATTTACAAGCTATTAACCATGCAAAGTAAGCATCAAAGAACCTTCAAGGTTATTAAATAAGATGCTTGCTAATGGAACACAAGGTCTGACAATTTTGGTTGACAAAACTTGATGCTGGCTCAAACACCACTGCCTGCATCTGATCCAAGCAGAACAGCAGCCTGGGGTAGGAAAAGAATAAATCTTCACCCTCAGTCCTGTTTGTGACTGACCTAAAAAGGATGCCCTTGTAAAGGACAACGATGAATAAAATCTAAAAAATTATTGATTTAATGATTTTTTAGAGCTTCTGTGACACTTCAAGCAATGAGTCAATCACCAAGCAACATGCAAAGCAGGTTTGTAATTTAAGATTCTTGATTGAGTTTTCTCTTTTAGCAACTTGTGAGCATAAATTGTTTTTGTTGACTATTCTAAGAAAGCTGCTGCTTATGAGTGTTTTTTGGTACTAATGCTTGTTAAATATTGAGGTAAACCAATTGTATTTTTATTGGTTGTTTTTAAAGGTAAATTTATTTTTTGTTTTCATTGTTCATAAGAGTTAATTAATGAAATTTTATTTGAAAATTTTCATTTGATTTATTTTCGACTGTTTTTTACAAGGGTATTACATTATATGATATCAGAAGGTACACATGTTTTTTTCAAATTATTTATGTTGTTTTTGCTGTTGTTGTTGTTGCCTCTCCTCCAAGGATATCTTGGAATAGCCACTTGTTACTCTATGTTTTCAATGTTGTTGTTGTTGTTGTTGTTGCCCCTCTTCCAAAGATATCTTGGGGAGCCATCTCTTAGAGGCGAATCTAGATTCCCAATTTTGGATTATCTCTGCGGCTTCATGTTTGTGGAAGTCATGGGGGTATTATATGAACCAAGAAAATAGCACATTTTTTTGGTAGCCTTGTCTTTTCATTTTTATCTTTACACTGATTTTTTAGAGTTTTCTTTTAGAACTCCACTTGTATTTAGATGGAAGAATGGTTTTTATCAGGACTTCAGTGCTGTCATAAAGATTTATTCATATGTATTAAGTGCACCAGGAATTATTTTTTATGTACAGTTTAGTCCTTTTTGTCTTTTTCTTTTTATTTCTAATTCAATAATTTTTTGACATTGGTTAAAATTTGTTTTCATTTCTTTTAATATCTTCATGTAATATCATTTTTTGTGTTTTCATTGCATTATTATGGTCTTAGCTATTAGTACCACACTATCACCACATGACCATTTTCTTTTGTTAGGTATTATGTTTTTTCACCTCACTTGAGCTTAGCTGTCAGTAGTATGATCAAAACCTTTATATAAAAAGTAAAAAAACAGCATATGAATGTTGCAGAAAAACCTGATTGCAGTTTGGTAGCTGTGAACACTCTTACCAGCTTCGCATAGCAATGTTTTTTTTGTTTTTAAATTATGTAATGCTATAGAACAATTAAAAAGTTTTGTTTTTTGATTGCTACAAAACGTTTCATCTTTATTAAAATATTGTAAAATAGATTTTCAATAATTTGCCTGTGGTTATTTCAAAATATTCAAAAGGTTTAATTCTGTTTTAAAATATACTACATTTTTACTTTAATTGAAATGTGAGATTTTATGTTAATAATAGACTGTGTTTTAGGATGAAAATGTTGATGTTCTAGATGTTGAGATGAAAGATGTATCCATAGAAAATTTAGAAGAAAAAAAATCTATCTTAAATGCATCTGAATCTTCTGAGGTAGCATTATAGACATAGTTTATTTGTTTCATATTAAGTCTTATTGTACTTATTATATCTAACTATTGTTTCATATTTGAAAAAACTTTGTTGTTACTAAATTTTAAAATGTGACGACATTCTTATTTTGAGACTGCAGATTTAATTTTAAAATCTTAACTAAAATTTGTTCAATCAAATTGCAATATAATTAAAAAAATAATTTTTCAAACCATCTTATATTACACTTATATGCCTAAGAATCTCATTAGTTTATGGTGCATATCTCTACTACATTAGACTTTAGCAACACAGGTACATATATTTTGTTCTCAAAATTGTATTAAGTCTTTGGTAACACTGTGTCAGATTTGGACAAGCCAGAAATCAAAGCAGGATTTTCTGCCTCATGCAGGGATACTAACCACCCTACTATTACTGATATTGCATTTTTCATTTACTTTATATCACCTATTTTTGTAAGGTGCATTGATATTAACTTGGTTGGTGCCTTCTGTTTAAAGCAAAATCCTTGTTCTTGATAAGTAGGATAATTTTGTTTGAAAATTTGTTATAAATTAATTGCTTTTTCCAAAGGTTACTCCAATAGAGTTACCCTCAACTAGTATCTTTCTGCTTGCAAATCAATGTGTTAACACAGTAAGCTATTCTGTCTATTTATATGATTTTTGTTGTGCCATTTCACAACAAATTCTTAAGTGGAATATTGCTGTTTATATACAGTGGTAACTTTGCTTAAAACAATATGCTGCAGCAACTATTTATTTTTAAATGTGTATTATTATTATTATTATTATTATTATTATGATTATAATTATTATATGCCAAATAATTGAAAAATTTTTATTTGATTTTATTAGATGCCAAAAGGACATTATCAAAGTAATGAAACAAATGAAATTCATGTTGAAGTTAGTAATATTTACATTTAAGTAATTTATATGTTATTTGGTTTCATAGACTGTTACTTTGGTTAAAAAGCTTGTGTTTTTTGTTTTTAAAGACTTATTGCATTGATTAAATAGTTGAATTTCTTTGCATTTTTAGAAATAATAGCTTTTGCTAAACCACAAATTTAATAAAAGGCAACTTTATGAAATATGTTTTTAATATAATTTTTAATTTTTATATAATTTCAAAGAACCATTAAAATTTTGTTTTTTTTGTGGTCAAATGACCCCATCACCAAAAATACTCTTAGAAACCAGTTGAAAAACTCAATTTGTTATCTAGCTGTGTTTATTGTTTAAAAAATGTAGTGGAGTGCACAATACACGAATTCTTATAATCTCAAACGTTTGGAATATTTAGCCTATCAAAAAGCCTGGGGTCAATATGACCCCAGGCTTTTTGATAGGATTTGTGGTATTGATAGGATAGGATATCTTTTTGATAGGATTTGATAGGATTTTGATAGGATTTGATAGGATCCAAACAAGCAGAGTAGGGTTAAAGTTATTTTCAGCATGTTAGTTGAAAAATTATCATTTTAATAAAATCCCACAGATTTTATTGGCTTTGGGATCGCAACTACAAGAGTGCATGTAGTCGTCATCCCAAAGCCAATGAAGCACGTGGGACCCAAAAAGTTATTGATTGATATTTCTGCTCTGTGTGCCCTACAAGATTCTTGAAAGGCTTATCTATGCCTGTGTCAAACCAATTATTGATCTGCTGCTCTCCATAGAGCAGACTGGGTTTTGTTGCAGGAAGTCAACCAAGGATCAAGTTGTTCTATTGACCCAGTCACATGTTCTATTGACTCAGTCACACTAAGATGGTGACGGCATCCTTTTATTTAAATAACAGAGAGGCCAAACATTAGCTAAAAGTCTACAAGAATAGTAGATTTTTACTGTTCTGTCCAACTCCTACTTATCTTGGGGTAAAACTGGACAGGTGAATCTAATTTCATCACCATCTAGTGGCATTGCACAAAAAATTATCTTTGTGAGTCACATTGCTAAGGTGACATGTAGACTCAGGATGGGGTGCTGGTGCCAAAACACTGTGCACAGCTGCTTTATCTTGGTCTACCTAACAGCTGAGTACTGCACCCCAGTTAGGTGTCACAGCACTCACACTTGCCTCATAGAGAATATCCTGAATAATGCCTTGCACATAGTCACTGGATGCTTGTGTCCCACTCCAATGGACCACTTACCCATACTTGCAGGCATCCAGCCATCTGAGCTTCACCAACTAAGAGTGACACTGTTCTTGGCTTATCATGGATCTTTAGATCCTGACCATATGTTGCATGGTCTTTTAAGTGGGTCCTCAGATGCTTTCCAAGAGAGACTAAGATCTAGATGCCTATTTATGTCGGCTGCATTGAATCTTTTAAACAATTTTGCCAGACTTGGCATTTGCATTTTTTGATGGATGAATTATAGGTGAAACACAAAGAACTGCGAGACTACATTCAGGCTTCTTGTTTTCATATCCAGGACCAGTGCCACACCTATTAGATTGGCTTGCCCTGAACAGGTTGGGTCAAGCTCAATAGCCTGCAAGCTGGAATTGGGCCATTTTATTCATCCATGCACAAATAGGGTCTCTCTACTTTACCAAATTGCAAGTGCAGTGTGATTGCACAAACTGCAAACCATATCTAATAATGTGTCCCATACATTAGGCACTGTATGGAGCACAAGGTCTGACAGTTTTTGTTAATAAAACTCAATGCTGGCTCAAACACCATCATTCTCTGCATCTGATCCAAGCAGAACAGCAGCCTGGAATAGTAAAAGAGTAAACCCTCAACTCCAGTCCCATTTGTGACTAACCTGAGGGGGATGCCTTTCCTAAGGACAGCAACAAATAAAATCTGAAAAATTATTGATTTAATGATTTTTTAGAGCTTCTGTGACACTTCAAGCAATGAGTCAATTACCAAGCAACATGCAAAGCAGGTTTGTAATTTAAGATTCAAACTTATTTTATCATTTTAAAGTTTGGATTGGTTTTCTCTTTCAACAACTTATGAGCATGAAATATTTTTGTTGAATATTCTAGGAAAGCTGCTGCTTTTGACTGTTTTTTGGTATTAATGCTTGTTAAATATTGAGCTAAATCAATTGTATTTTTATTGGTTGTTTTTGTAAAATAAATTTGTTTTTTGTTCTCATTGTGTATAAGAGTTAATTAATAAAATTTTATTTGAAAATTTTCATTTGATTTATTTTTGACTGTTTTTTACAAGGGTATTACATTATATGATATTAGGAGGTACACATGTTTTTTTCAAATCAATTATGTTGTTGTTGTTGTTGTTGCCTCTCCTCCAAGGATATCTTGGTGTAGCCACTTGTTACTCCATATTTTCAATGTTGTTGCCACTCTTCCAAAAATATCTTGGGGAGCCATCCCTCAACCCCTCAAAGAGGCTAATCTGGATTCCCTCTTTTGGATTATCTCTGTGGCTTCATGTTTGTGGAAGTCATGGGGGTATTATATGAACCAAGAAAATAGCACATTTTTTTGGTAGCCTTGTCCTTTCATTTTCATCTTTACACTGTTTTTTTAGTTTTCTTTTATAACTCCACTTATATTTAGAGTGAAGAATAGTTTTTATCAGGACTTCAGTGCTGTCATAAAGATTCATTCATATGTGTGAAGGGGGCATTACTATTAAAAAGATTTTGGTGCCGTGGTTCAAATTTGAAACACAAATTCATATCATAAACTTATAACTTGTAAGAGATAGATGCAAAGCCCTATGAATCATATATTGTTGGAAAGTGCAAGAAATTTACTTTATGCATATGATAACCAATTTGGGCTAGAGCCATGCATATCAATGAGAAACAACAGTAAAGAGCCCTGAAAATATTTGTGACCCGTCAACACAAATCCTAAAAACTCAAATCCCTTTGAAGCTATTTGTTCCAAAATTGGTGGACTAATAGTATTGACTTAAATGAACAAAATAATAAAAGGATTTTCAAGAAAAGTCTTTCCAACAGGAAATACAATTTTTTCCATATGCAATATTTCAATTTTCAATTTTTGCACATGGTTTTAGCCTGAAGACTTTTTCCAGATAAAATTTGAAAAGTGCTCCATTATTGTATGGCAAATACCCCAATTATTTGTCCAAAATTTCAGCAAAACCAGATAAGCAGTTGAAGAGTAGTTAAAAAGTTTAACAACAAAAACATTCACTTCAAGAAAACCGCAAAAATGCCATGCTACATGCAAACAGAATACCAAAACGCGCACACAAAACAAGAACATTAACTTTGGCATAACATGAATGGCCAAAATTTTGAAGTGTATCATATGGTAAATAGTTTTCATCAATACCTGTATGTAAGTATAAGGGGGTGCAATTGTCTAAGTGTGGATTAGACATAAAAATTTTGCAAAAAATTGTACAGAACGTGATAGGTGTCTGCAAAAAATGGAAGGTTTAAGGAACTAGGAGTTAGAATTTCAAAACAATAATTACATATTTGGATTCAGCATTAAATTTTTGTTCTAAATCAACCAAAATACAAAAAAATCAAAAAAAATCAATTTTTAAATAATAGTGTCTTCTTAAGTGCACCAGGAATTATTTTTTATGTACAGTTAGTCTTTTTTGTCTTTTTTTATTTCCAATTCAATAACTTTTCAACATTGGTTAAAATTTGTTTTCATTTTTTAAAATATTTTCATATTATAACATTTTTTGTGTTTTCATTGCATTATTATGGTCTTAGCTGTTAGCACCACACTATAAGCACCTGACTATTTTTTTTGTTAGATATTATGTTTTTCCACCTCACTTGAGCTTAGCTCTAAGTAGTGGGATTAAAAGCTTTATATCAAAATACAAAAAACAGCATATGAATGTTGTAGAAAAACCTGATTGCAATTTGGTAGCTGTAAACACTCTTACCAGCTTCGCATAGCAATGTTTTGTTTTTAAACTATTTATTGCTATAGAACAAGTAAAAAATTTTGTTTTTTGATTGCTACAAAACGTTTTAGCTTTATTAAAATATTGTAAAATAGATCTTCAATAATTTGCCTGTGGTTATTTCAAAATATTCAAA
This sequence comes from Diplosoma virens, assembly GCA_963680785.1. NCBI lineage: Eukaryota > Metazoa > Chordata > Ascidiacea > Aplousobranchia > Didemnidae > Diplosoma > Diplosoma virens. Next base: position 87,134 of record CAVMFT010000001.1, on the reverse strand, counting down.
AGGTTTAATTCTGTTTTAAAATATACTACATTTTTACTTTAATTGAAATGTGAGATTTTATGTTAATAATAGACTGTGTTTTAGGATGAAAATGTTGATGTTCTAGATGTTGAGATGAAAGATGTATCCATAGAAAATTTAGAAGAAAAAAAATCTATCTTAAATGCATCTGAATCTTCTGAGGTAGCATTATAGACATAGTTTATTTGTTTCATATTAAGTCTTATTGTACTTATTATATCTAACTATTGTTTCATATTTGAAAAAACTTTGTTGTTACTAAATTTTAAAACTGTGACGAAATTTTTATTTTGAGACTGCAGATTTAATTTTAAAATCTTAACTAAAATTTGTTCAATCAAATTGCAATATAATTAAAAAAATAATTTTTCAAACCATCTTATATTACACTTATATGCCTAAGAATCTCATTAGTTTATGGTGCATATCTCTACTACATTAGACTTTAGCAACACAGGTACATATATTTTGTTCTCAAAATTGTATTAAGTCTTTGGTAACACTGTGTCAGATTTGGACAAGCCAGAAATCAAAGCAGGATTTTCTGCCTCATGCAGGGATACTAACCACCCTACTATTACTGATATTGCATTTTTCATTTACTTTATATCACCTATTTTTGTATGGTGGATTGATATTAACTTGGTTGGTGCCTTCTGTTTAAAGCAAAATCCTTGTTCTTGATAAGTAGGATAACCTTGTTTGGAAATTTGTTATAAATTAATTGCTTTTTCTAAAGGTGCAACAAAAATCACTCCAATAGAGTTATCCTCAAATAGTATCTTTCTGCTTGCAAATCAATGTGTTAACACAGTAAGCTATTCTGTCTATTTACATGATTTTTAAGTAAGAATGATCAAGTCAATCAACAAGCAAGTGCCAACAGACCTGTTTCATCCTTGTTAGGACTTGTCAGGACACTACAGCTTGTTGTTGACCCCAGCTGAAAAAGTTGAAAACTTAAACAGCTGGCACAAATTTCTGTTTGTCGCTTTTACACCTCAAACATCCAGTTGTGGACCTGAATGCTGGGTAGGTATTTTAATGAAAACACAATACAGCAGCAGTGCAACTGTGATAAGCACCGCTAAGTCGCAAGGGCATACTGACAGTGGTTTCGATATGCTATCCATATCAAGTCAGCTAACACGAATCGGGAAAATCAAGCTAAACCCAGCAATTTGCTGCTTTACCTAAACTGCAGGGTTTAGCTTGACTTTACCGTGTTAGCTGACTTGATGTGGTTAGCATTTCAGAACCACTGTCAGTATGCCTTTGCAACTTAGCGATGCTTATCGCAGTTGCACTGGTGGTGCATTGTTTTCATTGAATTATATGATTTTGTTGTGCCATTTTACAACAAATTCTTAAGTGAGACAATGCTGTTTATATACAGTGGTAACTTTGCTTAAAACAGTAATTGACAGTAGTAATGTCAAAATGTAAATACCTGTATATGTAATTACATCTGGCCACTAAAAAAATTATTAGTTATTACTTTATGATATACTACCATAAAATATTTATTTAGGTTTGTGGCATGGATGTAAAGATAAATGCATCAGAAGTTTCTCAAAGTTCAAATGTTCTTTCTCTACAGGTTTACTATTTGATAATGTTATTGTTGCACTGGTTCTAGTATAGAATTATAATTTTGATGGTTTAAATATTATAAAGTAATTTACTTTTTTATTTTATTATTTTATTTTATCTCTATATTTATCTTCATAAATTGCAGGAAAGCAATGGAGGTGCTAATACATGGGGTAAGCAATACTCTGACCTGCTTCTGGAGATGCCAAGTTATTGTTGTTTGCTTTTAATTTAATAGAGATATGGACTTTAATTTAGAACTGCTTGCCAAGACCACCAAGCAGGGGAAAGGGCCGTAAAGTGTCTTTCCCAAGGACGCAACAAAATGGTGCAAGTAGGTTTTAAACCAAGACCATTTTGATCATAAGCACAGTGCTCTAACCATTCAACCACACTGCTGACAATTACAATTACAATTTTAATTTAAACTAACAATTACAATTTTAATTAAATTAACCTTTAAAAATTGCATTTTTAATTTAAATTACCAAATTTTAAAAAATTACTAACCAGTTATTTTGTAATTTTAAAAATAACTTATTTTACAGTATGTGTAGATCCTACACCAATTTTATCTTTTTTTTTTCTATATTAATTTTGATGTAGAACTATTCCAATTTATTCATATTTATAAAAAAATTAGTTGCAATAAAAATACACATTAAAATTAAAAAAAGAAACATTTTTTAAAAAAGACTTAGAACTATTCCAATTTATTCATTTTTATAAGAAATTTAGTTGCAATAAAAATAGACAATAAAATTAAAAAAAAACATTTCAGTTTTAAAATAATGAAGTTAGCTTATTTTTGTCAAAATAACAAATTAATTGTTATACACAAATTTAAACAAACATATTTATCATCATCATCATCATCATCATTTTTATTTTTGTCACACTTCATACAACAATAAAAAAAAAAAAATGTGTTATACAATATTACCAATTAATATGCAAACAAATGTTTTTTATTTTTGCCATCAAAATAGACTTAATGATCTTCTCAAGATTCTTGCAGAACTTTTTAGGATATCATAAAAAAAAATTATAGTTTAGTTTTAACTCTTATATGATATAGAAGCAAGATTTTTATTAAATAAATTAGCATTAGGCTCTTTGGTCCATATGCCTTAACATTTCTTGTTGAAAAGTATCTTTGAAACCACATTGCTTGTATGGAATTTTTTAGCATGACTCCATTTTTAACATGTGTTTATGGCATACTATGCATTTATTTCTTTGTAATAGATCTTTATCATTTGATTTTCTAAATTATTGATCATAATTATTAACTAATATATATATATAAATAGGTTTTTTTTAGTTTATTTTGTTTATTAAAGTTAAATAAAATTTTTTAGGACACTTCTGATTCACTTGTCAAATCGACTCTAAGCTTTCAGGCTTTTCAATCTTGTGAAAAAATACAGGGTTTTGCTAATATTAATACATCACTGAAAAGCCTAAGCAAAAATTTAGAATCGGTTAGTTATTTTATGACATTTTATATAGTCTCTTATTATATTTTTTTGCAAATTTTTATGTGTTTTTTCAAAATAGTTTGTTTGCTGTACAAAATTCCAAATTTGTTTAATTATAACCACATCCAGAAGCTTTTTGTATTACACTTTTTAGCAATGATGTGGAGTATTTACAAGGGGTTTCTATTCCTTGTGCCAATATTATTGCAGCAGAACATGTAATGGTTTTTATGTGTATGTCAGCTGGATATTTGCAAAAGTTGCATGCTGCTGTAATGATATTGATGCAGAATGTAAAAATCCAATTTCAACACTTAAGATTAAAGCCTTTTTGAAAGTTTTTATTCAAGCTTAAAATGTTCCTATTAAATTTTGGTTTCATATTTTGTTATTTTTAAGAAATAATTATTGTATGTTTTTGAAAGTTACCTAGTTTTGGTGTTGTTTTTTATAATTTATAACAGTATGATTCAATCAAAAAGATATATTAAAGAAAAAAGATATTTTGAAAATTTATAAAAGTATGATGAAACCAAAAAGATATAACTATTTGAATAAAATCTAGTAAAAATGACCTATGTTTGTAAACGATTTTCATGCAATTGAATAAGATTATTTTAACAAATATGTGACTGATTTTTGTGCTTAAAATAAAGCAATAAGAGTAAGTTTTAGATAACAAATTAACCCATTAGTGCTGGTGGTACTAAATTTTCTACGATGGAAAATTGTTGTATGATTGACAAAAGTATAACCTATTTTCAGTATTGTTTGTTATGAACATGTAAATTAATGTTTAATACAAGTTTCATTTTAATACGACAATTGCAGATTGTTTGACAGCTTCAAGTATAAACAAGGTGTTGGAAGTGCTAAATACAACTCATGGCAGTCTGGCAAAATGCTTGATTACATCAGCATAAAGCAATAAAATTAAGTTTAATAACTTGAAACCTTTAAGTGAATAATTATTTATTCATATAAAAACTTTGTCACTTTTAAAAAATTATAGAAAATAAGGTACAATTATTAAAATTTTAATGTATTAAATTTAATACAACTGGCCTCACTGACTGTTATGTATTACTGTGTGTGTAAGCCAAGGGTGCAGAGTGTTCAAAAAATGGATGGATATAAATTATAATATCATGATACTGTTAGAAATAGTTATTTTTATTTTAATATTTAATAAATACATTTTACCTTTTTTTATTTACTAACTATATTTTTGGACTTATCAAATTTAGAAGTGCAATCTAGCAGCATCATACAAATATAAAAGTAAGTTTTGAGCGGTACTTGAGAAATTTTAATTAATACTTACATTATGTTTCATGAAATAAATAAAAAGCAAAAACTTGATAACAAAACTTATTTTTTTCTTAGATACAACAGACAATGGTTTTTGAAGGTGTTTATTTTTCTGATAACGTTTGCTATAGTATGCTCTAGATAAATAAACTTGCAAAGATCAAAATTTGATGCAGTGGTTAACATGCCAGCATTAACTAACATCTTGACATTGTTGGGTTCTATTCTCAATCATTTTTTTTATAATAGTTATATTCTATAATATTGGACTTATGTATTATTATAAACTCACATAGGTAAACAGTTTACAACAGAAATATAAGTACTGCATATAGTTACAAGAACTTTGATATATATATATTAAAGAAATAATTGGAATATTTTCATAGACTTATTACATTTTGACCAGTATTAAATTATTGACATTATATAAAGATATGAAAAAGTAGATGGTATGATAATGAGATTTCCAGAACCAGGCGCTATGTCAGATGCTATGTAGTAATATTTAAGTGACGATTGAGGAGATGAAGCTCAAGAAGATTTTATGAAACTGAACAGAAATTGAGCAGTTGCTTCTGAAAAATTGATGTAATAAATGAATGATTTATGTAATAAACCAAACAATGTGTTTAAGTGTGTGAAGTTTTTGAAAAAGAAAGACAAGATGTAAATGGTGGATGATCTTTTGAGAGGAATAAATGGCAAATTTGCACTTAGCGAGAAGGATCAAAGAGTGTGGAAAGAACGTATGAAAAAATGATGAATAAGGAGAATGCATGGGCCTAAAAGACTGAGGTTTATATAGTAGAAGGTTTTGTGGAAGAGGTTTCCTTAGAGGAAATAACAATTGCAATGAAGAAAATTAAATTAGGAAAAGCATCTGGATCTGAAGTGAGCATGGAAATGATAAATGCAAGTGGGAAAGTTGGAATTGATGTGATGATGAAACTTTGTCAGAGAGTACTTGATAAGAAAGAAATGTTGGAAGATAGGAAGACTAGTGTGATAGTGCCAATCTACAAGGAAAAAGGAGATGTGACAAACTGTGGTGCATATACAGGAGTAAAATTATTGGAGCATGGAATGAAGATTGTTGAAAAAATATTGGAGAAAGGAATAAGAGCATTGGTGGAGGTAGATAATATGCAATTTGGCTTTATGCCAGGAAGCAGGACAGCAGATGCTCTTTTTGTAGTGAGAAGAATGCAAGAGAAATACAGGGAGAAGGATAAAGAGTTGTACTGTGTTTCACGGATTTAGAGAAGGCCTTTGACCGAGTTCCAAGAAGAGTAATGCAACAGGCACTGAGGAAGGAAGGACTATCAGAGATCTTGGTGAAAGTAGTGATGAGTCTGTATGAGGGTCCAAAGACAAAGGTTGAAGTTGGATCTGAATTCTCAGAAGAATTTTATGTAGCTGTTGGTGTACATCAGGGATTTGTTTTGTCACTTTGTTGTTTGCAATTATGGTGGATGTAGTGACAGATAATGCAAGAGAATTAATGAAAGAGGTTTTGTATGCGGATGATTTGGTACTGATGAGCAAAATGATAGAATGTCTGAAGTAAAGGTTTCTAAAATGGAAAAGTGCATTGGAGAACAAGGAACTGAAAGTGAATCTTGAAAAGACAAAAGTGATGGTGTGTGGATCAGAAGGTGAAGTAATATGGAATAGAATAGGCCCACGTGGAATACGTGGCAAAAGAGTGACTGTAAACTAAGTGTTATGTGCAAAATGTAACCAATGGATTTATGGAAGGTGTTTTAATTGAAGAAAGTAACTCCAAGTGCAGCAAGATTTTTTGTTTGTTTGTAGTAAATGCAATAAAGTGACTAATGGTGCAGGAGAAATGCAATGGGAGGTAATGTGTAATGAAGTTGAAACTATGAAGGGATTTTGCTATCTTGGCAGTAAGTAGAATGCCAGAGGAGAATGTGAAGCTGCAGTGACTGCAAGAACTAGATTGAGATGGAAGAAATTCAGAGAGTGTGGTGAGATACTGTTCAGAAAAAGATTCTCTTTTTGCATGAAAGGAGAAAGGTATATAGAAGCTATGTGAGATCAGTTATGTTATATGGAGGCAAAACATGGTGTTTGAGAGAAAATGAAGTTGGTATTCTGAGAAGAGCAGAAAGATCTATGGTGAGGGTGATGTATGGTATGAAGTTGGTGGACAAGAGAAATACAGAGGAGCTGATGGACATGTTGGGATTGAAGGAAGCAACAGATAAGCTGGTAAGGGCAAAAATAGTATGAGGTGTTATGGTCATGATTTGAGATGAATTGAGGAAGATGTTTTGATGAAGACAATGGTACATGAAATGGGTGGAAAACATAAACAGGGTGGACCAAGGATGAAATGGAGGAAACAAGTGGAAAGAAACATGAGAAGGATTGGTTTGAGGAAAGAAGATGCTGTAGATCAGTGTAGTGGAGAGAAGGTGTACAAAGAGTTGCAGAAGTAATAAGATGCATCCGGCCACCTCCATTTACTGGGAAAATTTAACCAGATTAAAATTGTATTGTTGTTGATGTTGTTGTTATAAAGCTCTAGGTTTATTTTTTGTTATTGTTTATTCCAAATTATGCAGATAAAAGTTGGTTTATTGATTGATGAATGGATACAAATTAATACACATTTATATTTAGTTTTTAATTTTTTTTGAGAATATTCATAAATATTATTATTAAAACTAGTATCATTAAATTAAACTAATAGCTAGTGAATAAACTTATAGCTATGAGTTATAGCAATGTAAACTATTTATTTAGTAGAATTGTTTCCTTGGATAGGTGAATGTATTTAATTTAATCCATGGTCGTTTTTCAGAAACTGCATAATTATGTTCAACAAAAATTTGCACAAGAGTTATTTTTGATATTACTAAAAAAAAATCAAAAATTTCATTGCTATATCACAAATATTCAACCTTTGGCACTAATGGGTTAAAATTTATTTTGCTTGTTGTAATCAGATATATTCATGCATTTTTACAGGTAGATTATCTTTCTTCTATTGAAACATTATGCTCAAGTCACTATTTAGTTAATATATTGTGTGATAATCTTGATATGAATCAACTTGGAGAGTTTATCAATGAGTTGTTTGGACAGGATATAATATCAGAAGGTAAAAAACTTTGCTAGACAAGATTTTAAAGTAAGTCATAATAAATCAACTTATATGCATATTTATATTGATTTTGTAAAAAAGATTTGCATGAAAATTTGGAAAAAATTCTGGAAACTGAATCTTCTGAAAAAACCATCAATATGCTTTTTACATATTTAAAAAATAATAATCCTGATAATTGGCAGGAAAAATTGGTGAATCCATTAAATGAAACAGGTATTCAAAACAATTTTTGTTTAAATTAAATACAATTAATTATTTTTTGTTCATTAAAAAGCAAAAGTATTTTATTTTCTTATATTTTAAACTTTGTGGCATTTGAATTTTAAGAATAGAATTTTTTTTATAAAAATTATACTAAATTCAAATTTTAAATCATATATTTATGTTTGTAAAGGTGATCATATTCACTTTATCTCATCAGCACCCACCTCATCATTTTCCTATTTTAAAAAGTTTCTTTTACTTACAAACCAATTATTTTGAAACTCTCCACATGCACTTTCCACATTTTTTCAAGTGGCCTTTCTTATTTTTTCATTCACTTTAAACTCTAATGGTTTTTGAAAATTTTTTCATTATCTTTTCTCATGATATGCTCAAACCATCACACTCATTTTGCTTTTGCCAAACCAACTATTGATTTTTTCAAGCTGAGCATATCACTATAGTATTTTTTTAACAGTTTGACAATATACATAGTTTATATCATAGCTCTCTCAGTCCATCACAAAATCTCATTTTTTTAAACCCCAAGTCTCACTACCACACAATATTGTAGATCGTACACAACTTTGGTATATAAATCCTTTCATTGTAATTAAAAAATTTTTTTGGTTTCACTTTAAAAAAATGTCAATATTATAATAGCAAAAGCTTTTTGTGATATTTTTATTCATTATGAATTTGTTTGGGCTGAGCCAGAGTAAATCGAGAAATTTTTCATTTTAGTGAGCTAACAAAAAGGCATTATACAATGTAACAATTTTAAAAAAGAGAGATACATGATTGTGTAATCTTAAGAAAAAACACTGTAGAAAGTGCACAGCATTGGTTACCTAAATTATTTTAATGTGTAGAAAACTCTTTTTGTCCACATAAGACAGAATTTTAATATTTTTGTCTAAATGGATAGGTTTTTAATAAATGCTACCCAAAGTAGACCAAGATACAATAAATTACATGCTACAGTAAGAATTTTAATTTGCTTGTTATTGTAGTTTGTAACACATTGGTCATTTTCTAATAAGTGTTGTCCTATTGCAAAGTCACAACTGAATTACTATGTTTCTGTTTGGAGGATCTGCCTGATCAAAATCATGTAGGATGCTTTGCCGTTGTAGCCATTTGCCACAACACCATAATACTTGTTTCACCACTTACAATGACAATTTTCACTTTTATGTCAAATGGTACAGCTGCCTTGCCTAGTTCTATTTCTTTTATAGTTTTTAATATTTCTTTATGATTCTTTAAAAAGGTTCTTTTACAACACCAACTTCTGTCATCTGGTCACAGTAATTTTTTTCATTCAATATTTTTTCCATATATTCCATTCATTTTCTTTTTTCCTATAATTTACTTTTATATGTATAACGTTTAAATTTAATAGTTTTTATTTATATACAGTAATATCTAAATTCATAATTTGCATTAATCTGCACAAATTAAATTTGTGAAGATTTTTTTAAGTATTCTACATGTAATTGTTGCTTGAATTATTCCTCAAAACCTGATCAGATAAGTCGAGTGATTTTTATAAAATTTTTTAACATCACCTAAATATTAATCATAAAAGTATCATTTTATGTTGAATTTATGTTCACTGAACAATAAAAACAAAACTTGACCAAGTTACTCAATCTTTCTTTGCTTCTTGGTTTCATTGGTGCTGTTAAGCTCAATTCAAGATTAAAAAAGGTTTTTACTTTATATTGGAGGCTGAAAACAATTTTTTGATAGTGTGTTGTCCAGTTAGCCTACCCTGCACTATATTCATCTACAAATTATGATGATTCTTTGTGGTCCCTAAATTGTGCACCATCATGGGTTATAGAGCACATTAGTTCACCAAAAACTATGATCAAAAAGTGATGATCTATGCAAATACACTTAATATAGGTGTGTCATAAAAGTTCTACGACTCTGCTTTCTGTGTAAGCTTTAGTTGAGCTACAAGACTATGTTAAGTGGCAGATGATTTTGTGGCTTCTTGAGAGTATTTAACTGCAGTTTCAACTTACTGTAACATTTATTTACCATTTCAGGTGTGAAAGAAAATAGTTTACTTATTTACTGTTGTTTTATAATCTTTTTTCCTTGGTAATTTAGTAATGACAACCAAACAATGAACCAGCCTCAAATATCTAGTCCATTTGAAAAATTTCTTGCTAATCTGGCTTGCTGAATAAAATTATTACTGGTGATAAAACATGTGTTTTGAGTATGACCCAGAGACCAAACATCAGAGTCCCCATTGGAAGAGTCCTCAATCACTATGGATCAAAAAACAAGGCAGTCAAAGTCCAAAATCAAGTTCATGTTGATATCATTTGTTGAAGTTGGAGACATGGTCCATTATGAGCAAAGCAAATATTGCAGGATCTTTTTATAAACAAGCTGATAGACAGTCTGACTCTGCAGCAAAGATTCATAATGGACCATGTCTCTGACTTCAAAAAATGATATCAACATGAACTTGATTTTGGACTTTGACTGCCTTGTTTTTTGATTCATAGTGATTGAGGACTCTTCCAATGGGGACTCTGATGTTTGGTCTCTGGGTCATACTTAAAACCCAAGTTTTATCACCAGTAATAATTTTATTCTCTAAGCCAGATTAGCAAGAGATTTTCCAAACGGACTAGATATTTGAGGCTGGTTTGTTGTTCTGTTGTCATTACTAAATTACCAAGAAAAAAATTATAAAACAACAGTAAATAAGTAAACTATTTTCTTTCACACCTGAAATGGTAAATAAATGTTACAGTAAGTTGAAATTGCAGTTAAATACTCTTAAGAAGCTACAAAATCATCTGCCACTTAACATAGTCTTGTAGCTCAACTAAAGCTTACACAGAAAGCAGAGTTGTAGAACTTTGATGTCACACCTTGTATATAAAGATAACTATACTAATTATTTAGTAGAGTTGTGCTTTGATGTCACATTATGTTAAGAGGACTCAGCATTTAATAGACTTATAAATTTTGCAAGATGCTTTTATTACACAAAACAAGTAATTTCAAATTTTATGTTTTAAAAATGCTAATTCCTATTGTCTTGAAAGAATTTGAATTTTCTGTTACTCAGCAACAATGTAACAAATTTAGCTTGTTAGGAAACTTGTCAATGCATCTTTTTGATCATGTTTAACTTACAGAGGTACTTATCTTGATTTGAATGAGCAGAATCTTTTTAGAAATATGAGTATTTGAAAAGGTGTTTGCATGTTCATTTATGAGTTGCAATATAAAAGCAGATATACAAAAAAATTTATAAATAAAAATAAAAAAAAATAAAAGACATATTTAACGTTTTAATGCTCTTGATTTATCAATAACTGGCAAGTTACTGCATAAATCTGTACCAATTATTCCAACCTAAAATTTTCATTTAAAGTACTGGCAATGAATTTATTTTGTTAACACATAATGTTTTAAAAATATGAAAACTAGATCATTACTTCAATTTTATGGTCAATGTTTCAATTTGTGGACAAAAAGTGTTTAGGCCAGTAGTTTTCAAACTTTTTCATACTGTGGCCTACTTTCCAACCCAAGGTAACTTAACGACTCACTTAAGTGAACAGAATTGAAATTCCATCACAAACATCTGGTAATCTCTAAAAAAAGATCTTCACTTGGAAATTTGTTGGTGATTTTCCAATTTTTGTCCCAAAAACATAGAATCTCTAAAAAAGGTCTTCACTTGGAATTTATATCTGATTTTTTGATCATAATAACATTATTATACAAGTCTCATATCGCTTTCATTCTGGTTTATGTTTTGTGGCCCACTAAAAGAGTGCCATGGCTCACCATTGGGCCATGATTTACCAGTTGAAAACCACTGGTTTAGGCAAAGTCAAAATTCAGCAAAAAAAAGACAATTTACTCTGGTTTTGGCATACTAAAACTGAAGCTTCAATAAATTCCTACTTTTTAAATAAAAATACTTGTATTGATATATTTGTAAAGACAAATATTAACAATGCTTTGCAGAAAGTAATTTTCTGAAATTAAAAAAAAACAAAACTGTTCAAATGTAAACTTAATCCTTGTATTGCAATAAAGTTGTTTTTAATGATTAAGCATCCTTGATTTGTTAAATATGTGAATTAGCATTAAAACAATTTTTTAAAAAACTATTATCAAAATATTATAACATAATTTTTTTAGATGGTTTTGATAACTTTTGGCTATATTGTGTAATTCTGATAACTCATTTTTAATTTCATCATTTTTTTTTTTTTTTTTTTTTTTTATCAAGGAAACACTTTTTTGGCTGAACTTATTCAGAATCATATATTGAATAACAATGAAGACTTGAGCTGGTTTCTTGAAAATTGGAATTCATTAAAAAACAGAAAAGATGATTTTTTACAGCTTTTGCATGATCAACAAGAGATTATGTAAGGCTTATTAAATTATATATTATAAAGCTTTGAATAGTGTGTCCTTGACTTTGTTCTATATTTTAAAACTCAGATATTGAGTTTAATAGGTTTTGCGTTTCAAAAACTTGTCTTTTCTTGGTTTTACTTTTTTCAAATTGGTACTCTGAGTTTCTAAATATCAAAAAAATGGTAAAAATTATTGTTACTTTATTTTTTACAGCCCATTTAATTTTTCTAAAATTATTGCATAACAATGATGGTTTTTGAACTATCATGATTTAGCCTATTTTTGATTTTAGTAGCAAAAATGCTCATAGCAGAAAAAGTCTAGTTTCTATTCACAGAAGTTGGTCTTGTTATGCTGAGAGCAAGGTAAAATTTTTCTAAATTTTCTGGTCTCTTTTTGTTTGCTTTGAACAATTGCATCTTCTTGATAATTTGTGCTCCTACACTTTAAACTTCTGTTTGCTGCTTCAGCTCTTTCAAGAAGGCTTGAAATTCTTCCAACAAAGTCTTTACAAACTTACTTCCATTGTTGTCTTCATTATTAACATTGCAAGCCAATTAATTCCATGGTTTCATTAACCCTTTCTTTCAGAATTTTTTAATTTTATTAAAAAAAATTTTTTTATTATTTATTTTTTCTTTTTGATGAATGCATAGAATACTGAGGTAGACTGATGATATTTATATGATTTCATAAGTAAGGTATAAAATGTTATTCTGCAACAACATTATGAAAGTTGGATTAAAAATCATTGCTTTCCAACTGTAGTAACTGAAAGTAAAATCGTGTTACACAGGCTATTCATGTTGCCTCTAATGCCATTACATGGTCCACAATGATGGAACCGTTCTTCTCTGCTACAGTAAAATGCTAACTCTCATGAGCATGTACTACAATCAAGCCTTACTATAAAAAAAATTTGCAAAATTATATTTATTTATTTACAATGAAATTGCAAAAAACAGTTTCGGTTTTTAACCAAACAGAGTTGAACTTTGCATTTTGAACAGAAAATGTGGGAATAACCACTGGGGCAATATCGGCAACGATTTTGTTTGTCTGTAAACATGGGAAAATTATTGAAAGTTGATCACTCACAGAGTCGAATCCACCGCATATAAAATCATAACATCAAGTAAAGTTGGCGCAAAGCTTTCTCTAGTCTTCTAATTACTTTGTATTATTATTATTATTATTTTTTAATTTCATATTTTCTCCAAGAAAACAGGGTATCTAATGCTTTTACATTATGTAAATTCTTATACCCCCTATTTCATAATGTTGTTCCTGAACAACATATAAAAAATGAGCCTCCTCAAACAATCATAACACTAATTAATCCAATCGCGTTACAATATGTTTCTACTAAGCTGCTTCTACGTGGCAATATTTTTTAAAATGATCTTTATGAAAACTATCTTGTATTTTATTACCCTCAAAATTAAAAAAACATTACATTAGTGACCCAATACATATAAAACCAAACCTCTTGTCCAAGCTAGCACAAAACTTTCAAATAAAATCATCAGCACGTGGCTCAAGCTTTACAAAAACCAGCAAAATTGGTTATGAATATTTTGTCAGAGATCAAGCATTTATGACGCACCATAAAGAAATGTTGTTCCACAACAACGATATGAAGGAAAGGGTTAACAGTATCAACTGTCTCTTGATTTAAACAACTGTAGTAGCACCTTGGTAGCCAAAGCAATAGTTTTTTTAAAATTCTTATACCAAACTGATCACATGACTTTTTAGGGGATTAGATTATTTTATTAAGTGGACAACTTTAGCATTGCATTGCTCCTGAATAGGTTTTTTAAATTTTTCCAACAAGCAACATCAACATTTCTTGCTTTTTAGCTTTCTTTTTTGTTTGTTCTCTTTTTCTCTTTTATCTTTTTTTGTCCACTCTACTCTGCTTGTTTCTTTATTTATATTTCATCAGCATTTTTGTTGTGGCACTGACACTAACACTTTGAAAAACTGCATCATTATAGAAGTTATTTGACATGTTAGAACAAATTTAAGTTGGCTGATGTGGATTTTAAAGTCAATATAAATGTATGTACTTTGCTGAAAAAGTGAAATTTTACCACAAAATATCTGGGTTTTGGGTTTAAAAAATAGAGCAGACATCCTTGTTTTGAGCACACATTATCAAATAGCCAATTAGCAAAATTGTTTGGTTGTCATTTATAAAAATAAAGTTTTATATCTGTCTTTCACCTGTTCAAAAATTAGCAATTATGATGTCATTGTACTACATTTTTGAACCTATTGTATGAGTTTGGGTTGCATTTGAATAAAAGGCTGCAGCAGTTAACAGTTTTGGTGTCTTATTTTAAAACTTTGTTCTCCTCATTGCTAGTGGATAATTTTATTGGATTTGTTTCTGCTGACATATAGCATAAAAGAGAGAAACTAACAATGTATAATCAATCATAAATATGATTTCATGCATTTGAAATATTTCAAGAAGCATGAAGCCATCTTTATAAATTTTTGGATAAAATAATGCAGTTTGCTCAAAAGTCAATATGAAAATGCATATATTGATAATCTCTGTTACATTACTCCTTTATTTGTTTTCTTTTATTACTCTTTTACTTTAATGAGTTGATTTTAGTTTAAAGGAACCCAAACGATGGCTACTTTCTTCTATCCAATACATTCAACAACAAGGTGATCAAGTTCTGCATAAGTCAGTTGCTGAACTCAAAAAAGAAAAATCTTCGGTGAGAAAAGTTATAGTTTATTAATTAAAATGCTTTGTTATCATTTCTTTAATCTTTAATGTCTCTTACCTTTTTTTGTTAATTTAGTTATGTATGATTCCTAACTCTAGTTGAAAAAAATTGACAAAATTTATTTTCCTGTAATTGAACAATTTTTGAAAATTATAAAGTTTTAAATGTTGCTTATTAATATTTAGAAAAATCTTTGCTTTTGAAATTTTTGATATTTTGGTATCTTTCAGGGTAATTCCCAATTGTGTGTTCTTGCAAATAGTATTGAGAAATCTTTAAAAGCTCTACATACCTTGCTTACATCTGGCTTAAACAAAGATAATATAGTAAATTTGGGAAAAAGACTGTATATTAAAAAATATTTTTCAAAAGGTAAAAAGATTCTTTTTTTTTTTTATTTTACTGGATTAATTTGTTAAACTTGTAAAAAATGTTACAAAAAATGTTAGAATCATGTATTTTACACTGCTATAAAATTTGTTTAAATGTTGACTCACTTAGTTTTTGTTTTTGTTGATTGCTGTAGTAAAACTCCACATTGCCAACAACTCATAGAACCACAGTCTTGCAGTTCTTATATCAGCTAGGGTGTTCATATTAGCAGACGCTAATATAATTCCACCACTTACATACTGTATATTTATCAAGGATTTACATTGCAAAAATACTCATACATTTATTGGTCATTGCAATTTTTTTGCCATTATAAACACAATGCAGAATGCACCAAAGCCTATTTTAACTTGGGTTTTGAGTGGACTCTGCAGCTTGGGGCAGTGTCAAATTACACAAATTTAAATGCTTGTTTATAAAAAAAGATACCAAGAACTAGGAAGACTTTAGCGTTCTTTTCAAACATGATAAAACTAATTTCTTTTTAGCACATTTATTTTTCACACAATTTGCATATGCTAAAGGCAATTTTTTAAAATTATTTGTTGAATCAGTTAATCAATTACACTTTATGCAATCATTGCATTTGATCTGTCAATTGTCAATGCCGCATGCAATTATTTATTGTCTGTCATTGTCAGTAGTAGTCTGAACAAATTTTTAAATGATAAAAGCAAAAGTGCCAATAGATTACTTTTGAAAAGTACTGAAGTAACTGTAACTGATGAGTTGTAGAAAAATTAAACGAAATTCGACATCAGTTTTAAAACTCAAAAACACATTAGTAAATTTTAGGAAAAGTCAAGATTTTTGATAAATTAGTTGTTAGTGGTTATGTGGAAATTTAAGGTTATCATATGTTAGTTTATCCTCCTCTGTGGTTAAAATAGGATTAAACCATTTTACAAATGCACAAGGATGTTGCCAACCTTTTATTCCAGTTCAACCAAAGGTAATGAAAGTTCTAACAATGTGTACACTTCTCTATCTCAATAAGTTAAAAACATGGAAGTAATTTATGCAGACTCATAAACTTACTCTCATTTTCTAATCCCTTCAGAGCCATCAGTGCATGCCGTAATGTTTCCCTTGAACAAAATTAATAGAAGACCAGCTTTGCTGCAAATATGTCAAGCTTCATAACAAAAACAGGGATGGTAAGATGTGTGCTATGCATCTACTTATCATGTGTCAAGACACAATAAAGAGATAAAAATGACCAGAGTGGCTTAGAATACCACAGAAAAGGGGCTTTTTTATACACTGTAAGTTTGTATACACCAAAACTACACTTTCGGTGTATTTTCAGACTTTGATACTGGAGCTCAATTATGCTCAAAAGACGATTGTGTCAGCCTTTTATCTGAACAATCAAGAAGCCAAACTTACACTTAATATTTACAACAATGATATCTTGACCTATCTTAGGGTAAAACTTGTGAGATTCCTTGTGTTCCATTATGATCTTGAGGCATTGTACAAAAAAATGTGCATCTGCATCAATTATTGAAGTTACTGGCTGGCTCAGAATCAAGTGCTAGAACTATACCACTGTATACTGCTCCTCTATCCCTGATTTGCTGTGCAACTAAATATTGTGTATCACTCTGTTTTACGACATACATATTAATCTCATAGACTGTGCCTGGATTAACACCATCTACATGTATATTATCAAGCCAAACTTTTTTGTCTAATTTGATTTGACCACATGCTGCATTGTCCATCAAGTGGTTTTTCAGATACCTGCCAAAAAAGATTAAATTCGGGATGCTTTTTTGCCAGCTGTAGAAAACCTTGGAAGCTAATTATGCATTTGCACTGCTAATTGGACAAAATTATAAATATAACAAGGATTTAGTGCAAAAGCACAATACTTCTGTGTGATTATTTGTAGAGCTAGTACAAGCACCATTGATATGGTTTTATCCAGATCAGCTTGGGTCAAGCTTAATGACCTATGGATTGATGTTAAGCACTTGTATTTGTTTATTATGGGGTCTAGTTTCTTTCTGCCAACACCACCACTGCCAACATTGAATTTGGGCAGTGAAGCAAGCTGTGATAGAAAAATAATAAATTCTCAACCCCTGTTTTTTGCATTTTAATTTAAAGTGGATTTCAAACAACCAAAAAGAATTTACATACAGTTTCTAAATTATTTTTTGTCAAAATTTCAACTCGAAAATTTAAGGTGTTTTGATTAAACAAAAATTAAATGTTGTTTTATTTAAGCTCATTAGAAACTTTTTATTTCAGATCAGTTTAATCAGTTCAAAACAAAATCATCTAATTCAAACTGTATTGAAACTCTTGATCTACTTATAAGTTGTATGATAGTTGAACCAAAAGAGAATTGGACAGATTGTTTTGTTAAAGCATTGAAAAGCCAGAGTAAGTGAAGTTATATATATTTTTTAAACTAGTAAAATTTAAAATACGTACAGCATTAAACTATTTGAATATTTAATAAGATTTTTATTATTGGAGAACTCATGTCATGGTTTTGTTTTATGTAATTCATTTAAATGTAAAGTATTTCTTTAAAACAAACTTTTTAATTGTTGCTTGTAATACAGAAAATGAGCCTTTGCTGAATTTTGTTGAATTATATTTGAATGGAAATAAATGTATCAGTTGGGTTTTGGAAAATTGGATGTTGTTGCTAGAGAAAAAGGTTAAAATTCTCGAGATGGCAAGAAATTTTGCAATGGTTGATTTAAAGTGAGATCAATTAGTATATTTTAAGAATTTGATAAGTTATCTGTATTGTGTTAATAATGACAATTTACCGTAGTTGTGTTTTATACTACATGCAAGTATGCTGTCACTAACATCTTGATTAAACAAAAATTTTTTTTGTAAATTTTTCTTTTTGACATTTTCAATGTTAACCATCTCAAAAAATGTTTTTAAAATTACATTTTAGATCTTTACTTATGCTGGTTTATATTTTTATTTCTTGTTATATGAAAAGTTTTAGTTGTTGTGATTGTTATTGTCAAATATTTTTTAACCCAAATTTTTAAAGAAAACTTGAAACTGACGATTGGCTTCTTGTCTTGTTGTACCAATTGGTAGAAGTTTCTCTGGACAAGTTGGAGCAATTTGTAGAAATGATGAAAAGTTTAAAACAGGTATTTTGTTTTACTAAATGTATATAAATAATATGTTCATATCAAAAGAAAAGATTTTCCAGTTTTTGATATATTCCATCCCAGTAAATTCACCTGAGTCTTAGCCTAACACGAATCCATAGGTCACACATATTTCAAAGTTTAATTGGAAACTGTGTAGGTTTTTCTTCATTGACAAAAACCATGATGCTTATCCTAATCCTAATCCTAACCTTTTTACTTGATGGAATTAACTGGAGTTGAATATATTGATCATTAGATTTTCCAGTATCTTTTTTGCCTATTTTTTTTTTTTTTTTGTTCACAACTAAACAGATCATAGCTCTCACTCAAATTTAATACTGTGGTAAAGAAATTAAGTTAATAGTGTATGGATTAAGTCCAATTATCTACACTTATTTCCAAAGACATCATCCTAAACACAAACACACCAACATGCCTGTAAAATCAAACCAAGCACAGCAACCCATTTATCATACATTGTCACAGCTTTATCAGACTTGCATTATGCATAATTGCATCAACTGGTCAGTTATAAACTGACTCGCATCAGATTTTCTATTTTTATTCACCACCAACAGCTTTCTCTTGCTTTCTCAAAACAATAACAGACTATCAAATGGCCCAACATCTACATTACAAATATAGTACTATGCAAACAAACAAGCATTACTTTGTTGCCGATAGACTCTTGATTCTAGAAAAGTCACAACATACAAGGGTGTTCAAAAAGTAATGCAACCAGGTTTCTTTTCATGACATTGAGTTATAAAGGTACACAAATCGTGCATTACAAGAAAGTAAATAGCATGAGCATTTCTTGATGTAATCTTCTGCTTTCGAAACCACCTTTTCCCACCTTTTAACAAGTGTACTTATTCCTTCATTGTAAAATTCTACAGGCTGCATTTTTAAGCACTTTCTAACAGCAGTTTTGAGTATTTATCACTGGAGAAATGGGTCCCTCAAACTTTTTTGAGGGGCCCAAAATGGAAGTCAGATGGTGCCAGGTCTGGCAAATATGAGGATGTAAAATGGTTGTCCAACTAAAGCAGCTGATGACCTCATGAGTTTTGAGGCTGGTGTGAAGCCTAGCATTGTCATGTTGCAATAAAACCTTAGACATTTCCAAAGCAGTTTGAACTCTTCGTATTCTTGCTTTCAACTTTTTTAATATATCAATGTAAACATCTGAATTGATTGTTGCTCCTTTGAACATGAAGTCTACCAGTATCACACCAACACTATCCCAGATCACAGTCACCATTACTTTTTCTGCAGACTGCTGAGATTTGAACTTCTTTGAGCGTAGTGAGGTGAGATGGCGCAACTCTATTGATGCTCTCTTTGACTGTGGTTCAAAGTGGTGAACCCAAGTCTCATCTTTGGTCACTATTTGCTGCAAAAAAGCTTTGTCAGTATGGCAATACTCCAGAAGTTCAGAACAAGCTTCTAAGCAGGATTGCTTATGAGCCTCTGTGAGCTGCTTTGGGACCCACCTTACACACACTTTTAAATACCCCAGGGGGGGTATCCATGATCTTTACAGCACTCCCTGCACTTATTCCTAATGACTCAGCAAGCTCATTAATAGTGATATGTCTGTTTTTCTTGATCAATGCATCTGCCTGATCAATGTTGGCAGAACTGTGAGCAGAAGATGGCCTATCACAAAGATCGCTTTCGGCAGATTCTTCCTGTCCATTATTGATTTGCTTCACCCGCCTTGTCACTGTGCTGTAGTCTATTGCACCATCACCATACACTTGCTTTAGCCTTCTACTTACGTTCTGAGCTGTTTCTCCCTCTGACAATAAAAATTCAATAACAACTCTTTGCTTCTGCCGAGATTGCTTTGGGGCAATCATGCCAGTTTTACCTTTTAATGAAGAAGACATTGAAGAATTGCTTAAAATTTGAATTGCACTAATTCAAACCCTTATTTTTTTTCAAAATCTGTAAATCTTAGGTACCAATCTATAATTTGTAAAAGAATCAGATGTTAGTTAAATGAATGCTGTAAGAAATCAAATCAGTTGCATTACTTTCTGAACACCCCTTGTAAATCACATTCACTTAATCTCTTTACACATGCAAATTATTGCTATAACAACTGAATAAACAAGTGCAACAACACAAAGTGAACACTTGGAAACAACATTTTGTCATACATTATCACAAATATAAATCTTGCTTCCTTATAGCAAAACTCAAAAAGCAACCACATGACATAGCAGAATTTCATTTTTGAAACCAAAACAGTTATCAGTGACAAAAAAAACAACAATAAATAATCAATTCACAAACGTAATTGTACGAGGGTCAGTCAATAAGTAATGAGACTTTCTCAATTACTTTGGTGTTCTTGGAGTTATGCAACTGAAATTTTATGTGATGATTATGAATGGAGTTGTCATCTTATTTACAACAAAACTTGTTTATTTTCAGATTACTGTAGGTGTGATGATAAATTGAAATGACTACTAGGCTAGGAAACAGCTCATGCTTGGAACAAAGAGGAGTCATCAGATTTCTGTTGGCAGAGAGTGTAAAATCATGTGAGATTCTGTCTAGAATGCAAAGACAATATGGTCCTTCCTGTATGTCTAGAGCAAACTTCTACAAATGGGTGCAAGCATTCAAAGATGGACGCGAAAGCATTACTGATGATCTGAGAAGTGGAAGACCTGTGGATGTCTCTACCCCAGAAGCAGTACAGGCAGTTGAAGACCTGATCAAATCTGATAGAAGGGTCACTTTAGATGAAATTGCTACAAACTTGGACATCTCCCATGGCACAGTGTACGCAATTGTGCGTGAGAAGCTGCGTTTTTCAAAAGTCAGCTGTCGCTGGGTTCCAAAGATGTTAACGGATGATCACAAAATGCAGCGCCTGATGGCTTCCAGAGCATCACTACGCAGATACAGAAAGGAGGGAGATGTATTTCTATCGAGAATAGTGACAACTGATGAGACCTGGGTCTTTCATTATGAACCTGAATCGAAACGACGATCAATGGAGTGGAAGCATGTTTCTTCCCCAGTGAAGAAAAAATTCAAATCTCAGAAAAGTTTAAGGAAAGTCATGCTCACTGTGTTCTGGGAAGAAATGGGCCGATCACTATCAGTTTCTTGGAAAGGGGCAATACTGTGAACTCAGAGAACTACTGTGAGCTGCTAACTCAAGTGAAAAAAGACATTAAGAACAAACGGAGAGGACTTCAATCAAGAGGTGTGATTCTCCTTCAGGATAATGCAAGGCCCCACACAGCAGCAAGAACCCTAGCCAAAATTGAAGATTTAGGCTGGAAACTTCTAACACACCCACCCTACAGCCCAGACCTTGCACCATCTGATTTTCACCTCTTCGGCCCACTCAAAGAGAGTATGAGGGGAATTCACTTCCAGACTGATGAAGAAGTGAAGGCTGCTGTGAGCAACTGGCTAAGGACCCAGTCCACGGAATTCTATGCCAAAGGAATAGACAATCTAATATCAAGATGGAACAAGTGTGTTGCAAAGGAGGGAGACTATGTTGAAAAATAAAAAAGCATTTTTTGATTACCAGTCATTGCAAACTTGAGTTATTAAAAAAGTCTCATTACTTATTGACTGACCCTCGTATACAGTACAAACAAAATCAACAAACGTATTGATAACACTATATGAGTCATACTTGTACAGCATCACTGTCAAATGTGCACTGCCATTTTGAAGAGCACGAACAACAATTTTACTGCTCTTGATGGCATCAACATGGACGCCAGAATGACTTAGGATCCTTACCACACAATATTGTTGTCAACACTAACACAATGCCACTACAGCCATTGGAAATTGGCTGTCAAACCATAATTCCCTTGTGAAACCTAAAAACCACAACATTGGTATAAACTACCAACTTATTTTACTCCTCCAGCTCATTACCAAAACACTACTACCTGTGGCATAGCAAATTATTTTATTATTTTTATCTAATTCAGAAGGGTAAGGCTGCTACTACTTTGCATCCTAATCTTGCTTTTTAAATAAATCAATAAAACACTACTTTGTTCAATGTTTAGTTTTTGTTTTGAGATTTGAAGATAAACCAACACCATTAAAATGACAAAAAAAAAAAAAAAAAAAAATTGAAAACACTTATTACAAAACAAAAGATTAACAAAGAAAAGTGGTTTGAATTTCGCAATTGTCACACTATTACCCTTGGCCTACTACATTGTTTTGTTGTTTTTAGTTCTATTTCGTAATAATTTCATTTCATTGACATGTAAATTCATCAAAATTGTATTGATCAGTGAAGCTGGCATATCTTAGTCATGGACTATAGTTTGCTTAATTTAACTCGAAAGTATATTTTATTATTTTGGTTAAATAGCAACCAACTCAATATTTTTTTAAAGACTATTAAACTATTAAAAGTTCACTCTTACTCCACTTACACTTTTTATATACAATGGGTAATAAATAACTTGGAAAATAAAAAGTAATTTTTTTGGAACATTTCTTGTTAATATACATTGATCATGGGTAGGGAGTGACTAACTTCTCAGAATACTTAAATAACTTAATCCAGTATTGCTGTAAGAACTTGATTTGTAATGGAATAATTTTTTATGTAGTGATGTTCGCTAACCCCTTTTTTTTTTTAGAAAGCACAGTTGGTAGCTTTGGACCAGGGTTGCTTTTCAGAGCAAATTGAAAGTTCTTTGTGTCCTCTATGCAACCTTTTCTGTCACTACATCAACAAAGAAGAAGTTGTAAGAATTGCTGTTTTCTTGTACAGACAAAGAAATATAACTACTGGTAATGTATACTTATTAAAAGTTATAAGGGTATACTACTTTCAAAAAAATTAACCAAAAATAAAAAATTTTCATCTCCATTTAAAAGATTGTGTTTAATAAGTTGCTAAAGAGAAATTGTGGCCAGACCAATCAATCTTGCTGTCAGTAGTTATTGATAGATTACAGCAATACTAAAAGATTTTTGGATCCCAGAGTTTTTTATACAAACAGGGCCAAATGGTGCGTAAATCAAAGATGTTACCCACCCCTGACTTAGTCTTTTATCTATTTGCAACATTTTCCTGTCAGAATCAACAGTTACTTCTAAGTCTTTCGTGGTCTATTAGGTCCTTCCAGTTATTTTCTTTTTAGTATATCATCTACGTTTTCTCCACAATAGCATAATATCAAATCTCCGAACGTCTCTAATTTTTTTAGTTTATTTGTTGCATGTTCTCTATACTTCATGTTTTCGCTACTATTTTGCTTAATAGTTTGTCCTCAATATCAACATCATCTAATCACAACTGATCCAGTTTTTCTCTGTAATTATTATTATGGTATCACACAGTTTTATTTTTATGTGTCTATACAGTACAATATTAAGTGCCTATACATCTTTTCAAGCAATTACTAGTTTTGCTGTAACAGCTATTTCCATGCTAACCTTAATATTGGCACATTTTTTTTAGTAGTATAGTTCTTGTCCTGGTTTAAAACACATACTTCAGTTGCATTCTATTGTACTGATCAAGTTGTTGAAGAGGTTATTTTACGCAGAAACTTTTTAATACCTTTTTTTTGTAATTATGTATGCTGTGTTTCTTATAATTTTTTAACATTTTCTGTTTTCACTGGTTTATTGTTTTAATAAAGAGCGATCTGTTTTATTTTTTTGTTTTTTTTGTATACATTTTCAAATATTATTTTCGGTAATTTGTACCTTTGTTTTGCTTTTATTATATTTGCTATTTTCATTATTAGATATGTTTGATTGTTGCTAAAACTACTAAAACGCAAATCATACTCCAAAACTAGCCCAATAAAGTGTTTGTAACGATATAAAGTTATGTACTGTAAGTTTAAAAAGAGTTTCTTAAAGAATTCTTCCGTACGGTAAGCGCCACTTTCTTGTGCATCTAGCATACAGTTGTTTTTTTTCATAAATAGGCCTAAACCGCTTGGTAATATTAAGAAAAAAACTTAGTAATATTAAGAAAAAAACATACTTAAAAAAACTATCGTTTTCACCCACTATATTTTTCCGGAAAATATTTTGTCTGGTGCAGCAAAATTGGTAAAAACTTTGCCTAAAAACAAATTCATAAAGTTTTTTATAATAAGGAGTAGTTTTGCACTTTTTTAAAAGATTCGTTTATAAGAAAAGTTGTTTTATGTTTTATAAACTTGTGTTTTTCAAAAAACCCCACTCTATTCTTCGTAAAAAAAGCTTTTAAAGAAAACGTTTCGGAATTTCTGATTGTATGTAAGTAGTAATGTTAAATCCGCCTTTCAAAAGGTTTTCATGAAAATTGAAAAACTTTTGTTTTACTTTGTTGTTACTTCTTACTTTTATTTAATCAATCAAGTTAGCTTTTCTTCAAAGATTTTTCAATCTTGTAGAGTCATTAAATTTGCTTCAAAGTTCCATTTCATCCGATTCTTCACTTGAAGATATTTTGGAGACGTTTATTGACTTACTGAAAAAGAACGTAATACAAAGTTGGCAAACTGAATTTTTAAACGCATTAAAAAATATTGGTGAGCCAAGACTTAATATTAGGACTATTAAATAATATGTGTTTTTTAAAAATTTAATGAAATTGTTCAAACATTGTGTTCATTAGGACATGTTTTTTACTTTACAAAATAATGTAATGTTTTTTTTTTACTTAATTTTTTAATTGCTCTCTTTGCTTGAAGAACATGTCTTTTGGAATAACTTTTTATGGTACTGTACTTCTAGAACATTTTAGTACCAATAAGATTTTAGTTATAAAAACGTTCAAGATGGTTACATAATGTTTTACTAAATTGACTTCTAATATTGCTTTTAACTATTAATGTTATTTTCATCGAGAAAAACAAACTGCATAATCTTGCTTGAAAATCTTTTCTATGCTCAACAAAGTACCTCGAACAAGCTTTCAAAATTTGAAATAAAATTGAACATGATGTTTTACCAAATTGACTTTTAATATTGCTTTTAACTATTAATATCAATCTTTATGTATACGTAAAAACACGTTTTTTGGAATGACGCATTTTAGTTTTGTATTTCGATGACTTTTTAGGGCCAACAAAATTTTATTGTTAAAAATGTTGACGGTGGTTTCATGTTGTTTTGTAAATTTGACTATGTTTTTCCCAACCATTAATATTATTTTGGTAGCAAAAAAAGAGCTGCATGATCTTGTTCGAAAATCTTTTGTATGCCCAACCAAGTACCTTGAACAAGCTTTCAAAATTTGGAATGAAATTGAACAGGACAAGAATAAGTTTTTGCAGATTGCTTGCCAGCAAAATTTAATAAAAACTAGGTATGTATCATTATATTTATTGTGTGTCATATGTAAACGTTATTCGTCAATTTTTTTAATATAAACGTCGTTATTTTTTTCAAAAACTGCCAAAATTAGTCCCTCTATGAGTTTAATTTTGCTTTAAATTTTTATTGCTTTTAGCATCTGCTTTAGCTTATATCTTTTATTGAATAATCTCATCTTTGGTTTTTGATTGTTCCTTTTTACTTCATTTCACTCTTCAATTAAACTAAAATCTTAAATCCTATTGTTTTGTTTTGTATCATTGCACTGTACTCACTTGAAAAAATATTTTCAAATAATCATTTTTACCATTTTTTTAGAACTTTCTTTCGAACTTGATAATTCTGGTCTCCTTCTGATCATAATTTTCCACTAAATATTCTAAGATCTATTTCCCAATGTAATATTCTATGATTTGCCCAAAATTTATTCCGTATTTACAATAAATTACTGACTCGGTTTATATTCGGTTCCCTGTGGGGCTGAATCTAATACAGCGTCAATAATGGCCCGCCACCCTTGAGAAAATATGGGCTCGCCACCCTAGCACAGCAAAAGTGGTCGTATTGCCCAGACGCCAATGCTGCGAGCAGCGGCATTTTATATATTTCATGACACGCTTCGGCGTATAAAACGAAAAATTAGGTAGTTAGTTGTGCTATGTCCTAAGTGTAATAAGAGTTGGAGCGATTGCTTCAGAACGATTGTGATTAAAACTACTAGTGCATTGGAAAGCTGTTTAATTAAATGGGTTTCTTGTAACAATTGTTATAAGTTTCTTGTAACAATTGTTATAATTTCTTGTAATAATTGTTATAAGTGACGTGGAAAACTCTTCTGTGCTTCATGTTATTTGGACTGCTCTCGAAACCGGTGATGACGAAGCATTAAAACGTTTACTGGATGCTTTTATGCGAAAAGAAATCAAACAAACAAATAATCATCCTTCACTTCAGCCGGAATTCAATCAAGCAAAGGTCAGCATATGCTGTTTAACATGAATATGTAAAAAATAAAGGTTTTTGATAATTAGGGCTGACAAATGTGACGGAAGTTCTAACATTTGACCTCGTTAAAACGCATTTTACTGATTGCTACCAGCTGCAAAGTAAAATTTTCAATTAAATCTTTTTACAATTCACTCCCGAATTTAATGTTTACTGCTCTGCTCCTGACAGAGCAATCGGTGAAGTTTTAATACAACAACCTTCGCATCGAATTACAAAACTGTACAAAACTTATGACGTTTTAGGAAACAATCTTTAGCGATTGCAGCACTTGTTTTTCTGGTGATTAGTCATTGCAGTGAAGCTCTTGGCACGTTACACACGTTAACATGAAAATTTCGATCTGCATATTGGATGCAGAACTTCAGCTTACGATTTGATTGCAAATATCAAACAGACTTTTTTATGGCACCAAAATCTTTGCTTGTTTTCATAACTTTTTAAAGAGCTCTTAAAATATTTTGGCTTTTGGATTTCTTACCGCTATAGATTTGATGATTTTGTGACAGTTATTACAAGTTTATTTCTTGATCGTTTTCACGGGACACCTACGATTTTCTCCTGCGAAGTGTCAGATAAAAACTTTCGCGAAATCTTTTTATTCTTTTAATAATCGTGAAATTCTGTAGCTCTGGTCATCTCGTTGAAAGAATTCAAATAGGTTTTCGTTTGCGAGTTGTTTAAAAAATAATAAATTTTGGTGCTGCTTTAATGTGCAATCTCACGCGATGAATGATCTCAGGATAGCCAATACGTTAGATCACATGTTCCTTAGATGATATCGTTAGAGTATTGAAATTTTTATTGATCATAAAATAATAAAGCTTGCTTTTATGATGTTCATAATTCTTATTATTTTTTAAATTTTAGTTTAATAGCTGATTAGTTAATTTCAACAATAAAAAACGGTAAGATTTGCGAATACATATTTTATCACTTCGTGCTTTATAGCATTTATTGTTAATTTTATTTTAGAACACTTTGTTGATTATCTTTAGTTTAGTTAAAAAAATATTTTCATGATGACAACTCCAATGCATCATGTTTTATATTATGTTGTGAGTAATAACATGTAAGAGCACTTGCACTTGACAATATTGGTTTTTGATCAGCTTGTTAGAGATGGAATTTTTTACCAAACAATTTACGGCAAATGACTAAGGATTTGTTTAACAAACATCAATTTTCAGCATTGTGTCGTGGCTATTGTATTTGACCGAAGCACTTACCAAAAATTTATTCACGTTTTCACTTGACATTTAAAACAATTAAGCCGACTTAAGAATATTCTAAATCAGTGCTTTCCAAACTCTGTCGCTTTTAATACGGTGGTGTGACACCAACTGGACTTGAAACAATATTTGACACTAGCTATTTACAGTTCATAAAACTATATTTTAGTGTTTTCAACCAACAATATAACTTTTCCGAGCAATAATGTAATTTTTGCAAGCAACAATACAATAAAAAATTTTGCCCTTGTTACTTTTAAGGTTTTTGCAAGCATTAATATAACTTTTGCAAACAATAGTTTAATAAAAAAATTTTATACCCATATGACGCGAAGAAAAAAGATTCTGATGACGATAGAAGTAGGATTGTTTCAAAAGTTGATTCAGAGTTAATCATTAAGCTAATTTCTGACGCCGTAAAACTTTCAACCAACTATTGTAATGCTGTGTTTAACTCGCCTAGCTCATATATCTCCTTAAAATTGTAAGTTGAGGTTTTACTTCTAAAATAAATCTTATTTAAAATTAAATTAAACCGTTTAACGAATTCATTTGCGGTTTAAAAGTATGTCACTTATTCAAAAAGTTTGAAAAGCACTGTTCTAAATAATAGCTTGATTTTTCTTATGTCTGATTAATTGAATGACAAATTTAAAATTGTTTTGCTAAAATCGAATAGCAGTCGTCCGACACGCCATTTCTTGATCTAGAATAAATTTGTTTTCGAAGTTTTTCTCGAACTTTTTGGGCGTAAAATATTTTATTTATGAACGTTTAAATGAGTAATCCATAGCTTGGTTCAATGAGAGTTTCATTAATTCTGTAAGTTCACTGACCTATGTGCGATGCAGTTTGGACTAATGTCGCTCACGAGGTGTTAACATAGAAAAGTGGTCTATTGAATATATTATTAATATTTGTAAAAACGGTCCATGGCTAAAAAAGGTTGAGAACAACTGGATTAAAATAATTATAAATCTAAAAACATAACTAAATAATAAATTGATTTTTTCAGTCATTTCTATGATTAATTTGTGAATAGCAAATTCAAAAAGTGTTTTGTAAAAATTGCAAAGCAGTCAGTCGTCTGACACGACATTTCTATTTTTTTCTTAGAATAAATTTCTTTTGTGCCTAAGCCGTTTGCAACGAGTGCAAAAGTACTTCCAATAAATACTTTTTACTGATCAATGGAGACTAAAAAAATTTAGTGACTGTCCAAAAACCAAATTGTTTGCTTGTTTATGCCGATTTGAATTTATATATTTGCATAATTTTGCATTAGGTAAATCTGATAATCGAGTTGGATAAAGTGATAAAGTGATAAAAAAGTTTCTGAATCTCTGGTTTAATATCTTAGTGTTTTACCCGGCGTCATTGACTTAAAATAAAAACTTGCCTAAAACTATGTGAACCTTAACCAGTTATCGTTAACGAATTATTTAAAAATTTTATTATTACCTAATAATAAAAAATAAGTAGCAAAGTCAGAATTTTTATGATGTAATAAGTAATGATAAATAGCGTTAAAGCAGCGGTTTCCGAAATCCTGTGCTTTTAAAATTATAGGTTAATTTATTATTTTTGTCACGAATTTATCAACTTAGAAATCTGCCAAGTCAAAAATATAGCAAATAATTCAACATTGACAATTTTGTTTAACTTTGCTTTGAAATTTTTTTGGTTTTTTTGTTTTAAACATTAGGGGGGTCCATCATGATTTCAAGCAAGTAAAAGGGGTCCGCGAGCTAAAACGTTTGAGAATTACTGCGTTAAAGTATGTTGTTAAATAAACCAATGTGTTGTTTCATTAAGGTCAGTGCTTGTCAAAGTGCGACTTGTCGCCAATCGAACGATTTTGAATTTTGATTCGCGACCGAAAATTTTAATTGGCGACTTTTTGGGTTATTTTGCAGTACGGTTTTGGCGACTTAAGGTGAAACTCGCGACATGAAACAAACCATGTTTTTAAAACAATTTTTATCTTGATGTGCTTTGATGTCAGAATATTATTGCTGCCTTTGACGTGAAGACCTTTTTTTGTCTTCACCCTAAACTTGAAACAAAGTACTTGGAGATCAATAATTTTCTGGTTGTTACGCCTATGCCTACGGCGGTCAAAACCGTTTAAAAAAAAGTTGGGCTATTGCGTGAAGTAAAAGATTTTTCTTCCCAAAGCTTTTCATCTGACACTCTTCAGGGGAAATCGTCAGAATGAAGCAGAATTGAAACCGAACTGAGTTATAAAGGGGAAAGAAGAGTTCTCATTGGCTGAAAGAAGTTAGCCAATGAGAGAAAAGATTAAGAAATTTTCAAAGAGTAATTTTTTCAAAGAGTACTCTGAAAATTTCTTAATCTTTTCTCTCATTGGCTAACTTCTTTCAGCCAATGAAAACTCTGCTTTCCCCTTTATAACTCAGTTCGGTTTCAATTCTGCTTCATTCTGACGATTTCCCCTGAAGAGTGTCAGATGAAAAGCTTTGAAAAGAAAAATCTTTTACTTCACGCAATCTTCAACTTCTGTACCACCAAACGTCTATTCAAAGTTGGGCTATTTTAAAATCCAAGTGGCTGCAAAAAATCTGGCAACTATGGTTCTAACAGACCGGTAAAAAAAACTGCTAGTTTCACGATAACAACGGTGCACAATCTTCGGTCTTGGACAACAATTTATGCGGACGAACATTACTCACTAAGCCTTACTTATATCAAATTTAATCTAACTAATTTTTTCCTTTTTTCTCGGGCTGGTTTGGTTCACTTTTTATTTAAATTGTGGATTGTTTAGTCACTATACAATTTTGTCAGCATCTTTCTGCTAATAGTATCCCAGTTTGACTGATTTTGCAAGTTTATCTCTGAAAATGCAAGTGCAAAGAACCATTAATACAATCTTAAGCGAATCGTGCTAGAATAAATTCGTTAGAAATTGTGACATTTTGTTCATTACATTTTTCGGTTGAAGTAAACAGAATCTTCACAACTTGTTATTTGCGATGCGTAATTTCATATAATTTGCTCATAGGCGGCGATTAGTTTAAATTCACTCTGTAATGCGGCCGGCACTGACAAAAAGGTTGTGCACTCCTGTACTGTAACAAGAAACAAATATTAGAAAAAAAGTTCTAAAGCAAATAATTTCTTAACCATCGTATCATTGTATGCTGAAGTTAAATAATAATCTTGTTTTTTAGTCTGTTCTATTACATTTTAAACAGTTTCATTGAGTTATAAGCTATTAGAAGTTCAGCTAATATCTTTATGCTTACCAACGGAAAAATATTAAGGATCGGGCACTAGTCCGCGGATTAACACTTTACATTGTTAACGAACAATAAGATATTTCATGTAATCTTTTAAAGTTCTTTAAAGTTTTTTTCGGTAATCTTTTAAAGTTCTTTTTTAAACTTCAGATAATCTTTTAAAGTTCTTTTCGGTATACATAAATATAATTCACTTTATGGGTGTTGCAGATCTATAACATATTGCAATATGTAGCAAATGTTTAGGGGATCATATGGCATTACAAGCTCTATTTGTCATTATTATAATCGCGTTTGCGTCACCAACACCGTAGATTTTTAACAAAATGACGTCACCAGCCCTAACTCTAAGCCTAATCATAACATTCTATCTCGAAATTATTTGTAGGAGGTTTCGTCGAACCTCCCTGTCGACGATCGAGCTGTCCCCGTGGATTGTTTACGAAACGAACGTGACAAAGGCTTCCCGCCATCGGTGGGTGACATTCAATCTATCAATTGCTATTTGCTTGCTGGAGTTTGTATTCAATCTATCAAATGTGTCAAATAAAATAGGAGTTCGGACACCTTTAAGTGATTTTAATCAAGCTGCACTAATAATCAAATTGGCGAGCTCGGGATTAATTGTGCCGACTTCGATGATACTAATACTGCTCACTGTATTAAATATTCTTTTGTCATTTTACCGTAGTATAAAGAATCGTCTTTTCTTCATGTTATGGGTATTTGTATCAAATGAAAAAAGTTTCTCTAACAATGAAATATCAGTAATGCTAGTTTACTATCTATCGTAGAAAAAAGTGAACACAGCAATAATCATAAGAAAACTTAGTCAGCTTATGCGCTTCTAAAAGTTCTTTAAGCAGTTTAACGGACACACTGAAAAGAATATTAAGCTGCATTAGGAAAAACAGAAATGATTAGATAAAATAATTCCATTTTTAGCTAAATTTTGCTTCGCCGATTAATTTTAAAGATACCCGATTTTACCGATTTATCATGCAATCATATTATTACTATGTAATGCATTATGTTGTTAGTTTGATTCGAATTTAAAAGCTGGGAGATGTTTTCATTTGTAATCTAGCTAGTGCTTTTGATTTTATATAATGTTTTTCCTTAGAAGCGAGTCGACGTTCCTTATAAAAACGAAGTTGCGGCAGAACCCTCAACCCCTGCTGCACAAGTACGTACATTGTTCGTTATTCTGTAGGCTTTTCGAAATATCGAAACAATTTTCTTTTAAAATCAACAACATTGTATTATGTAAGTCTTTGTAAAGGTATCTACTCCGGGTCAGAACAGGAGCCATGGGTTCATCCTTACACTATTTCATCCTGTTACGACTCTAGGCTGCTGTATTGCTTAGATCAGATGCTGGCGAGGCTTTAATGAGAATCGGGTTTTGTCACCTTAAATCGTCAGACCTCATGTTCCATGTGGTGCCCGATGTATGGGGCACGCTGTTAGGACGTGGTTTGCAGTTTGTTCAGTAACTCTGCACTCGCAATGCGAATGAAGAAAATTTGATGAAGCGAGATCTCATTTGTGCATGTACGAATGGAAACACCCAACAACAGTGCGTATTTGATTGAACTTGAACCAAGCTGTTCTGTGCAAGCCCGTTCTAATTGGCTTAGTATTGGCCCTGGGAATGAAAGCACAGAGTCTGGATGTGTTGTCACATTATTCCGTATTTTGTAATTCAGTTATTCTGGCGTCCAACCCGTGGCCCGCGCAGTATTTTTTGAAGCCCTCTGTCCTGTCGATTGTGGCAGAAGTCGAAGACAGATTTGCTGTGAAGACCCCTTTTTTTCTCGTTTTTTTTTTTTTTTTTTATCAAATTTTAGAGGTCACTGTGATTCCGGGACAAAAATGGGAAATCTGAAACTGATTTCAGGTGAGGGCTTTTTTTTTTTTTAGAGATCACTATTATTTTGATACAAAAAGTGGGAATTCCGAGACTGATTTGAGGTGAGGACCCTTTTTATTTTTTTATTTTTTATTTTTTTGGAGAACACCTTGATTTTGGGAGGAAAATAGGGAAATCAGATAAAATTGAAGTGAAGACCTTTTTTTTTTAGAGGACACCATGAGTTTTAGAGAAAAAAGTGGAAGCCAAGATCAAAGCTCTTTTTTCAATTTTTTCAAATCGTGCAATGATGAAGTAAAGAAGCCGCGCCTATTTATACGCACAGCTCTTTATTTCATCATTGCACGACTGCCATTGAAAAGTGTGACACGAAAAGCTTCTGTCATGGCTTTACTGAAAGCCATTTTAAAATTCTGTACCGCTAGCAAATTATTTATTTACAAGCGTGAAATAGAGTATTCTTTATTTCTTCTATTGATTTTTTTGCTTTGCTTTTTGCTTTAAGCGCGGAAAGAAGTAAAAAAATCAATAAAACAAACAATGAGTACTTCATTCCACACTCGTAAAAAAAAACGGACCATTATTCCCCTCTAATATTTCTTGAAAAACTGTTTTTAAAGCCCGTTTCCGCCACGAGCGTGGAATGGAGTATTCTTTGTTTATTTTATTGAATTTTTTTACTGCTTTCCGCGCTTATGAGCGCTAAACGAAGCCAAAAATCAATAAAGAATACTCGAATCCACGCTCGCGTGGAAACAAGCCTTTAGGCCTGGTCTACGCTAAGCGTACAAAATTTTACTTACGCTGAGCGTAGGCGTACAACATTTCCTTGAAAGATTTATAAAAAGAAAATAATTCAAACATAAAATAAATTGGCTGATTGATTATTTGGGTGTTTCTTTAATCGTGTGTGTTACGTCACAAAGAGGAACTAAGTTGGTTTGCTTTGAGTTTTTGATTTGTTTTTGCGATATTGCGTCTGGGACCAAGTAAACACAGGCTCTACTTCTTAAATCTGCCCTACACCTGAGTTTTAGCTGGCGTATACGCTCGAATTACGTTTCTTTATTAAATTTTGTACACTCAACGTATACACTGAGCGTAGAACTAATTAAGTAAACAACAACGTATCCCGAGAGTATGTGATCTACTTTTATTGTATATACAAGTATATACACGTATATACGAGTATATACTTTTGACTTGAATTTATTACTTGGCAATAATCGATTATTTCATTCTTCGAGAATTAGAAAGCTGTTTTATATGAAAGTTCAATTACAAATTTGGTACTTTATTGATGAAAATAAATAACTAGTAAAATCTGCTTTGAAGTAGCTGATTAATTTTTTTTTCAACAATATTTAAAAAGTTTGAAAAAATTGACCAATAAGAAACAGGCGCAAACATGACCGACAAAGTCATTTGGTGGTTTTCTGTATTGTATTGAAATTACAAAGTAGAAAAGTAAAAGCTATTTGACTATTTTCTTGCAACAGTTTTTTCTAAATAATTTTTTTTACAAAAATAAAAATTTCTTCACTGATACTACTTGTTAAATACAAATTGAAATTGAATAGCATAGAAAAAATAATGGTTTGGTTATTCTGCGTGTTTTGGCATACGTCCTTTGCAGCTTTGCTTTCGCCCATTTATTGCCGCAGCTGAGTAATAGCAGTTGCAGCAATAGGACGTTTCAGGTCATTAACTTCTTGACCTTTTATTTTTGGGCGTGATAGATGAGAATCATGTATTAATGCACGATATGTAGGAACACTGTTTGTGGCTTATTTGATTTCCATCAAGTTGCTTGAGGTTTTGTTCTCAACAGAGCAGCTTTATTACATCTAAAAAAGACTTTGCTGAAATTAAAGGAAACTGTGAACCTGTCCTAAGTCAGACAAGTGATGACGTAGTAGTTGCCGGTTGGATCCAGTCAAGAAATGATCAAACTGACGATCATTTATTCATTTCTTTTTGAAACCTTCGCAATGCGTTGATGATGTTTAGGTATCAACTTTTATACTTGTCTAACTTTACAATATGTTTGCTGTGGCAACTGTTCAAATGTAAAATGATTGTTATTAAGCGTGTTAGCTTAACTTCCGGTTAAGTACGTCGCGACATGACACAAAACTTACCCGATACGTGGAAAACCAAACAAAAGTGAGGTTGCAGAGTTATCGTGAAGTGAACAAGTTTGCAATGACTGGTCATGAATGACGTAAATACAAGTTGGTGATAAGGACAAATCTAGATAAATCTTAAGATTTGTCGCTTCTATCAGGTGCATAATTGCACTGAAAGAAACGGTATTGTGCTTCACACACGTCAATGATCAAATGCAGATGATCAAATGCTAGAAGTATATCGGGTTATAGGATAGATGGCACTAAAGAGTATCATCTGCAGCATTGTGCATCACGCACGCTGAACCCTAGCTCACTGCCCGACCATGGTTTCGAGTTTTAAACTCTTATCAGTGACAGTCTGCTTACTTAAGTTTTGTCGCAGAGCTTGTCATATAAGAAGAGATAAATCTAAAACCTGAATAAGCTGACTGTCCCTGATGAGAGTTTAAAACTCGAAACCATGGTCGGGCAGTGAGCTAGGGTTCAGCGTGCGTGATGCACAATGCTGCAGATGATACTCTTTTGTGCCATCTGTCCTATAACTCGATATAAATAAATTACACAAAAGAGGTTTAACATTTAGCACCCACCCAACCAGTGACAATCTTGTTCGCTTTAACTACCAGCCCTAACTCAAGGTTTTTATAAGAAAATTACCGTAAATGTGTTAAACCTAATTGTAATTATTTGATGTCAGCTTTTTAAAATAAAATTAACTTTTAATGTCAATTTTAAAAATGTATTTCGCTGCAGTTTTGTTTTGTAAGTTTCTTCCATTCATTTGTGCCACATTTTAAATTGTTATTATTCAAAGGTTTACGCAATATAAAAAAACTAAAAAAAGAAAACTAAAACAAATTAGACAACTTTCAATATTTCAAATCAAAAAAGTTCGCAGTTTCAATGTCACGGCAACGTCCGCTATTATTTCAACCCTGATCGTTATTTGACCTGTGAGAAGGAAAAGGCGCCCTTGCCAAACGCGAGCTTTTCCAAAGTAATTGTTTCCGTTAGTGTAATGGTATTGGTTAGCGGTTCTGTTTTCGCCGAGAAAGTTGATTTGATTCCTTGGTCAGTTAATGCTGACACGGTACCAATGGTCTGGTCATCACCATTCGAGTGGGTGAATCGGTCAGGTACAATGTTGCGGAGGTAGGAACTGCGAATTCAGCATGTTTCGATGAATAAAATGAGTAAAAATTAGGTTATGATATTGGTGTTGTTTATTAACAAGTTGTGAGACATTTCTACTTCTTATTAAGATATTAGCTAAGAAATACAGACATTTTACGGCTAGCATCTGTTCCGCATATACGAATTTCTAGATTGATTTTTTTTTATATTTAAAAATTGTTTGTTGCAGCTTTTAGAAGCTTTTCGTTTAAAAAGTAACGTTATTCTTAGTACTTTCTACTGTCGATTTTATTCTCAAATCCCCTAAATTCATATTATCTTTTCAATTTTTCAGCAATTTTCAGAAAATACCTTGAAATCAGAATCGTCTTCCATCACAAATATCAAACAACAATCTTCATCAAAGGTACTATCTTCAACAAAGGTTTGTAAAAACAAGAAAACTTTTAAAAATTTTCTTTCTATTATAAACTTTTTACAAAAAGTAAACACTTTGTAATGTTTAAGATG
This sequence comes from Diplosoma virens, assembly GCA_963680785.1. NCBI lineage: Eukaryota > Metazoa > Chordata > Ascidiacea > Aplousobranchia > Didemnidae > Diplosoma > Diplosoma virens. Next base: position 50,205 of record CAVMFT010000001.1, on the reverse strand, counting down.
CATTTAATTTGTACAGTAAGTACTGTATCTGCACAGTATACAGTATATGAACTTACATCAAACATAATTTTGTTAAAACGACAAAACAGATGCTTTTGCATTGTTTTAGGTGTTTTATGGTGGCTATGATGCTATGAATTTAATGTGTTTATAAAATAGAAAACCAATACTTTTTTCTTCATAGATAAAGGCTTCCTCCAAAATGTAGAAAAATAGAAACTACTTTTTTGTTTGGTTTTAATTAAGATAAAAGTATTGTTTTTTGCTTTAGAAATCGTATAATATCTGCTAGCATTGTAATCAAAGATCGCATTTTTTTAAATACTTGTTTTGAAAGATTAAAAAACTTGCATTCAAATTATCAAAACTTTAATCATTATGTAAATATTTAATTTATTTTTAAGGATCAACTTTCTGATAAAAATTTATCTGAACTGAAAAGCGGAATAAATTTGGATCGTGATCCGAATGTGAGTTACCAAAAATTTTTTTATATTTAATCTCGTTATGATAATACAAGAATGGGTTTCGTGCCATTTTGGTTGAGTTATACCAGGGTTACCATCAGAACTTAGCAAAAAAATATGCACAGCTAAGTACAAAAATAATCAATAGCTAAATTACCTTGTCATTTCCATCAGCGTCAACATTAAAGAAAAGCGTCGATCTTCAGCAGTGAAACTAAGGCTGGGCTAATTACTTACCTGAAAACCGTTACTTGTTACTTACATAAGTAATTTTTTTCTTTAATTGACGTTTTCAAGTAAATTGTTTTTAAAAACTAAAATGCTTAAAAAGCGTTATCTTGTATGAAATAACCAAAAATTGAAGCCTTGATTCAATTCCACCTTCTTTAGTGGAATCTGAAAGATGTTTTAGGGCTACTGGGCTCTTTATATCAAAGCTGAGATCTTCATTAAGTGATGAGATGATTGACAATTTGTGTTTTGTGCGAAGTTTTTTTGAAAAACGAATAATTTTTTTTCGTATTTTAATATGATTTTAGTTTTCATTATATTTGCACAACTTAAGTCAGGCTGGCCATCACGTGTTTTTGCCACCTAAAGATTGCTTTATTATATTTACTTGAATTACCTAAGTTACTAAAGCACCTAAGTTATTTAAGTTACTTAAGTAATTTGTTTAAAATTACTTATTACTTAAACAAAATTTTCATTACTTAAAACCCAGTCATAGTGGAAACACTCCTTAAAATGCGTTTCTAGCAAAATTCCAATTATGTAGAGCATATTGTGCTTATAAAATTGTTTTTTGGCTTAAATGCGTGTATTTCTTTTTTGTATGAAAATTCATGGGACACTTTGGTGGTTTTAATTTTTACTTTAACCAAAGATGTATATTTTATGTTGTCATGTGCTTATTTTTCTCACTTGTATGGTTTTACTACGATTTTTTTATTCAATTTTTATAATTACATCGATTTTTTTATTTGTTTCTAGAATACTTATAATGTGCCAAAAGACGAAAATGACAAATTTGAAGTATTGAATCCTGTAAGTATAAGCGTTCGCCTTATTCGTCACTAATTGATACAGTTTTGAATTGTTTTTTTCGCGTTGTCTACTAGATTTGTTTTTCTTTGATTTTCCTCTAAAGCTTATAAGATGCTTGTATCATAAAACTCTTACAACTTTTTCACAGTTTTTTTTTAATATTTATGTGAATAATTTTTGATAGTGATTTTATTTTGATGTCTTCGCTTTACGTTTCAATGGAAGATAAGAAGTTTTTTGACTAGTATTGCCTTTGAGAGCAACTTGATACTTCGAGACAAATTAGTGTAATGTTTTAATAGAAAGCTAATTTTACCTTTATCAATGCTATTCTTAATTGCATCTTAATCAATCACTTTTCGATTTAATTTCTTTGGAAGTCGTTTTTTATCTTGTTAGTTTATGCATTTGATATCTTCTTGAAATTTGTACCAGTATACCTTGTGACTTGTACAAAACAATATTTTTTAAATATTTTAAAAATATTTTTGATCATCTCAATGAGGGTTGATTTCTATTGATATGATTTCTTGTAGTAAAACGAATATTTCATAGACAATAAGCAAAAGATGTGATTTCTTGTAGTACAACAAATATTAAAGTTTTATTACATTTATTCGGTAGCTAATTACGTGTGCTTTTCTAGAAGTAAAAAACTTTGAATTGATATTTGTTCAGGATTCTGATGAAGAAAAATTCGTAGATGCTCAAGAAACCCACTTCAATGGAAGCCAAAAAACTGTAAGTTGTAGCAGCATGTTATATCGCGTTGTGATTACTTCACTGTTATTCTGTAAAAGGGCGGGAAACCTTTGGTTCATAAAGGCATGCAATGGGGTCCTGTGATCTCCCGAACGTTATGCTACTGCGAGGAACACTTTAGAGCTTTAATAGCTAATTAGAGATAAGCTACAGTAATTATTGTCTTCATATTGTTTATCCCACTAAATTAAATTATCTTTTAATAAAAGTGATGACTTTTGTAAAAGTTCTTTTTTTTGGAAAAAATATTGAAATAAGGCAATAGTTTTTACTTTATTTTTAAAAACCAAGAAAACAAGACGTTGATGTAAATATTCCTTTAGTATCTATTAATACAAAACGTTTCATTACAGTATATTTGCTTAAACGCACAAGTGGGTTTATTTCTGACCTTTGCCACTGTAGTGAGACCTACGCAACAGAGTATTGATTCTGGAAATCGAACCTAGATTTCCGCTCCATTGCACTGAAGTATTTATTAATTGTTCAAGATACAACATTATTTAAGAAGCATCAAAATTCTACATTTGAACTTATTGGCTCATCGTCTATTTTCGTCTTAAGTAAGGGTATGACAATAATACGACGTATTTTCCCTGCTGGCAGGGTTAGCCTTTTTTTTGCAGTCGAACCTTCACTCTTGCCTTTTCTTTGCCTGTTCTCGTCAGAACTCTTGTCTTCTGGTAGCTTCAACGACCTCTATCTATCGTTTCTTAGGTCTTCTCTTCTTCATTTATCGTTTCTTAGGTCTTCTCTTCTTGTTTTCCACCATAAAGGCCCGTTTCCACTACGAGCGTGGAAAAGAGCATTCTTTGTTTCTTTTATTGAACTTTTCGCGCTTAAAATTGAAGCAAGCGCTTAGCAAAGCAAAAAAAATCAATAAAACAAACAAAGAATAATCTTTTCCACGCTCGTAGTGGAAACGGTCCTTAATTGTCACAGCCATCGCTGGAGCTTTTTCTTTGCTCCTCCGTTCAATGCGATCAAACCATCTCATTCTTTTGACTTCTCAAAAATTCTTTGAATAAATTGACACCAGTCATCTTTAGTATCAACTCGCTTGGCTCTCAGTCGAATTCTACATTTTCACAAACCGTATTTTTCCGCAGATAATCCACATCCTGTTTTCTGACATGAAATTACGGTAAAAATTTTTGATCTCCCCGTCTATCATGACCCCTTGAAACTTTGAAACGACAACAGTTATTCTTGTCAACGTAAATCTACGATTACAGAAAATTGTAAATGAAATATGTTTCAAAAAGATTAATGTTGTGTGTATGATACCTCATGATGTACTTTTATGGCTAAAAAAAATCATAACATTTTGTTACTACAGACCGAAAATAATAGCTTCAGCTTTCTGTATGGAAGACTCGTATTGTAATTTTAACACCATATTTCTGCTCACTCATGGAAAGACTTGATCGTCTTTATTATTTTGGCAAAAACTAATTTCCTGCTTTCTCATTAGCGGATAATTCGCACCAGGAATTTATGATCAATATCTGAGTCATAAAAATGCGGATTATCTGCGGAAAATACGGTTCAATTCTACTATAACCTCACATTTTACATTCTAACTCGATTTACCAACTCATTTGTTTACTATTTGCTCATAACGCACCATTATTTAAGAAATTTCGAAATTCTGTATTTCAACCCTCGTTTTAACTGCGATAGCATTTGAATATGTCAAACTGTAGGGACGCCAGTGTATGTCATTTCAAAATAATTTTAACTAATTAGTTAGATAGTTTTCAAAAGTCCTCTTATTTCAAACTCGTATAACATTTTCAAAAATTCTATTACGCACAATTGTAGATTGTGTAAATTGTCTTTATGGCTGCTTGTACTGTGACGTCATAATATCAACCTGCCAAAGTCCTATTACCATACGTCATCAATCTTTATATTTGGATAATTTGTTTTCAGGTTACGAATCGGACAGATGCCGTCGTTGCTGCAGGTTTGTGGTTGTTTTTATATTACAACCAATATTTGTGAAACATCGAAATTTAGACGTTCTTCCTTCTATGACTGATCGATGTTGATCCGGCTCTTGCTTTCGGTTATTTTTTAAAAACTGAGTTACCATTGTAGTGAGCAGCTAGACCTACTAAGGAATTTGTTGTAAAGTATTTTCTCAAGGACGCAACAGAAATCACTTAGCTAGACTAAGTATCGAACTCGCGTTTTTCTTGCAAGGTAGGACATTGAGCTATGGGGACTGGATGTAATAGCTTAGTGTGAATAATTGTTTTGACGTGTACAACGTTGTTGTGTTGGTCAGGAGAAAAATAGACGAACTAAATGACTAAATTTATGTCCAAAGACAAATTCAAAACTCCTTCGGACAAAGGGTAGTCCTTAAAAAACTTTATTAAGAAAAGTCGTTAATAGTGAATCTAAAACGAGTTTTATTTATTAGCTATTATTCATCGTGAGCACTGAAGTCTGCTGATTGGTTTCGTTGGTCTATTTAGCGCGCGGATTACCGGCATCTTTTGATTTGTATTAGATACATTTATCAACTGATTTTCTTAAATTATTTCTGTTATTTTACCGAAATGTTGCAGTCGTAACAGAACTTAGCTCTTATGCTAATTTGGTGAAACGATTTGATATATTAAAACTCTGTTGTTTGCAGTAAAAAAAATGTTTATTTGAAATAAATAGTGTTTGTAAAAAGCTTTGTTAAAACAAAAGCATGAAAACGTGATCAGTTAAACACATCTATTTATTTCTAAACATTTAATTTAAGATACAATTTTATTATGTATTTTATAGAAGAAAAACCGCAGCCTAAAAAAAAAGATAACATTCCTTTCTTAAATGAAGATCATGTTTCTTTGAAGAGTTCTATAGAGAGTGAAGATTTATCACGTGAACGATTGGAGCAGCTTCCACGAGGTATGTAACCTGCTTGATTAGACATGGCAACTATTCTTGATAAAATGCTTGGTGACAAGAGACCTGTGCTGTATTAGGCTCAAAGTACTTTTAAATTTTCCAAATTGTTCAACTCTTTCAAAGCACAAATACTATACTATTTTTTTTTTTCTTTTTTTTTTTTTTTTTTTTATAGCTCTATGACTTTAATAGCTCAATAATAGCTCTATGACTTTAATAGCTCAATAATAGCTCTATGACTTTATAATAAAGCTACAGTATGTATTTTGGCATTTTTTTTCTTTTTTGTTTTTTAAAATCTTAATGTGAAAAAAAATCGCTTTCTTTAGATAGACTTGTTAATATTTAACTTCAGTAATTTTTATCTTCGCATAGTTAGCCATGAAATCACATGGAAAATCCTCCTTTAAAGCGGTCCTCTCTTGAGTGCCACCTTAATTTTTTGTCCACACATTTTAAACGGTAAATGCAAGAGTGTAAAAATTATTATCTAGATGCAAAATTTTCAGTACACACAACGTTTTTTAAACTATAAATGTGGCCAAAGCTCGTGTTGCAAAGATCTTGCAAATTGGTCACTGGTTTAAATTACGCTTCTTATGTTGATCTTGCGCGCGAATTTCACAATTACGTTAATTCTTTATTGTTGCGTCATAGCAATTACCCGGGTTAAACAAAAACATCTGTCTGCAATAATCCGCAATGTCCCAAAAACATCCATCAGGTTTTTTGTGTGCGATGCAATTTCGGGTTATTTTATAAAGTATCGAATCTAAGAATAAATTAATTTGTTTAACTTCATAAAATTGAGAAGGCCTAAAGATTTAATGTCATTCAATCTGCAAATAAAAGTAAAAATGTTTTAGCAAGTAAAAAATAAAAACGAACAGAAAACATTTTAATAGAGTAAAATCAATTAAAATGGCCCAGAAGGCTTAATCTCAGTAATTTTTATTATTTTGTCATTTAATCTTAATTATTTTATGTAGTTATTTCATTTAAACATAAAATGAAAAAATTGCTTTAATGTCTATTGATTTATTATTATTATATGGGGTAAAATCAATAAAAAATTTAAGTTGCTATTTTCGCTTACATACTTCATCTAACTGCGTTATGCCCCAAAAGTAACTTCACTTCGAATAATTTATGTGTAGCTTTTACCAAAAACGATTTATTGGTCGTTTGGTTAAAAAACATTTGATATTTCTTTAAAGACTTTTTAATGTTTTGCAGGCCATTGCGTTGTCGAGTTTCGAGTTATTATGGTTAGTCCCATGCTGGATGATCCTGAAAATTCAACTTTGTGTGTCCGTGTGGTCAATGATTGTGATTATCCTATGCACTACGACTCCAAGTAAAAGCACTTGCATGTTTTAAAGAAAACTTTAAAAAGATTTACTGATAGTAATATCGTACCAACTGCCAATTTTTTTCAGCATTTTATAATCTTAGAACTACTAACTGTAGTACTACAATTTATGTAGTAGCAGAAGGAAAAATAGTTAATTTTTTATTAAATAAAAAGATTAATGATAAAAAGTGTGAAAAAACTAAAAGTCTTAAAATATTTATTGTGTGAGAATTTTTTTACATGAGTGATTGTTTTCATTATTCTCGATTTCTGAGTGGGGATTTAAGCTTGATTTTGGCTACTAATTACGGCACAATGTTGTCAAAAGCTCCCTACTTTTGCAACATTTTCATAAAATTGACTGTGATGAAGTGATTGGAACTCTGAACTCGTGACATGTTTTTGTGTGTAAACAGAGGTACGACTGATGAGCTTTTCTAATCTTTATTCTAAAGTCACTTTCAGCACTCTTCAGTCGATTTTTGATGATAATTATTCCATTTTGACCTATCTCATTTCTCAACCACGAAATTGCCTAGATTGTGTAAAAATCGTTTTTTTGGCTGCTTATACGAGGGTCAGTCAAAAAATAATGAGCCCAAGTCTCTCCTGGCCATATTTGTTGCAATAAAATCAAAAGTCATACATCAAAAGAAAGCCCAGGGATAGGAGATCTCAGTTCTACTTTTCAATGTAATCTCCGCACTTTTCAATTCCAACTGTCCATCGATGAACAAGGGACACTATGCCAGCCTTGTAAAAGTCAGCAGGCTGCATTTTTAACCAGTTTCTTACAGCGTGCTTGACTTCTTGATCACTAGTGAAGTGCTGCCCCCTAACTCCTTCTTTCAATGGTCCAAAAAGACGATAGTCAGATGGTGCAGGTCGGGTGAGTATGGGGGATGGGTTACCGTCGTCCATCCAAAAGAAGCAATCACTTCACGAGTTTTGAGACTGGTATGGGGCTTGGCGTTATCGTGTTGCAGCAAGACCTTAGACATGTCCAGGTGAGGTCGTACTCTTCTCAGTTTCGCTTTCAGTTTGCGTAAAGTGTCAATGTAAGCATCTGAGTTGATGGTAGTACCTTTAGGCATAAAATCTACCAATATCACTCCTTCAATGTCCCAAAACACAGTTGCCATAATTTTTCCAGCTGAACGTTGACTTTTGAATTTCTTGGCTCTTGGGGACGTGGGGTGACGCCATTCCATGGATGATCTTTTCGACTGAGGTTCATAGTGATGAACCCAGGTTTCATCTCCTGTCACTATACGGCTGAGAAAAGTTTTGTCACTTCTGTGACACTCAATAAGCTCCGAACAAGCTTCAAAACGGGCTTGCTTGTGAAAATCCAAAAGTTGCCTCGGAACCCATCTGGCGCAAACCTTTGCAAAGCCTAGCTCATTAACAATATTCACAGCACTTCCATGGCTAACTCCAACACGTTCAGCAATGTCATCAATAGTGATTCTGCGATCATCTCTAATCAATTTCTCAACCTTATCATTGTTTCCAGGATTGACTGCAGAAGATGGTCTTCCACTTCTTGGTCTGTCCTGGAGGCTACTCAAACTTGGATCATCTTCTTCGTGTTTAATCCTGAATACCCACTTTTTCACAGTGCTGTAGGCTAATGAAGCATCTCCATAAACATTTACCAATCTTTCGAAAATTTGTTTTGGTGGCTCCCCTTCCGAAACAAGAAATTCAATCACAGCTCTCTGCTTCTGACGGACATCCAGTGATGACGTCATTTCCAAAACACAATACCAAAAGTGGACACGTTGAAACAATTTTTTTTTACAATTTATCTTTAAAGCAGTAAATTTACTAAACACCCTTAAAATTTCTAGAAAAAATATGAAGGTTAAAGCGGTTAAAGTTAACAGGGCTCATTACTTTTTGACTGACCCTCGTATGTAATGTCTTAGTTTTAATCTGCAAACCAACCTATGGCCTGGAGTATTTCCATAGTAAATTTTTTAACCTGCTTCACACCTTTTTTTGCTCTTTTTTCTCTAGATTTATCATTGTTTTCTTACAACATCATACACAACCAGTATTGATGATCAAAATAGTCAAATACCTTTCACTCATTCGCTTGTTCAAGCTGGCAAAAGCTTCTGCTTATCTGTAATTCCTTGTTTACTGTTTATCAGTTTGGAAAAAATCCATTTTCAGTTTGGAAAACAATCTCAAATCTATTTTAAAATCCACTGTTTATCAGTTTGGAGAACAATCTCAAATCTATTCTAAAATCCACTGTTTATCAGTTTGAAAAACAATCTCAAATCTATTCTAAAATCCATTGTTTATTGGTTTGGAAAACAATCTCAAATCTTGAAATTTAGACCTGGCTTCTTACCTTCTTTTCTTACCTTTTTGCTAAATCTTAAAAGAATGGCTCTATAGAGGAGTTTAAGATTTTTTTTACGGTGAACTTGTTATACCAACAGTGAAACAAATACTCTTCTTTTTGCATTCCTTTGTGGACTTTTGCTGATTCAAATTAGATGAGCTAATTCAAATCATCACCATTGTTGTCTTTTGGTGGGCATTTTATTTAGAGTGGCACTTTGAGACTGTTTTATCAAATGAATGTGATTTTATCTCTTTAATATTGTTTGAGAGTTCAGATCTGTAGATTCTTATTTAATATACATGTATGTTGTTATTATTTCTTCTTCCAGGCAAATCCTGATTGTCAAATTATTTTTTCCAATATTTTTTTTCCGGCAATAATTCTTTGCAGTGTCTTTTTAGTATCATCTTAAATATACTTATTTATATTTTATCCTGTTTTCAGTGGCCTCTCTCTCATGTATGCTACAAATAGAATATTAATTTCCTAGTTTAGATTTGATAAAACTAGTGAGGCCTAAGTCTTCTTATGTCTTTGTCCTCCTAAATCTTCCTATGTCCTCCTATGTCCTTGACAACATGTTTTATATAAACAAAATGGACCACTTATTGATTTTAATTATAAAAAGTTTTTAAAGTTTTTGAAATTGGCTATTTGTTCTTGCTGGTTGCTAGTTGCTTATCTTAGAATTATCTTTTCCAAAAACACTCAAAAGAGTTTTGATAGAGCTGGTTGACCTAAACAAAGCTTTTTTATATTGAAACTAAACTTCAAGTTTAAAGGTCGCAGTTTATACTTAAAAGATTAACCACTAACTTGATTCCAATTACATTACATTTATTCACTTAATTAAATAGAACTAAAAACAAAACAAAAATTAAAACAAACAATTACACTAATAGAGACAATATAATATAGCATAATCAAAACAGAAGTTTAACTTATCTATATATTACAATTTGTGACTAACCCATATCGCTGCATGTATGTTGGCATATGATATCATCATCAAGTGTTCATATGATATGGAACAGCAGAGTGTGAAATTCGAAAAATGCATAAAAATAGAGCATAAGAAAGTTAAATTTAACATTTAAACAAAATTTTATAACTTCGATAATAACTAAAGTTGTATTTTGTGTGAAAATATGAAATTATATTTGGGCTATCCAATTAATGGCTACAAAACAATTTGCAACTAAGAAAATTTAATTTATTTTTCAAGGTTAATTAATTACTCAAAATTTTAAAAAATAATTGCAAACTCTTTTTCCTATTTAAATTTCTGAAAATTTAGTAAAGTTTTAAATAGATTTCTGAATTTCTGAAAATTTAGTAAACCTTATTGTTTTAAATAGACACTGCCATGAGTTTGTGTAGTAAGCCAATACATTGTGACAACAATAACCAGCAAGACTTCAAGTTATCCAAACATTTAATTTACAAAAAAAATTAGAAATCAATTGAACTTTTAATTATCAATGCATCTTAATTACTATTTCCAACTGTTGATTTAATTGCAGGCTTAGTTTATGTGTATTTCAATTTTTTTTAGTTCAAATGAATATAAATTGACAATTGTATTGGACTGTCGGAAATCCATTCTGTACAAATACTACATTAATGGAATTGCTTGGGAGTCATTGATTAAACCTCAATATCATGAAAATATTATTTTCAACCGTTGCTGGGATTTGAACTTCGGTTTGGTCTTTTTAAATTAATTAGATATGTTTTTGTAGTATGAATTTCTTTATTTTTTGTTTGTAAAAACTAGTGACACTGTTTTGTTATAAAACAGGGGCAAGCATTATGTGGTCCTAATTGATTTTCTGCATGTTTTTATTTTTATTTTTAGCTATTTTCTCCAAATAAAATCATGTGAGATTTAGCTTTTATTTTCAAAGCTAAACAATTCATTTTAGCTATTTGAAGTAAATACTTGTTTTAATCTGTCTTGTTTTAGCTATTTCAACTAAAGATTTGTTTTGAAAAACATTTTGCCAGTCTCTGATTTAAAGCAAGAGCTTTGCATGATTTCCAATTAACACTATATATTTCCCTAAGTGACTCTTGTGTTAAAAAGATCATCTTTCTTTGTTATAAAGCAGCCTAAAAAAACAAATGTATGAAGTAGCCAGTTTAATATTTTATCAGTACACAATTTAATGAGCCAAGCCAGGCGTTAGCTGCAGTCTCTCAGCTAATGTTTAAGTGTAAAACAGTAATTTTTTTTCAATAACAGAATCAATTTTGAAGAAAAGACTTTTCAGGGTTTACTTAAAGTGGTGCCAAAGTTTTAGTATTTTAACGTTCTTTTAATGTTTACATCATCCAAAAGATTGGAAGTGCTGGTGGCATACAATTAAATTGTTCATTAAAGGACTGCTAAATGTCTAAATGTTTCTGGTCATTTTTTTGCACAGAGATTTTATTTATTTATTTTTTTAAATATTTAGATGTAGTACCTTGTATTGTACAGATGTGGTTACAGTTCTACTTACACACTAAACACCCTTTTTGGAAATCTTCAATATAATCATTTTATCATATAGTTTAATTTAATTGCTCAAGTAGTTTTAAATACTTTACATTGCATGAAAATCAGTTTTTTACTTTTTATATACAGTTTTTTTTCTCTTTTTGTCTTTTAAACTGTGAGAGCGTTTTCAGATCTGAGAGATCAATAGAAATTTTATCAAAACTACAACCATGCGAAATAAAAGATTGGAACTAAATGGAAAATGCCGTCATAAAAACAAATTTAAATAAAAAAACCTTTTGTAATTGTTTTGCAGCTTCATCTATTTGTATATTATAATTAATTTGTTTTTATCAAATGAACAACACTTTACAAACAATCAAAACTTACCAGAAAACATTGCCACAAAAACAAATTCAAATTAATTAAATTATCTTTCTTGTCCACTATTTAATCTGCCTATATGTCTTACTATTGTTTGCACTGTTCTTCACTTAACTTTTTCATTTTATGTGATTTTTCTGTGGCTTTTTCATTGCTTTGTAGATTTTTTTCTTTTTCCTTTTAAATCTTTACAATATGCCTAACTCACTTTCCCCTACCTTTAAATGAATGCAAATTTCTATACTTGCATTTACTATATTTCTCAGTTATTTTTCTTGTATGACATCACAGGAGTTGTATTATTTGCTTAATTTAACTATGTATTATCATCGTTGTTTGAAGGGCATCCACTCCAGGTCAGACACAAACTGGACTGATCAGATGCTGGCAGTGGTGTTGTTAAGTCAGCATCGAGTTTTGTCATTCAAAACCGTCAGACCTCGTGCTCCATGTGGTGCCCGATGTATAGGGCACGCTGATGTACATGGTCTACGGTTTGCTCTGAGGCGCCACACTTGCAATTCAGTGAAGGAGTGAAACCCCATTTGTGCATGGATGAATGGAATCGCCCAACACCAGTCTGCAGGCAGTTGAGCTTAACCCAAGCTACTCGGGGTAAGCCCATCCCAACAGGCCTGGCACTGGTCTCAGGCACAAAAGCAAGGAGCCTGGAGGCACCTTCACAATACTCATTTCATTTGTGATTTGTCCATTCAGAAGTGCAGATGCCAAGTCTGGAAAGGTTGTCCAAAAGATTCTGCGCAGTTGGCACAAACGGGCGTCTGGATCTTAGTCTCACTTGGCAAGTATCTGAGGACCCACTTAAGAGACCATACAAGAAATGATCGAGGTCCAGAGATCCACGATGAGCCAAGGAGAGTGTTGCTCTCATTCAGCAAAGCTCAGCTGACTGGATGCCTGAGAGTACAGGTAGGTGGTTCGTTGGAGTGAAATGCAGGCAGGCATCCAGTAACTATGCGCAAGGCCATCATTCAAGACACTGTTGATGAGGCAAGTGTGAGCACTGCGACACCAGACTGGTGCACAGTACTCAGCTGTTGAGTAGACTAGAGATAAGATGGCTATGCAAAGTGTTTTAGCACCAGCACCCCATTCCAAGCCCACGAGTCGTCTCAGCAGTGTGATGCCTGAGGATAGTTATTTGCGCAATGCTACTAGATGGTAATGAAACATCAGTGATCTGTCCAGTTTTACCCCAAGATAAGTAGGGGTTGGACAGAACAGTAAAAGTCTATCATTGTTGTAGACCTTTAGCTCATGTTTGGCCTCTCGGTTAATTAAGTGAAAGACTGCCGTCATCGTCTTAGTGTGACTGAGCTTCAATCTCCAAGTCTGGAGATATGCTGAAAGTGTGGACACATCTTGGCTTAAAGTCCTCTTTAAGTCCTTCCAGTTTCCAGAAGAATGCAACAATGCTAAATCATCAGGAAGCAAACTTTCTGGAAATCATGGAAGGAAGATCGTACGTATAGATGTTAAATAATAGGGGAGCTAAGATCGATTTCTGGAAATGCCATTTTTAAGATAGTGTAGCCTGCTTTGCTTGCTGTCACTGGTAGTAAGGATAAAACTTGTTTCAGACTTGCTCCATGATCATTTTGACCATGTGCTTATCTGGCAGAAGTCTCAGCAGCTTGCAGGTAAGGCCACAGTGTTCAGACAGTGTCATAAGCAGCAGTCAGATTGACAAATACGGCACTGGCCTTCTTTTTAGCCTCAAAAGAATCCTTGATGTTCTGGTTTAGCAGAACAACTTGATCCACAGTTGACTTCCCGCGTCGGAACCCAGCCTTCTTTTTAGGAAGCATCGGATCAATTAATGGTTCAACGCAGGTGTAGATAAGCCTCTCGAGGATCTTGTAGGGGACACAGAGCAGAGATATCAGTTGATAACTTTTTGTGCTCCGAACTGCCTCAGATCATTGAACTCTCTGCTTCCTGTTGAGCTTAGAAAGCAGAGCTGTAGCAGCCAAACTTGAGTTGTGTCCCTGAGGAGACTGCAGGAAGGTTTTATAGAGGGATTTACACTCTGCATCCCAACACGGAACATAATTATTTCGATACCTGCATGGGATAGTCTTATTGGTGTTACAGAAGTTCTGGTAAGCCACATCCACATCAAGTGAATCAGGTGGCAACAAAGTCTTTGCGAATTTATTTGTTAAAGTAATGCAATGATTGACTTCAAAGCAATGTAATGACTTCATTTAACCTTGCGGAAGTTCCATTGCTTAACAGGCATGCTTTGCACTGCCATAGCAAACCTTGGTGGTGTAATAAGCAAAGGTTGATGTGGTGACCTGGGGAACTTTTCAAGGACATGTCTATCCAGTAAGCGACTGTTTAGACCTACGCTGGTGAAAGCTAGGTCCAGATTGGTGCCAGTGTTCCAGTGGCCGGAATAAAAACTGGTGGCATCTTGCCCAGCCAGCCAAGCACTCACCATCCAGACTGTTGTCATTGTAACCCCAGTCAGCATGACGACAGTTAAAATTGCCAGCGTAAAGACAGGGGTGAGGAAACACTGGAAGATCCAGGGATTGCAATTGTGTTGGTGGTGGTTTTTAGATGTTGACTATTTTATAGCCATCAACGTCCACACATAACCACTCAATCTCTGATGTTGGTGGAGATTGGTCCAAAAGTGTGTATCTTAGTCACTCATTGAAGAAATGTGGCAAGGCCATGCTTTCTGCTAAAGAAGACCCAGCTAGTTGGTAGTTTGGAAGTACCAACTTGTTTGCATCAGTGCAGTGGGTCTCCTGCAGTAGGTCCTGCAGAGTAAAATGATTGTTTATACCCAAGCTTTTGGTAGTGTTATTTTTCTAAGACGCGAGTTTTTATCTGAAGTGTAAAAAATTATTTTAACTATGTCTTCTGATGAGCCTTACAGGTGAAACACTCTGTTAGGACTATTTTAATAAAATGTTTTTTTAATATTTGTGTTTTGATAATCAGGTATAATTGCTCTGACTATTGAAGTCATTGAGCACTCTTCTGAAGAGCACCAGCAATTTGCAGTTATGTATATACCCAATTTTTAAAATAGTATTTGAAAAACCTGGCTTATTTTGTGTAACTGTCAACTTTCAAGGATGATTTTTGCTTAATTAAATCTAATTTAAGATAAATACTTTGCCTTTACTAGGGAGTTGTAGTCAAAGTCAGCATTTCAGAAATTCTAGGAGTTGGAGTCAGATCTTAACCTTCTGACTTTGTAACCCTGCTTTTTAGACAAGTTTACAGAAAGTTTTACAATGATTTCAATATTGAATTACTTCAATTTTATTTGAATTGTTTTTGTTTGCCATCTAACATGGTAAATAAAACAACAAATATAATTTTCTTAAGACAAATCTAGGTTGTTTTTTGGGTGAAGCAGGGGGAAATAGGTGTTTGAGTGTTTCTGAAAGTGAACCACAAACTATAAATGGTGAAGAAACACTGGTTTAGATTTTTTTGTTTCAGTAAAAATTTAAAAAATATTAAATTATTTGATTAGAACCAGAGTTGTAAAGACCAAGTTTGTTTTTTAGTTGGTAATGAAATCTCTTCTCTAATTTTTTTATGACTCTTTTTTCTTTGATAAACTTTGGGTTTTCTGCTCTTTGTTCCATATTGTATAGAGGAAGTAATCATTAATTTAATTTTTATAGCAAAATTTATTTTTAGCGTAGTTTAGTAAGTTTTGTTAAATTTAAGGATAATTTTTATAGAGATTTAAAAGAGAACAGCAATACATTACTTAAAACAGATAAGGATTTTTGCATCAACTTTTAAATAAATAAAAAAATTGGGAAAGTCATGTAGTAGTTTGAGAGCATTACAGAATTTTTTTATCAATGTAAACACTTTTTGCCCTCTCTCCATTCTTAATAGCATTATCCTGTTATTTGCATAAAATGTAAATTTTCATCTGAGCTATTAATTTTATCATTGGTTAGACAGAAATTTAAATTTCCAATTGTAAATAAATTGAGCAATAATTTTTCTATACAGCTAATTTATTTTTGCAGTGTAAAAATTGTAAAACAAATTTATAGCAGAACATTAAAATCATATGACTATTGATTAATTGTAACAAAAAGTTTTGTTTTTATAATGAAAATTGTTTTTGAAACTTGGTTGCCTAACACTAAATTGGAACCAGACAAATTGAAGATATTTTGGTTAAGGAAAAAAATTTCAAAGTCAAGTTAGTTGATAGAATGGAAGCCAAAAAAATTTTGTCAAAAAGTTTTGTAAATTTGTGAAAAAAGTCATGTTGGCTTTGCAATGTTTTGCTAAATGTTTTTTTGTTATGATTCAATCAAGTGTCGTTTTGATGAACTGTCATTTGATCAAGAATTTTTTGATTAACTGTAGTTTAATCACGTGTTATTTGATTAATCAATGTTATTTATTTAAGGTTTTCCCTGCTAGCAGGCAATTAGTCCCTGCTATTTACTAAAATTTGAATCCAGACCTGTTATTTAAAAAAATTCACTTTGGAGTTAGAATCAAAGTCAGGGTTTTTTTTTTATATTAAGTCCCTTGTCTTGATCTTCACCCTGTTTTAAAAATCTGTTTACACCTTTTCCCAAACTTTTAAAACTCACAAGCAAAGAAAAATTGCTAAAACAAATTTTTAAGTTTCACACTATCTTGATTTTATGCTGTTTTAAAAAGTTATTACCCTGTTTTTTTCAATTTTTTAAAATGTGATAACTTAATATTTTCATATTTTGAGCTTGGTCAAAAATTGTCAAAAAAAGTTTGATCTTTAATTTTTTTTTAGATCAAAAACAAAGAAAACATGCAATCACATTTGACATTGTGGTTATGGAAATTTTGCAACAAAATGATTATGAGTTGATAATTTTGAACAATTATGGAAAATTTCTTCAAACATTTTATTGGAATTTTAAAGAAAATGAAAAAAATCGAAACTTAACTGTTTTGTTGTATAACATGTGTATGGACTGGTTAATTACATTAAAAAATGGATATTTAATTTATACTGAACAATATCACCCTTTTAGCTTCAAATATAAGCATTTACAACAGGTGAGAGCTTGTATATACATAACCATAAGTCTTACTCTTAAATGAACTCCCTTACTTGAAAGAGTTCTTTTCAATTGTGTGCATTCAAGCAATAAAACCAGCTTGTTAATTAATCATATTTTAAACAAAAAAAGTGCTACTGGTAGCCTACATTTTTAACATTTCCACTGATAATAGTTTGCTGGATTGGCCAAAAAATGATTCTTAATTACACTAATGATATAATAATAAAAATACTTTGCAAAATTATTCACAATTAAAAAAAGCAGGTATTCTTCCATTATTAGCTTCAGTTTTAGCTGATGATAACATTAGTCCAAATAAATTAGTGGTATTTGCACTTACCAAATTGAAATAGCTTTGTAAAAGTGCATGGCTTGCTAGTGGGCTGGGCTGTGGCTTACTGATTGAGAAGCACTGATTTACAGTTATACTGTAAAATTTGTGTATAACGTCAAATTGTCTACAACAAAAGT
Source organism: Diplosoma virens (assembly GCA_963680785.1). Lineage (NCBI taxonomy): Eukaryota > Metazoa > Chordata > Ascidiacea > Aplousobranchia > Didemnidae > Diplosoma > Diplosoma virens. The sequence goes on along the minus strand of CAVMFT010000001.1, from coordinate 32,891 downwards.
GCTTTTCAACCTTTGAAAGAATAATTTTTCCTTTTTTTGTTTCACAAAAATTTTATCTCCATTTAATCAACCAGAGTTAGTTTGCAACTATTTGTTTTCACATTTGTTTGCTTCAACTCTGTGTCGATACACAGCTGCTGATGAATAACTGTAAAATCAAATTAGACATTTTAAAAGTTTTTACTACTGAAATAACTAGAGTGGAATAGAATGGAGTTGAGTTTGTTTGTTTTTGTGTAGTTTTAGCATTTATAACTTAAGCTGCAATGGATTGAATTTGACTTACTCTGATTTACTTCACTTTCTACTGCCATAAGTATTTAGGCCTATAGGTCTAAAGGTACTTTAAGAAGCAAGAAATTAGCATTTTTTTATTCAATTACACAAGTATATTAATGACTCATTTGCTGCTAAATATTTCAGAAAATTTTATACCAGTTAGACACAATGTTTTGCTCCAAAGCTCCCTGTATTAGGTCATCAAGTGTATGCATCAAGCATTAGTCTCATAATCAAGCATTAAGAAGACAACTTTTTTTTGTTTTGTTGTTGACTAGTAAGCTAAACTCTTTTTCAACCAAGTTGGTAGCTCCAACCTAAAGTTCAGCATGTTTTTCATGGTTATAAATGCTTGTTGACAAAATCGTTTTTACGAATATAATCCAAAGCTTTTATAGGCTGCTGTTTACCAAAATAATTAAAAATTCACAGCTTTGATTTTCATTCTGCTGCCTGATGATGGGAAAAGTAAGCTTCAAAACTATCAAGCAGAGTGTGCACACAAAAGCTTGCTGCCTTGTTGATATGCTGCTCCAGATTCTGTTCTGCTTCTTCCCATTTACATGTAGACATGGAAATGTGCAACATCTTCAAAGTTTTTAGATTGTTACTGCAGATTTTTTTTTCTCGATTTTGAAGTTTTGGCTTGAATAATGTAATTTTAAAGGCTGCTTCAAATATATCAATTTTACATTTTTGCATAGTAATGTTGAGCACATTAAGCAAACCAAATATGTCACCAAGATAAGCTAACCTGGCAAGACAAAACAAATCTTAAATCAAATGAGCTCTCTGATCTTCTTTTCTATTGAACCACACAAATGTTTTTCTTGCAATTTCCACAGTTTTTCTATAACTTTTCCACAAGACAGCCACCTAACTTCTGAGTGATAAATAAGATACCCATCATTTCCCATTTTTCTGACAAGTTTATGAAACATGTGATTGGACTCTTTGTTTTGTAGTATTGTAGTTACAAGTACAGTTTTAATGACATAACTAATCAAAATGACAAGTTGGCAGTTTTTTTCTTCATTGACAAGCTACCCCTGCTTCATGGTGTATGATGCAGTGAATACTCACAACCTCTGGTGCAACTTGCTTTATGAGAGCAACAACCTCATTATGAATTCTGACTATAGCCCTGGTAGCATCAGTAGACACAGTTTTACATCTCAACCATATCACTTCATGTTCTGAAGAATAATTGTCACTTTTTAAAATACACTTAAAGCAGCACTGTCTATGCCAATACTTAAACAAAACAGATGGTGATCTACAATTTTTATGTATTCCATGTCTACAAAGCAAACATAAACAATCAATTGAGTTTGACTAGTAATATCATTCATTTCATTTAATTGAAACCCAAAGCAGGGCACATGACAAAGCTTGGCCAGAACAATTTCTTTTAGTAATGCAGCAATGAATAAACATCTTTTTTGCTTGGTATCATCAAACAATGCCAGTTTTTGCGCTTTGGTCACAGCTGTGGCTCCACCATGAATCTCCTGTGCTACTTTCTCCTGGCAGATTTGAGGACGCTTTCTACCAAATTAAATGGCTTCCTTGAGACATAAGGATATGAACTATTTTTAATGATGATATGACAAGAAGTCAATCAATTGCTAGAATTGTTACTGTTCCTCAGTAAATTGTCACATTTGTTGTTTGAAAAACGATGCAGATGTGTTTTTGTGTTCAAAATGTTTAGTGTCTCTGTGCTTTTTCAGTTTACACATTTCCATCCATGAATTGTGGTATATGAGCTGGCAGAAAACACAGCAAGCCAAAGGGTAGTTTTTGTCTGAATATTTGACAAATCCCAGCTCAGTAAATATATTGATCCTTTTTCACATTTTGCTCAATTGCTGCTTTTATATTTTAACAGTCAACTGTTTATTATTTTCTAATTTTTCTTTTGTTTCTTGCTGTACTGCTGCATCTTGCTTATTAGAAGTAAAGCTTTAATTTACAAGACTCATGGGTTTTAACTTTAACATATCATATTACTGAATAAAACACTGTAATGTTTATGAAAAACAATGTGTTTGACATACTAATATTCTCAATTTTGTATGTGCAAGACTTTATTTGAATTATTGCACTTAATGAAAAAATTACAAGTGCATATCTTCCCACAGGTTAAAAAGCACTGGTCATCATATCTTGCTTGGTCTCAACGGAATTCCTATCCTTTGCATACATTTTAGTTGGTTTTAGTTTGTCTACAATGGCATCATTTACAACAGTGTTCTTCAAAGTTTTTTCATCACGACCCACTTTGCATGGCCAAATTTTTTCGCGACCCCCAGGGACTAAAATAACAATAAAGTAAAATTTAATAATACAAAAAATATTGAAAAAATAATAATAAAATTGCCAATACCTTTAATGAGACTGAAGTACTTGCATATTCTCGCACAAAAGATCGAATCTTGGCTCTATTTCAGTGATGGCGGGTCTCAGTATTGGTTCTAAATCTTTCAAATTTGATCGATATTTTGTTTTTGCATAAGTTAGTGTCGAAAAAGATTTTTCACACAGATAAGTGTTGCAGCCATGCTTTATACTATCTTGTACTTTTACTTTGTTTGTCATATGCATGTTTTAACGTCTGACGTTGTGCTGCTTCTTCCTTTTCTTGATCTTTTTAATGTTTATAATTTTTGTGTTAAACTGTTTAATAATGATCGAGAATAAAAAAAACACTGACACTGACTGATAAGTGGAGGCAAAAGGAAGAAGAGCAAGCATGGCCAGTTCTGACAATAATGGGTATTCTGTTTTTACACTAACCCAAAAGGAGCTTAAGCTTTTTTTTGAAAAGTTTACTTTCAAATTAAAATCACTGGAGAGTTCTGAAAATTCTTCTTGAGCTTTCTGTGAGAGATGACTTACTTTTTCGATTCCAACGTCAAATGGGTTTTGAACCCAGTGGAATTCGCTAGTATCCAACTCTGGCATAAAATACTTTTCAAAATGAGTTTTGAGGCTTGTCAAGTGGTTGATTACCAGTGGTTTCATTGTATTAAAACCTAGCTCATTTTCTTGGATGAAATCTTCCATGCACATAAACATCTCATATGAGGAACTTGCTACCTTGTGTAACCATATAGTAATTTTTTTCATGAATGCTTCAATTTTAGAAATCAATATAAAAACATTTGGGTTTTGTCCTTGCAAAGATAAATTCAGATTGTTTAGTTTTTCAAATATATCTGACAAATAACAAAGTTTACACAGCCAGTTTTTATCTTGAAAATATTTTAACAAATCTGAATTACTTTCTGACAGATATTGCATTACTTCATCCTTTAACACAATCAGCCTTTTCAAAGCTTTGCCTCTTGACAGCCATCTCACTTCTGTATGGAGCAAAAGAGAGCTAAACTCTGAATCCATTTCTTTACATAAATTGGAAAAAAGATGGCTATTGAGAGCACGGCTTTTAATGTAATTAATAATTTTTACAGCATCTTGCAATACTATGCATAATTCAGCAGAAATTTTCTTTGATGCTAGTGCCTCTCGATGAATTATGCAGTGAGTGAAAGTAATAGGTCCAGTATTTAGTGATTTCACCTTAGCATGAAAGCCAACATTTTTTCCTAGCATTGCTGCTGCTCCATCAGTACAAACCCCCACACAGTCTTCCCACTTTAATCCAACTTCTTCGAGAACTTCGCTAACTTTAAGAAAAATTTCTTCACCTGTTGTGTATCCCTCTAATGCCCTACAGAAGAAGAGGTCTTCATGAACATTATTATTGAAGCAATATCTGACATATCCCAACAATTGTGCCTTATTTGAAATATCTGTAGTTTCATCAATCTGGATTGCATATTTCGAAATCCCTTTTATTCTTGCAATTAGTTGTTCAAATTGGTCTTTGCTAATGTCTTCAATTTGTCTTCTTACTGTTGTGCCTGATAAAGGAATTTTTTAAAATTCATATGCATATTTATGGCCATGGATGATTTCAGTTATTCTAACAGCTGCTGGTAAAACAAGATCTTCGCCAATTGTAAATGGCTTTTTGCTCTTTGCAATTAGGTAGGAGGCTTCATACGATGCGTGTAAATGTTTAGAATTAGTAAATACATGATTTTCCATGCATAGCCTTTGCTTTTTCATGGATTGCAATAACCTTTCAAAATACATCAACGGCTTTTCAGCATAGGAAGCATGCCTTGTAGTTAGATGCCTCTTTAATTTTATAGGTTTCATACTTTCACTTGCCAAACTCTCGTTACAAATCAAGCATACTGGTCGATGCTCATTATTTATGCAGGTATACGTAAATACGTATTGTAAGTAACTTTCATTGTATTTTCTCTTTTTTATGGAAGAATGTTTGGTCTTTGTCTTTTCCATATTGCCACTTGGTTGTTCAGTTAGCATCGACTTTTCAATACTTGAATTGTTTGGTGAGATATGATGCTCTGATTTCAACCACTTATCCATGAGAAGGGTTGTTTAATAATTATTAATTTAAAAAATCTATGTTGTTATAAAATTACTTGTTCACAGAATAGTATGCAGCCTAACTTTAAAACTTTTTCTTCTTTAATGGTTTTATAAAATCTAGAACGAAAGTGAACGTGATTCAGAAAAATGAGAATGTTAATTGCTAAATTATACAACACATGAACATTTTTATGATCTTTTGTAGAAACCACCCGCCACTAATGTAAAAACGTAAGATTTGAGAAAAACACCCCTGCCACGTTTTAAGTAGGCTACTACAAATAGTGCTCGCCACGTTTTAAGCACTGCAGATTGCACCTTCGGCCTAACCTAACCCTTATAAAAATTCTAACTGGATAATTACTAATTTTTTGAGCAATGGCAGGGATGTTTTTTGGCAGGGGCTCAGGGGCACCGAGAGCCAGTGACGTGGCAGGGGCAAAATACCATTAGGGGCCCCTTGTCAAATAAATTCAAATTTGTCTATAGTCATAAAAAAGGTAATATAAAATGTTTTTAACAAAATTCACTTTAATTTACCTCTGTAAATGCACTTATACTAATAAAACATACATACCCTCAACAAATATGTAATTTTGTGGAACAACAAGGGCCCGGGGCAGTGACCCCCTTGCCCCCCCTCTTGGCATACCTGTGGGGGCTTTCTACAAAAGATCCCATTTTTACTGCGTATGTTATCCATCCAAAAACTGCAACCAATTATAAATACTAACTCGCCTACGTTTCAATTGCCATTAATAGAACAATTACTGCTCCACTGCACTTTTTATCAAACTCAGTCACTACTAACTGCTTAGATTTAACCAGATTTAACTTTGCTCAGCACCAGTAGCCTATCATTCTTCAGCATGCTCTCTAAACACAGAATCTTAAACAACTAGAAGTGAAGTTTTGTGACGTAATAATAGTTCTGTCATACACGATGGCTCGTCTACGTTTGGTTTTGTTCTGGCTGGGAGAGGCATAGGCTTACTTTGTTTCTCTAAATAAAATTTTTTCAGCTCACTCAAGGTGTAACGTTCAGCTTTGTCAAGTCAGGATGTGTTTTTCTCATCTGTTTAAAATGTATTCTTGTTAATACTTTAATACTGTTCTTGAAACATTTCGCGACCCCCATTGAGTCCTTTTGCGACCCCCAGTTTGAAGAACACTGATTTACAACATCAATTGTAATATAATGGCATCTTTTTTGATTCCTTACACAATTTTGCTTAATTTTAATGGTACTCTTTGGCCACCATCTCTGCCGAATGTAGCTAAGATGATGGCATGCAAGCTTTCTTTTGTTATCATTGTTATGTCATTGAAGCAGTGCAACAATAAGTCAAATTAAAAAACTTATCAGATTAACTAAGTAGTGTATCACAGACTGCAATAATGTTATGTGGTACATAAATTTCGTCTTTTAAGCAAAGATTAAATGCAAGGCCTTTTGTAACAGATGATTGAATGCTGTGTGGCACTGTGCTACAAGACGTAACAAACAAAACCTATGGTGCAAAGTGCATTTTACTTTCAATTCTTGCAACAAAAAATTTTTAACAGTTACTGCTCTAGTTTTGTTTTTCCAATTTGATTTTGGTGTTTTTGATCATACTATAAATCAAACTGGATAACAGGCTAGTGTATACAACCAAAAAAGCAGTTTTAGAATGGTTTTTGGCAATTTGGCTATATTGCCAATACACACAAAATGGCAGTTTTTTGAAATCTTTAGATTTGCTGTTATAGGCAAATTCTTCTAATTTACCTTAAATATTTTTAAAAGCTTAATTTTGATCTTTTGTTTAGATAAAGATTGTTGAAAATCTATTGGAATTCCTACGAACACATGAAATAGAGGGAACCCATCGTGTGTTGTTTGTATTGACATTTTTGATTGCCATTGATTATATTTCTGACTTCCTGATTACTGATATTGTTGTTGAACAAACATGTAATGCTCTATCTCTGCATGACATTAATGGAAATGATGCCCTTTTAATTGCTCAACTCAAGAGGTTTTCTGATTTGTGGAAAAGCCTTTTTGTGTAAGTAGTAAAAATCCAGGAATGTTGCGTTTTTTTTCAATCCTTATGATAATGCTCAAAAATTTTCTAGATAAAAATTTTTTTATTATTGCTTTAGAGGGTGTCCATAAAGTTCCACTGCCATAAAAATAATAATTGCTCAAAAACCAAAACATAAATATTTTTTTAAAATTTTGCTTAGATATCTTCAACTTTTTTAAAATTTTTTATATAGTTTAAATAAATTAAATAAATTAGATTATATTGGCAGCATGATTGAGTGGATAGAATCCTGTGATAGTGATCAACAAACAATTTTGCTTTTAAAGTAAAAATATTTTGATTTCTTTTTCTAGTTTTTATTTTTACTGCTTCAAATTATACAGTCATGTTTCACTTCAATAAAAGAAAAAAAATTGAGGGGACTGCAGTTTTATGTGCATTTTCTGAGTACCATTAGGTCATTCCAAGCAAATGTTTAAGTAAATAGATTATCAGACCCAATATTGTCCAGATTTTAGTTTTTATGGACCAGATTTTAAAATATTTTTTCTTTAAAATATTCAAATATACTTCCCCTTTTAAAATATTTTATGATCAAAATATAATAGAAGATTAAAAAAAGTTATCACAGAAGTTAGACGGCAAATCCCAGTTCATTTTTTTTTTAAAATTCAAGTGAAGACCAAAAAACTAAGAAAAAAGTGTTCACCTAAAATTGGATGGGAAATCCAGGTTTATTATATTTTTCCCCATGTTGAAATGCATAACTACACCTTTGATTGAAATCATATTTTAAGTAACAATAATGACATATGGTAACTTGAAGAAAAAAGCTAAATAATAACAAATTTACTGCATTTTTTATATATAACTACAAAAGTGTCGAAATTGATGCCATAGTAAAAGTAGGTGCATATAAAAGTTGATAAGCTAATGTTAATTTATTTCATCCTTTGCGTCACCCTATGCTCAAAATTTTTTCATATTTTCTACTTAAATAATAACTTCCAAAACTATCTACTTCTATCCTTTCAATGCCACTCAGTGCTTTCATTTATGTTGTTTTACTGCTTAAGAATGTTATTCTATTATGTCATAATGCAATGTTCTATTGTATTTGTGCTGTAAAATAATTAGTAACAAAAATTGATTTAAAATTATAAAAACAAAAATATCTCAAAAATGTGTTGTGCTAGAGAAAAAGTAAATAGAGAAACAAGAATAAGAGGTTGGCTATTTGTTTCATTAATTTTTTAATCAGCATCAAAAATACACCTGAAAATGCCCACCAGAATCTTCGTTTTAAAATTTGATGTTGGCCAGTGCTATAGTTAAAAAAGAATTATATGAAAAAACAGAAAAGAATTACTTATTGTTTTTTGTTATATTTGGAAGAATAGCACCAAAATGATTGATGATTTTTATTATTTAACCAATCAAGAAAATGCTGATGCACAGAGTATAGTAGAGGTAGAATTTTTTCTAATAATGGTAAATAACACATTATTGTGCATAGGTGAAGAAAAAAACTTTTGATTAATATTTTACTAGAGTTTTAATTTTGTTTTGTGCCATTGCTTTAAATGGTAATGTTAAAATTTTTTCAATTGATGTCAGAAGCTATTTTGGGGATATTTTTATAAATGTAGTTTACCTTCTTGTTCATGGTTCTCTTCTAAAATTAAGCTTTCTGCTATTCAATATCAACTTTGATATTACTTGCTAAAGCTGTTTTGCCAATTCAATACTATTTGTACTTTTTGAATTGATTTAACTTTCCAGTTTTTTTAGTTTTTTAAAACAATCTGAAAAATCAAAATCAACAGCTGATTTTTCTGACTGATTGAGTTGTTTATATTTTAGTCAAAACAGACAACGAAGTTCACTTCTTTCAAATTTTGAAAACATTTTTCTGAAGCTTGGTAGAAATCCGAAGTATTTGCTTGCTTGTCCTCTTCTGAAGCATCTTCAATCAATTGCAAGGGAGGTTAATGTGGATAACAAGCCACCCCAGTTATCCAATCAAATCAGAACTACTTGGGCAGATAAGAAGCATCAGCAGTAAGTCAAACAAATTCTTCTTTATCATTTGATTTTAAAACTTCGATTTTTTATACTTTTTTGTTTATTGCTTGTTCTTTGTATTTGTTTTTGTGTTAAGTGTATTTTTAAATTATTTATTTGCATAAATCTTATTTTTATGTCTAATGATTGGGTTTTTCAAGTTTAGATTGATAAGTACAAAGATAGGTTGGCTATTGGTTTAGTTAATAGTTTTTTTGATTAAAAAAAATTGTGCCAGATTTTCTTTTTTGATAAAAAGTGTTACATCTGAAAAATATGATAAAAGAAAGACTGCACACAATGAAATAAAATTTTAATTTAAAATTTATTGAGATTTAAATGAAAAAGCTTTTTAGTTTTATTTTATACAATTTTTGAAAAATATAGAAACAATTAAAAATCTTCATTAATATTTATTCAAACAAAACAAAAACAGAGTAACTGAATAAGTTGTCCAAAATTGTGAAGCAAAAGTAATAATCAAGTGGAAACATTTTGTAATATTATTATACAAAGTTTGCAATCTTGCTTTGTATGCCAAAGCATGTCACAAGTTTTCTGGTGGAATGGAATTTTTTTTTTTTTACACTTGGTTAAACTGAGTTAAGGTTCTGTCTACCTCTTGTACTGTTAACTTAATGACCATAAACTTTGTAGTGGTTTACGAGTTTTATTACCTGTATAGTTAACTACCATATATACCCATGCATTAGCCACTCATGTTTATAAGCCACACCTTCTTTGGTTGTCTAAAACCTCCCCTCTCAGTAGTAAATGGAGAAAATGACACATTTAAGTTTAACAGTTTTAGTGAAACAAAAACTGTAAATATTTAACATCAAAGCACACTATTTTGGTATACAACAAACAAGTCTAATACAGTCAAATCTGGTTAATTGCGTATAGGATAATTGCATAATTCATTTTATCACATAGGAATCCTAACTCCCAAATCACAGCTAATCATTTATTAAGAAAATATTTCATATAATTGCATAGTGGTTTATTAAATAATCCACTTAATTGAATATAATCGTAAACAATTATTCGATTATCTCCACTTAATTGAATATAATTGTAAACAATTATTGCTCCAATACAACTTTTTCTTCTAACTACTTCACACAAGCCACAAATTGGCAAAAATGATGTTTTTGCTAATGGCAAAGTAAAACTTTTACCTATAATGTAAATCAGCTTGTTTATTTACTTTATATATACGAGGTGTGTTTGAAAAGTATCGGGACTGTATGCTTTGCACAAACAACACTTGCAACAGTGATAAAAGTTTTGTTTTTTAAGATGGCACAATGTCTTGTGGTTGTAAAAATGTAGTTTCAGCATTCTGTGACAACCATATGCTTTTTTACAGGCTTTTCTTGAAAGGTGCTTTACTGTAGTTCGTTTTGGGATAATTTATTTAGTAAATATTTTTTTCTTTTTTTTTCTTCTTTTGTTAACAAATAATGAGCATTGAACAAAGAATCAACTTGAAGTTTCTCATTTGACTTGGAAAAACTCCAACTGAAACTCCAAGAAGTTTACGGAGATGCTACGATGTCAAGAACTCGGATTTTTGAGTGGTACAAGAGGTTCAGAGAGGGAAGAAAGGATGTGGAAGATGATCCTAAGAATGGAAGGCCAACAACAAGCACAACAAACAAAAATGTTGAGTGTGTGAGAGAAAAAGTGCGCAGTGATTGCCGCCTTACTGTTAGAATGATAGCAGATGAGTTGAGCATGAATAGTGAGAGGGTGTGGAGGATCATCACAGAAGATCTGGGGATGAGGAAGGTTTGTGTGAAAATGGTACCAAGGTTGCTGAATGATGGGCAAAAGGAAAATTGTGTGCAAGTGTGTCAAGACATCCTGAAACAACTTGAAATTACACCAGATCTGCTGAGTAGAGTTGTTACTGGTGATGAGTCGTGGATCTTCGAGTACGATCCACTCACCAAACGACAGAGCCTTGAATGGAAGAGTGCATCCTCACCAAGACCCAAGAAAGCAAGGCTGTTCAAGTCCAAAATTAAGGTGATGCTGATTGTTTTCTTTGATGTTCATGAAATTGTTCATCTAGAATTCTTGCCACAGGGCCAAACCATTAACCAGAATGTTTACAAAGACATCTTGTGACATTTGATGCATTCAGCAAGGGAGAAAAGAAGAGAATTGTGGGAGACAAAGTCATGGCTGCTTCATCATGACAATGCTCCTGCTCACAATGTTTTAAGCATACGACAATTTCTTGCAGAAAATAACATTGCCGTACTGGAGCAACCACCCTACTCGCCAGATCTGGCTCCCTGTGATTTTTTCTTGTTTCCTAAGCTCAAGGGAGTCATTAACTCTTTGAAGACGGGGCTTTTGTCCACTAGCTGCGCTATTTTTGGAGTTTTTCAAGAATTAAGCAATATTTAATTATAATTTCCCCATTGATTATAAAAAAAATTTGTTTAAATTTTATATCATCAAAAAGATAATTTTTTCCTGAGTAAAATGATATAAAATGTTTAAAAATTTGTTCAAAAATAAGTTTGGAATAAACAAAATAAAAGACCCCACTTTTCCTTTCAAAAAATCCCTTTTTTTCCAATAATTTCGAGTAGCGACAAGATAATTCAAATTTTCAAGCCGCTACGTGTCGCTAGAGTTCTACTCTGTCGGGCGAAAAAAAGTTCGTCTAAATATTTTGCAAAATGGTGGCGCTACTTTCGATTATATTCTCAAGAAAATATGACCAACGGTAGATTACTAATTAGAACAACGAAATTTTGAACTTTATTTGGGTGTGTGTGCGTGCGTGCCATTATTTGAATCTTTGCGCGGCTTTGACTTTGATCTAGAAAAAAAGTTTCTGCTTTTTTGGTGACAATTTATAAAGAAAAAACGGCAAGCTTATAGCTTGTATTAGCTTGTTCAGCAAAGTAAGGTAGTTGTAGCTCAATAAATTCTTATGTAACAAATTTTGATCGACTGATGTATTTTTGCTGAAGCATAAAACTACACCGGTAATATGTTTTAGCAAAATATTTTCAATTGGCTGATATACAATTTGCAACTTTAGCAAATAAAAATTTATAAATGAATTTTTTAATGCAAATATTGAAATGTTCTTTGTGATAAGCAATAAACCATTTTTACAAACAGAAGGTCACCGTGGATATGGCACAAGAATCCTTTACAATTTTTTATATTTAATTTTCGTAGTTGTCCTCCTAACACACGAAAAAGCTTTGCAAACGCTATAAATAGAGCAGCTGTCAAGCAAGTATTATGACCTGCTTCCAGAGACTCCAAGATATTGCAGTCCGATTCCGAGTTATTAAAGCATATAATTTATAATTTAGAAAAAAGAAGAACCCGCAATTTAGACGAAACGTTTGGTGTTCAAAAATCTGTTTTTGAAATAAGCTATACAACCAAAAACCAGTTTTTAAAAATATATTATTTCTAAAATTTACTTTATTGATAGTGTTTGTATATATTCTTTACTTCATAAAACTTTATTAATCTTAGGCTCAAAAAAAACTTTTTTTATAATTATGACCTGATTAGTAAATTGTAATTTATTAAATTGAACAACTTATTTCTAAACGGTGTAACAGAGCTTTCAGATGTTTTTTTTGCTGATTAGAAATTCTGACCTCGGATCAAAGCGCAGCCGTATATAAAGGGACGTGTGCATTTGCTTGGGTATTGTGATGTAACAGAGGGTTTTTCAGGAAGTTTAGCCAAAAATATTTGCCGTGTTTCTTTTTTTGCTCACTTTGAGTCACATGACATGAGCCCAAATTGGGCTCACCCGTCTTCAAAGAGTTAAAGGAACCCGTTTTCAAGACTCAAAAGCCATAACAACAGCCGTAACGAAGGAACTATGAGCGATCCCAATGGAATCTTTCCAGAAGTGCATAGAAGCATGGCAGCAGAGATTAGAAAAGTGCATTCGAGCTCAAGGAGATTACTTTGAAGGAGACAAGTTGTAATTTTTACGTGGCATTTCAAATAAAATAATTATTTACACAGTCCCGTTACTTTTCAAACAGCCCTTGTACATCATTGCTTTTGCAGTTCTTAGTTGATCTTGATTAACTACTGTATTACTAGTCAAAATTAATTAGGTACCACAAGTTCAAAATGTTTTGTAAGAGATTAAAAAAACTAGAGAAAATATTTCTTACTCTCAAAAATATCTTATAAACTTGGTGTTCTTACTGTGTAAAGCAGTGGTTCTCAACCTTTTTGCCGTTAAGTACCCCTGAGTCATGAAAACAATCAATGTGTACTCCCGATAAGCTGAAACCAAATTAAGTGAGTATATTTTCACTAACAGTTTAATTAGCATTTTTAATATAGTATTACAAAGAATATAAACAAGATTATTTATTTCAAACACTTAGTACAGGCAGTGCCTGTTTGTTGCAAATAAGTTTCTCAATTCGAGGAGCGGTATTAGACAGGCACACGCGTAAGTCATGCTCCACATTAAGCCATGATTGATGTTTATATTTCATGTTTAACATTGTCGAAAATCCTTGCTCGCACAGGTAAGTACTGGGGAACATAAGCAAAGAGTTCAGAACAATATCAGATACAACAGGGTAAGTCACACTCATCCTTGTCCAAAACTTGGTAAGGGTGAGCGTTTCAAATGCATCTTTTGCAAAAGGATCATTCACCAAATCTAAGAATTCTTCTTGAATGCCATCTGGAAGAGATTGCACATTCACAACGAATGGGTTTCCAATCAGTATTGATTCTATTTTACTCAATTCAGGGAAGTAAGACTGCAACTCCTTTTGCAGAGAAGCTAGGTGGGCTTGCACAAGCTGTGCCACTTCTAGATCTCCAATGATTTTAGTTTTAGTTTTATTAAGTGCGTCATCAAGGTTTTCAAACGTGCTCAGATTTCCATCTTTAACATTTTTTTCCAGAGATTGAGCTTTATGTTAAATGTCCTTAGTTTGTCCATAAAATCAATCACTGTATGAAAACGGCCTTGGAGAGACAAGTTCAATAAATTAAGCCCGAAAATATATCAGAAAAGTCGGCCAGCTTTTGAAGCCACTGCTATCTGACACTTTCACGAACTCAGGTGTCTTGTCTTGTTAACACGTTTGAAAAATTCAGAAAGCTCCTCCTTTAGTGATTCTACTCTTATCACATTTCCCCGAGACAACCAGTGAACTTCAGTGTGAAACAATAATGCTTCATGATCACTTCCTAATTCCTTGATTTGATGATATTTATATGCACAACATCATCAAGTACTAATCTCAACCCAGGTGGTAGAGTTTTACATGCCAGAGCATATCGATGAAGCATGCAATGAAGATGCCTAATTTTAGAATTCATCTCTGCTAATTTTCCTCGAAACCCTGAACGACGGCCAAGCATCGATGGTTCTCCATCAGTTGTACATGCACATACATTATTCCCGGACAATCCTTCTCTCTCAAAAAAATTTGAGACCTTAATAAAAATGTCTTTGCTTCTTGTTGTAGAATCTAGAGTATGACAGAACAAGAAATCTTTCTTAAAATCTTTGCCACTGACGCATCGTACAAACACAAGGAGTTGAGCACAAACAGTCACATCAGTTGACTCATCAAGTTGGATAGCAAATTTTGCAAAAGGTGTCTTTTTTAATTCTGCAATGACATGTTGTTTGACATCATCAGACATATCTACTATATGTCGATAAACTGTATTGTTTAAGTGGGGTATTAATGCAACCTTCTCAGCATCACATCAACCAACACATCGAATTATATCTTCACCGAAAGGGATGATTAATTTCTCTGCAATGTTGTGAGGTTTTTTTCTTGCGCAATTCTCAGTGATACCATGTAAGACACAAACAACCCAGCTTCGTTTTGTTGACTGATACACCCTGAACGATCAAGGCGTGTTTGCTTTAATTCATCTTTTTGCTTGAAAAAAGCTGTACCCTTACTTTTGTGATTTGGATAACATCCGTTTAGATGGCGTTTGAGAAAGGTAGGCTTCATGCACCCAACAGATAAAATTTTACAGCATAAAATACACTTTGGAAATTGACGCCCATTTTGTTAATGGCAGTGAATATATACTGGATGTAGTTTTCATAATACTTTTTTTCTTCTCTAGTGAAGACATAATTAAACTTTAAACAACAATTTTGGAATAATAACCAGAAAAAACACATCAACATATTTCAACGAGTTGGATGTTTTAGAATGTAAATGCATTCAAAAACTTAAGGCAAAAATAAACATTACAAAAACAATTCTACCTCAAATAAAGCAATAAACTACCAGCTGATTAGGCTTTAGTTTTAAAATAAAAAATTAAAATTCAATTTATTTTATCCTTTCTTTTCTTTGCGTTTTTTGTTCTGTATCGTATGTCAGTAAGTCAGTAATTGTCTTAAAAAATTAATCAATTAAGTTAATTTCATCCCTATTCTATTTTTTCTTCCAAAAAATTTTGTCATTGACAACTAACTAATGAGGTTTAGGTTCGTTTTGTGCTACTTAAAGTATACTTGCATAGTTTATCTGGCAAAGCTGTGGGTTTCACATTGTTGCGTCACAGCAACACAAGATCAGGCAAAATTTACGCCGAGTTTTCAATCGGCATCAATTTTAGTATAGAATATTACAGTAAAAAGCAGCCATACGTAAAAACTTGACTGCCATCCAAGTACCCCTTGAACTTTTCTTGCGTACTAGAGTTTGTAGAGTTTCTAGAGTTTGTGAGCAACAAGAAAAATATATTTTTAAAAGCTGTGACTCCATTCCATATAGAGTTCTTCCAACCAAAAGAGATGTTTTGCAAAGATTGCTTCATAAAAGAAATTGGCGAACAAGAGCTGCAGCTGTCATTGTTGCAAATAAACTATATGAACGTTGGATCCACTGTAATGTTTATTGCATAAGTGTAGATGGCATTGTGTTTAGGATTTTAACTCTTGTCAAAGATTTTTGACAGATTGAATCTCAGCCAAAAAAAGGGAGAAAAGGATTTAACACCAGTGCGACATTTAATTATAATATGATGAAATTTTTACGTGGTATTGAAGAATTGTTTGATATTTTTTGTAATGACCAGAAACAGAGATGAAAACTTGAAGAAATTAATAAATTGAAAATGAATAAAGATGACTTTGCATTTTATGAAGATCAAATAGGTCCTAGAAAAAGAAATGTTTGAATCTTGTTAAACCAATTGATCAATCTGATATAAATTTTCTTCAAAAAATGTCTCAAAAACAATCCAATTCTAATAATACAGTTTCAACAAGCTCATCAAATATTGATATTGTACTTGGTTTTGCATCTGATACAAGTACTAGTGAAAATTCACAAATATTAATATCATTTGATTTAGCGTTACCTTCCTCTTCAAATCTATTTCGAATCAAGTTTTGTTAAAAGAACTTGCAATGGTTTGTGAGTGATATGAAGTGTCTGATAGAGCTGGTGCAGCTATAGCTTCAGCTACATTAAAAGCTTTTGGAATTGTTACTGAAGAGGATAAAAGATATGTAGTGGATAGAAGCAAGTTGTGAAGAGAAAGGCCAAAATACAGAGAAGAAATTAAAAACAAGGAGCAAGAATTATTTAATTAGTGAATTCTATTTTTATAGATGGAAGCAAAGATCCAACAATGACAATGGTTGAAGTAAATGAAAATTATCATTGCCAAACAGTCATTGAAGAACATTATGTAATTGTAGGAGAACCTAATGGTTTTTATCTCTCACATGTAATGCCAGAAGATGGGACTGGTTGTAAAATAGCAACATCAGTTTATTCTGCAATCAAAGATACAGCTCTGGAACAAAAATTGAAAATTGTTGGATTAGATGGAACCGTTGTAATGACTGGCAAAAGCAAAGGATTTATTGCATCATTAGAAACTTTAATAAGAAGACTATTGCAATGGGTTATATGCTTGCTCCATTTAAATGAGCTTCCTCTCAGACATGTTTTTCAAAAAACTTCTGGACCAGACTCTTTTTTAGGACCTATTGGTAGGCAGTTGAATGGTGCTGTTTTTGTGTGGAAAGTAGTGAGGTTCAAGTCTATCCCAAATCCAAAATTTCCTGTTATTCCAAACTTTTTGATGGATGATTTAAACAGTGATCAATATTATGCTTACAGGATTTCCTCTACCATCATGTTGGGATCAGTTGATGCTAATTTTGAGTTTCTCAAAGTAGGAGGGTTAAACCATTCACGCTGGTTTACACTTGGATGTTGTATTCTTTGATTTTATGTTGCCCAAGAAAAGCTGACATCCAATTTAAGCACTTTGGCAGAATTTTTAATTGAAGTTAACTTTCCTGGTTGGTTTCAAATCAAATTCAACAACAAGATTACTGATGGACCAAAGAAATATCTCAATATCTTTACACAAGTAATGGGATTTCAAAACAAAATTATTCAGGAAATTGCTGTAGCGGTTTTGCAACGAAATGCTTATTTTGCTCACCATGAAAATATATTACCTGCAATGCTGGCTGATAATGATCACAATGTCCATCTTCTTGCAGTCAACAAAATACAAGGTCTGTTCAAAAAGTATCCGACTTTTTTGTATAAAGCACACAACACAATAAATTTTGCAAGTTTTATTCAATCTCCTTCAAAATATTCCTCTTGGTGGTTCACACACTTATCCCAGCGCTTCTGCCACTTCTCAAAACACTTCATAAACTCCTCCCCCGGAATGCTCTGAAGCTCCTCCGTCGCTTTTTTCATAATGTCTTCTCTTGACTGAAATCGCCTCCCTTTCAGAGTTGTTTTTAGCTTAGGGAACAGCCAGAAATCACACGGTGCTAAGTCGGGAGAGTAAGGAGCCTGTCTAATAAGTGGCATGCTGTTTTTGGCTAGAAAAGCTTGGACCACATGTGCAGAATGAGCGGGAGCATTGTCGTGGTGAAACTGAAAATTCTTTGCTGCCCACATGTTTGGCCGCTTTCTTTGCACAGCATCACGAAGGCGACGTAGAATCTCCAGGTAGTACTCTTTGTTGATTGTTTGACCTTCTGGTGCGTATTCATGATGCACGATGCCACGGGAATCAAAAAAACAGGTCAGCATAACTTTCACATTGCTGCGGACTTGCCGAGCTTTTTTTGGGCGTGGTGATTCCGGATGCTTCCATTGTGATGATTGAAACTTGGTTTCTGGGTCATAACCATAAACCCAGGTCTCATCACCAGTGATGATTGTCTTGATAAATTCTGGGTCATGATTTGCAACATCCAGCATGTCCTCCGAAATTTCCTTCCGGAGTTCCTTCTGTTGCTCCGTCAGCAGCTTGGGGACAAATTTAGCCGACACTCTCCGCAGGTTCAAATCCTCAGTTAGGATTGAATGAACTGAGCCTGTGCTTATTCCCATTTCTGCAGCAATCTCTCGTACTGTTAAACGACGATCCTCCAACACTTTTTCACGAACCTGATCCATCGCCTCCTCGTTTTGGCTTGTGGATGGCCTTCCTGAGCGAGGATCACTTTCCACTGATGCACGGCCATCTTTAAAGCGTTTAAACCATTGCTTTATCTGAGTTGGGCTTAAGGCCTCATTTTCAAAAGCTTGTTGAATCTTTCGAATTGTTTCAACTTGAGTATCACCAAGTTTTTGACAAAACTTGATGCAATACCTCTGTTCGATGCGTTCTGTCATTGAAATGAAATTTTCTGAAAATCAAAAAACCGATGAACACGTACTACACGCCTGCACTAAATGCTTTGCACAGAGAGATACGAATGACGAATCGGCCTGAAACGCTTCACGATTACGCGTGAATGTGTGTGTGTGCAGCCACGCTTTGCACGGGCAGTTTGCTCATACCTTATTGGCGAGAGGGAAAAAGGTCGGATACTTTTTGAACAGACCTCGTACTTAGCATTAGAGTATCTAAGAAAAATTTGGATAATGTTGGTCGTGATGAAGAAGTAGGCGTAAGAATATTCATAATACTCAAAATCAATACTAATGCAAAAATTTATTATTCCTTGTCAAGCTTGAGTTTAAAAGACATGCATGAACCATCTGCATTAAAACACTTATTGAATAAAGAAATTGAGGCTTTTCAACAACATAAACTCAACCTGGAACATCCTTGCCACAATCAAACTGTTGAAAGGCACATAAAATTGGTTTCTGAAGCTTCAACAGCTGTTGCTGGATTCAAAAATAGAGATGGACTTATCAGACAGAAAATACAATCAAGAAAACTAATGAAAACTTTTAACACCAAAAAGTAATTTAATGCCTGAAAAACTTAAAAATTAGTGAATTGGGCAACATTTTGTTATTTATTTTATTATTTTTTTTTTTATTTTTATCTCTATATTTATCCTCCTGACTCGCAGGAAAGCGACGGAGGCGCTATACATAGGGTAAGCAATTACCCCGACCTGCTTCCGGAGATGCCATCATATTGCTGTCCGCTAGTAATTTAGTAGAGATATGACTTTAATTTAGAACTGCTTGTCAAGACTACCAAGCAGGGGAATGTGCCGTAAAGTGTCTTTCCCAAGGACACAACAGAATGGCGCAAGTGGGTTTTGAACCGAGACCATGTTGATCATCAGTCCAGTGCTTTAACCACTCGACCACGCTGTTATTCTACATAGTGTGTGACTATTGTTGAGTAAATAGTGTTGGCAGCATTTTGTCAATTTTTCTTGCTTCAAAGACTGCTAGATTAAAATGCTAAGTGAAAATTTCTTTATTTGTGCAAGTAGTTAAGAAATGATTTTAGTTAAAATATGAATTTCACAACAATTTCTTAATAATAAATAATTTTTTTAATGATTTTGATCAAAAACATCATTTTTGCTAATTTGTGGCTTGTGTGAAGTAGTTAGAAGAAAAATTTGTATTGGAGCAGATATAAACTTGGGTCTTCTGAGCATTTTAAGCCCAAAACCAACTTTCTAGCTTAACTAGTTTTTAAGTTATGAGATTTTCATAAATTTGAGGGAGTGCAAAACTTTTGGAGGTGTTTAGCCACCTGGGTGTAAGTGGCAGAACCCCAAAACAACTTTGGAAGGTATTTTTAGACCTAATTACCTACTTTTATAAACCTAGTTTTTTATTTGAAAAAAAAAAAAAAAAAAATTTTTTTTTACCCTATTAAATATATAGGGTCCTCCACCCAGTATAGACTAATTTTTAGATAGATTTCTAAAGTATTTATAAATTTTTATCAAAGATGGCATAAAAGTCAATCAGCACATTTACCTGGAGATGTTGAAGAACTGGGTTCTTCCATAGATAAATTCATTGCCTGGAAATCAAGCGGTGACACTACAGCAGGATGGGGCAACTGCTCACACAGCCAAAATTGTTCAAGCCTGGTGCAAAAATAACTTTAAGTCCTTTTGGTCAAAGGGACTCTGGCCCCCTTCTTCTCCTGATCTTAATCCAATGGACTTGGGATATGGTCCATCTTGGAGAGAAAGGCATGAGCTGTGTCACATTCAAATGTGGAAAAATTGAAGAAGAAATTGAAAGAATCTTGGGCAAAAATAGAAAGCAAAACTATTTGTGCCATGTGTGACCAAGTTATCTCTCACCTCTGCCGTGTTATCATTGAAAAGGGTGGATATATTGAATAAACTGAATTCAATATTGAAGATTATACATTTATCTTTAATTTTCTTCAAAAAAAAATTTTATTGCCCTTTTCGTTTTTAAATTAATGTAATATATAACAGTCTACACTTTGCTGGAGGACCCTGTAGTTACATAACCTAAATCTTCCTGACCTTCGAAATTTGTTTTTTAATAGTTATACTTAGTGACAAAACCACCTAAAACAAAATTGTTTTTGTTTTATTGCTTATGCTTTTAAATTCAAGTACAGGGCTAAAACTTATATATATTTTAAAAATATTTTTATAATGAAAAATTAATTTCAAGTAATAAAAAAATATTTTTAACCTTTGTCTGAAAGCATATTTTACATGATTAACAGTTACATCGGTATGATTCTACTTAAAACATATTTCATAAAAATTTTGTCAATCTAGGTATAATTTTTAGACTATTATTTTAGGTTGATTTAAACTAGGGGTCATTCTTTAGGGACTGCAAGAGGTGATGATAAACAAAACTGATTCAAGGGAAGACCAATTTTTTTTTTTTTAGAGAAGACTACTTTTTTGATGCAAAAATTGAGAAATTAGAGACACATTTAAAGTAAAGATCTTTTTTTGGTCTTCACTTAAACTTGAGGCAAAATTTTTTCTCATACTTTTAAAATACATTTTAAAAAAATCATGATTCAGGCAAACATCATAAAATTTGGGCAAAACTGTATTGTCCCCAACATTTTTTGGCTGGTATTCCCTATGTTTCTGACAATTTATTTTTACTTTTAACAAGCATCCCAATTCTCCATTTCAAAATTATGATAATTCTAGGATTAGATAGCCTGTAGCTCCTAATTTGTTCAGCAAAGAAGGTGGTTAAGCTACCTTGGTATGCCATAGTGGGGTTATGGTATGAAAAAGGTTGAAAATCATTTAAACAGTAGGTGTTTTAAGACAACAAGACATAATCAAGTTTGGCACTGATAAAATGCATTATGATGTAATAATACATCCCAGTTAAATTCTAACTTTGAGATTCTATTAGAATGTGTTTGTGTTATTTAGCTATTTTGTAATTAGTTTGAAAAATTTTTTTAAAAACTTTTAAAAACACCAAAAATAAAGGTCAGCATCTACATCCAACTTGATTATCAAAGCAATAACTATTTTCTTTCTGGATAGACCTTTAGTCTTTTAGCATTCTCTAGTTAACCAGTTGTATAGTAGCCAGTTAAATTATAATTATTTTTTGGCACAATTTTTCATTTTTTGTGGGTGTTAAATAACTGTAACTGCTATAAAGTCAACATTAACAGTACAGCAGTTATAGCAGATTTGTAAGATTACATTTTTTTACCATTTCATTGACATCACTGGCTTGGTATGCCTTGTATGGAGAACACAACACAAGGCTTACAGTAAAATATCAACAAGAAAACTTTTGAAAGAGCTTTTGCATATGCTATGTATGCTTGCAATTGAAGCTTGGAATAGCTGTTGGTTGCTGAATAGAAACCATTTTCTCTAAAGTGCAGTAGAAATGGTCTTTAGAAGATGCATTGTGATATCACAAGAAAATGTTGATATCACTGGTGCTCCTACTGGTAGTTGTGGATCCATTACAATCAATAAAAGCAGTTGTGTCTGCCAAGATCAGAAGAGGAAACAGCATACATGCATGAAAAACTGTGTAGTTTGCAGGCAACTTGTTTGGAACAAATATTTAATATCAAAAACAATGTGCATTTCTTGTGACAATGCATAAAACTAATAAACTGATATTTTATACTTTTTTCTTTTGTAAATAAATTGATTGATTTCTGTTTTTTTAAAATAAAATAGCGTTTTCTTTAAAAAATCTTGAGTAAGTATTTTTGCATTCTTTTTAAGCAGAAAGTATGAATAGATGCAATTGTGCCTATGTTGCCTGTTATAGGTGTAAAAACAATTTGATCCAATATACTCAGAACATGCAAGTGTATCTTCCTAAAAAATTTTTTGGTTAAAACAATGCAAAAATGTAAAAATCTCAGAAAATTTCAGGCATCCTTGATATAAATGCTTGTCTTTATTTAATATCACTAAATCTGTGGCTTTAACCAACAAGAACGATAACACTCAAAACAACATTGCCAAGATTAACTAAACGAGAGATTATCACTAACAAAAAGATTTTAACATTAAATGTCTGGCTGCCAGCATAAAGCTTCAATAAAAAAACTACTGATTATGATGATCAAATTAAGCGCTTTAAGACGAAACCATATCAATTAGATTTTAAGGTTTGCATTTCAAAACTTGGCATAAACAATCAACAAATTAATAAATCATTACAATCTCCTTTGCATAAAAAAAATAATTAACTAGTGGATCAATAATTTGTATTTACGATACTTGGATTGTAGTGCTCATGGGGTTTACGAACGCGCTGGGAGCGACGTAGTTTGGTTTTGCAGGAAGGATCATTTAAACTTTCGTTTTGGATGGGTTCGGCATCCACATCTTTGGTTGTAAAACTTTCATTTGCTGGTGCTGCATCATTAGCTGCATTTTCTGAGTCAACTTCCACAACTCGATTTGTTTCTAAAATTTCATCGTTTGATGTTGGCTTAGGAGCCAGGTGCTTTAAAAGCCACGGTGTCTTCTTTTCCATTGGGGTATTGCACGTGTGCGTATTGTGGATTTGCTTCGATCAAGTGCACTTCTTCTGTTAGAGGGTTGAATTTCAAGGACCAAACATGATGCTTGATCAAAACTGGTCTGGGGGTTGCAAGCCAAGACAGTATCGAGGAGCCAGATGTAGACCTATGCTGAAAGTTAAAAATTCGTTTGTGAGGGGTTTGGTTAGTTGCGGTGCAAAGTAAGCTCCTAACAGAATGTAAAGCATCACTTAACAACTCTTGCCAATGTTGAAGTGGCAATTTATGCGTTTTCAATCCAAGTTTGATAGTTTGCCACAATGTTTGGTTTAAGTGTTTGACTTGTCCATTTCCGGCAGGGTTGTAGCTTGTTGTGCGGCTGCTTGCAATACCTTTATCAAGAAGATAACGTTTAAATTCTGCACTCATGAAGGCACTTCCTCTATCTGAGTGTATGCAAGCAGGCATCCCAAACATAGAAAAAACTTGATCAAGACCACTTATGATTGATTTAGCACTGGTATCTCTACAAGAAAATGCAAACGGGAACCTTGAATACTCATCAATGATGGTAATTAAAAAACGATTTTGTTTGGTTGATGGTAGAGGGCCTTTAAATCGAGACTTAATTGTTCAAACGGACAAGTGGCCTTAATTAAATGCACGCTTTTCGGTTTAAAAAATTGGTGTTTAATTTCTGCACACACTGTGCACGAACGCACTACTTGTCACACTTGATCAAGGGAGAAAGGTAAATTTCCCTGTTTGACAAACTGCGCCAATCTTGTTATTCCTGGGTGGCATAGAGAATTATGCAAATCTTGCAGTTTCTTCAAATTCATTGTGACACAATTTAGTCAAGATAAAGCGTCGACAGGAATGTTTTCTTCACCACATCTGTAAATAATATCAAAGTCATAGGTGCTGAGTTCGATTATCTAGCGCATAAATTTATTGTTTTTAATTTTTCCACTGTGCTTCTTGTTAAACATATAACTAACAGATTTTTGATCAGTTCTTAGGGAAAACCTCCTACCAGTTAAATAGTGCTTCCATTTCCAAACGACTTCTATTATAGCGGCTGCTTCTTTCTCAATCGTAGAACGTTTTAATTCAGACCTGTTTAATGTTCTGGAAAAAAATGCAATTGGTCTTCCTTGTTGACTTAAGGTTGCTGCTATTGCATAATCTGACGCGTCAGTTTCAACTAAGAACGGCAAAAACTCATCAATTGAACGGAGAGTAGCATTGGCAATGTCACGCTTTAATAAATTAAATGCGTCCAAAGCTTCACAATTTAAAGGGTAGTCAATATTAGAAATTAGAGGACGTATTTTTGTTAAGAAATTGTTTATCCATTGAGAGTAGTAGGAAAACAATCCCAGAATTTGTTTTAATTCTTTTTTAGTTTGAGGCGGGGGCAAGTTGTACAGGGCTTTCATTCAATCAGGATTGGGTCTAATTTCTTCTTTGCTAACCACATTTCCAAGAATATTAAGAATTCTAGTAGAAAAAATGCATTTTTGGCGATTGTAAGTTAAATTTCTTGATTTAGCAGCCTTAAGAAACCGTTTGAGATTATAATCATAATGAGCTTGATTCTTACCGCATATTGTTACATTATCAAGGTATGCAAAAGTATCTGGCAAACCTTCGCTAGTAATAAAATCGTTCATCCGTTGAAAGGTAGCAACTCCATTGGTGACTCCGAAAGGCATTCTTCGAAATTGATACAAACAACCATTAGCTTTGAAGGCTGTGATCTTCTTGTCTTCTTCACAGAGGGGCACTTGATGGTATGCACTTTTCAAGTCAATAGTACTAAACACTCTGTATTGCGCAATTTGGTTAGTCATTTCATCTATTTGCAGTAATGGATAAGTGTTCAAGTTAATAAATTTATTTATGGTTAAAGAATAATCTATCACCAACCTTTTTTTTGACGATAGTTTTTGGTCACAACAACTTGAGCTCTCCAAGGTGAGTTACTGTGTTCGATGATACCTTTGCATTGCAGACGATCCGTTTCTTCTTTGATAAATTCTTTATCTTCTTCGCTGTATTTCCTCGATTTTGATGCTGCATACACAGTTCAATTTATTGCAAGTTTCCAAAGTCACATTAATCTTTTTTTTATAAAAATACATGTATAAATATAAACTATATTGAGAAAATAGTAAAATATGTATAAACAATTTCACTATTTTTTCAATAGCTAATTTTTTTTCCATACTACACCCTTATAAAAATTGTCATTGATGTAGTGAAGAGATAATTTTTCTTTCCATTTAATATTCACAATAAACAATTTTGTGTGCAAGCGCAATTGCAACAAAATGCTTGTTTATAGCTGCACTTGAAACAACGTTTCACAACCCTGAGATTGCAATCTAAACAGGGTTGCCATTTGATTTGCTTGGGTTTTCAACTTTACGTTTTAATTATTCAAGGTCTTTTTCAGTCTTCATTTTTAAAAGAACTGTTTTTTTCTTCACTTTCAAGAATAAGAAAGTCCTTTTTGGCCTTTGACTTAAATCCTTTTTTTTTTAATTTAAAAATATTGAAGGATCCATATTTATAACATTTATGCAAGGATTTAAAAGAAATTTGGTTTATGCTTCCAAGAACAATTAAAAAACATTTTAGTATTTTTTAACTTGCTCACAAACTATTCTAGCTAGATTATTAAATGCTTTTTTTATGATCAAGAATTTATTGCTCCAGTTTAAATTTGTTTTTTAGAGTCATACTTGATATGGGATATAAAATTTTATTTTTGGTTGAAAAGTTTCCGTGGATTAAAAAAATGTATATGGACTTTTTGTCATTTGAAACATCATGCATTATTTTACAAGAAATGGTAAACAATAAAATTTTTGTTTATTGTGAAAAAAAAAGTGCATTGTTTTACCTTTGTGTATTTTTTTTTGGGCTTAATTTTTAAAAAATGCTCACTAGAAAATTAGTGCACCATAAAATAGAAATGCTCACAGGAAAATCAGTGCAGCATAACACAGATTGTTTATATTTTTAATGTTTATACAACATTTAAAAGCCTTTTCGAATGATTAAACCAATTCTAATAAACCCATAATAGTTACTTCAGTTTATATATAATCTTAGTTACAATTGATAATTGCAAATTGACATCATTTTAGAATGTTTATTTAAGGTAGACCAGTGCTTGTCAATCTTTTTTTGTAGCATTACACTTATTTCACTGGCCTACAGGGTGCAGACAAAGTCCTTGGACAACGTAAAAATTTGATAATTCTGTAAATCATGAATAAAAATAGAAATAATTTTTTTTTTTTATTTGATATGACTTTCATAAACAATAGTACAAAATGTCATTCAATATGTTCCTTTCTGGCCTGAATTACATGCTCAAGTCTGCCATGAAAGCCCTCTGCTGCTTTAGACAGGGTTGCCTGGGGTATTTTCACCCATGCCTTCTCAAGAGAACTCTTGAGGGCTTCAACTGACACATGAGAAGAAGCACAGGCATCTGCCTCAAAGGGACTAAACACAAAAGTCCATCGGGTTGAGATCTGGTGATGAGGGTGGCCAAACCTCCTTGCTCCAAAATCCTGGAAAATGGTCTTGGCACTACTTCTGTGTCTTCTTGGACATGTCTGATGGTGCACTGTCTTGTTGGAAGATAAACGGCTTGTCGTTGAAGTGCTTTTTGGCTACTTGAAGTGCAGGAGTCAAGATTGTTTCAATGTACGCATTTGTATTCACTTTTGCTCCTTGTGGAACAAAAATGATGGGGGACTTCCATGTTTTTAAAATGGCGGCCCAAACCATGACAGAAGAAGGTTTTTGTTGCCTGAAAACGCTTCTCGTGGAGTCAGGAATGTCTGCAGAGGACTTTGCTAGGACTCTGTCATTTTGTTGGTTGCAAATTGCCTTGACAATGAACAATTTTTTGTCAGAGAAAATAATTTTGCTCGTGTCCGTACCTGCCTTCAACTTGTTAAGAAGAATCTTTGCTCAAGCCAGTCTATTTTTTTTTTGGAGCTCTGTGAGGTGCTGACAAGTTTGCATTTTGAAAGACGACATCTTCAAATCGGTTTTAACAATGTTTCTGATTGTCTTCTCACTGACATTCATGTCATGGGCCATTGCCCTCATGGATCTTTTGGGATTGCGTCGGATTCTGGCTCTGACAGCATTAATCATCTTTGACGTCCGAGAAGATTGTGGTCTTCCGCTTTGAGGATGATCTTTGGTACTTTAAAGTTTTTTAAACCTGCTAACCATGTGGTAAACAGTTGATCTTGGAGCTTTAAGAAGTTTCACAATCTCAGAATTTGTCTTTCCAGCGTGATGGAGCTCAATGATGGTTTATCACTCATACTCGATATTAAAGCTAAATTTTGGAAAATTCAACAGTGTGAATTTAATGCATATGTTTAAGAGTTATTAAATTAAGTATTATATTTTGTCCAGATGTAGTATGCTGTACAAATCGCTCCACCAAGACTCCATATGTCCCTCCTCGCGGGCACCACTGGAAACTGGAAACAGGCTAATCATATGGGGATCTAAGAGAGGTGAAACTCTGATAAACAACACCAGGAATGTGACAACCTGTGAGGGCAGTGTATCTGTGTAATCACTGTACGCCTGGCCTGTCGCTGCGACAGATGAGGAGCTGTACTCGTCTTGGTCTCACCTTGCCAGTCCAGAACCCCCTCATCCTGTGGAGAGGGCTGCTTTGACAACTAGCAAAACTCCGAGTAGCCTTACAAATCTATTGCTAGCAAAGTCTCAAACAGATCATGAAGTCTCGCAAACGTAGAAACCCATACTGGCAGGACGTCGCCCAGAATAAAAAGGTCCAAACTACTTGTGATCTGAACTTTGCATCATGGAATGTTAGAACGATGCTCGACCGTGAACGAGTTGACAGACCAGAAAGAAGAAGTGCCATCATAACTCGTGAGCTGAGAAAATATTCAGTGGACATTTGTGCCCTAAGTGAGGTTCGTTTTGGTGACACTGGCAGCATTAGAGAAGAAGCTGGCTACACAATCTACTGGAGTGGTAGAACATCTGGAAGAAAGAGTGAGTCTGGTGTTGCCCTAGCCATAAGTAATGCTGTCATCACTAAAATGTCAGAAGATCCTAAACCTGTAAATGATCGTATTATCACTCTTAGGCTACCGCTGAATGGCGAAAGATTCTGCTCCATCATCGCAATTTATGCTCCCACTATGACGAACAGTCCTAATACAATCTTACAGTTCTACAAGCAGCTAGAAAACATCCTGAAGCCCATTCCGAAAGATGACAAGATTGTTCTCTTAGGTGACTTCAATGCCAGAGTTGGAGAAAATGAGTCAATCTGGAATGGAGTGCTGGGAAAGTTCGGAACTGGGCGTGCAAACTCAAACGGTGAGCTCCTATTGTCCATATGTACTGAGCATCAACTCGTGATAACTAATACATGCTTCAAACACAAACCTGCCCACAAAAACTCATGGATGCACCCAAGGTCAAAGCACTGGCATCTCATTGACTTTATTATCACACGTCAATGTGATATTGGTGACTTTCACGATACAAGGGCCGTGAGAGGGGCGAACTGTAGCACCGATCATATAATGATAAGGGCCAAGACGAGACTCAGAGTAAGGAGGTTGATACGCAGGTCCAGACTGCGTCTCAAAAAGCTAGATGTCGGCAAGCTGAAATGTGGTACCACCAGGGATGAATTAGAATCACAACTGAATGAGAAGTTGCCAAATCTGTCGGGCACAGTTGAGGATAAGTGGGCATCCTTCAAGTCAACAGTGTACGAGGTGTCAAAGGACACTTTAGGCTTTGTTGAAAGAAAGCATGCGGACTGGTTTGACGGGAATGATTCCGAGCTAAGCAAACTGATTGAAAACCGAAACCAGGCACGCGCTGAAATGTTAAACCGTAACACCAGATCTACCAAAGCGAGGTTCAAACAACACTCCCGTCTCCTTCAAAAGAGATGCCGTGAGCTAAAGAATGAATGGTGGCAGAGCAAAGCGGCTGAGCTCCAGGTGTTAGCAGACATGAATGATACGAGAGGATTCCATCAAGGACTGAAAGCTGTATGGGGACCGAGAGTAAACTATCCTGACCAGCTGCTCTCCTCTGACAACCAAACATTACTGTCAGAAAAGAAAGACCTCCTCTCTAGGTGGACCGAGCATTTCAACAGCCTCCTAAATGAATCAAATGAAGTGCCCCCCGATGTCACTCGTGACCTGAAGCAGCACCCTGTCCAATCCTGGATGGATGAGCTTCCTGACCTAAAAGAAGTGGCCGATGCCATCTCCCTGCTAAGTAGTGGAAAATCTCCAGGCTCTGATGGAATTCACCCGGAAGTCATCAAACTAGGCGGAAAATCACTGGTACAGTGTCTCCATGAAATCATACTTGACTCCTGGAAGTCAGGCACTCCACCTCAAGACTGGAAGGACGCCCAGCTCATCACTCTGTTCAAAAAGGGTGATCGGCGTTTGTGTGGGAACTATCGTGGCATCTCACTGTTATCTATCCCTGGTAAAGTGTATGCCCCCATTCTACTAAACAGGCTGAGCGTTTATGCAGAAACACTACTACCGGAGGCCCAGTGTGGATTTCGTGCTGGAAGAGGCACTGTGGATATGATTTTCTCTCTCAAGCAGATACAGGAGAAGTGTATCGAGCAACAAATGCCATTGTATATGGTGTTTGTGGATTTCACCAAGGCTTTTGACACAGTGAACAGATCAGCACTCTGGAGTATCCTAAGGAAGCTCGGCTGCCCTGACCACTTCACAAGCCTTATTGCATCCCTACACCAGGGAATGAAAGCATCAGTTAGCCTGAAAGGAGAACTATCGGAGCCATTCAGCGTGAACAATGGTGTGAAGCAGGGTTGCGTTCTCGCTCCCACCCTGTTCTCGCTTTACCTCACAGTGGTATTAAACCAAGCCTTCAAAGATCATCATCAAGGAGTCATGTTACAATGCCGACCTGGGGCTGATCTCTTTAATGTCAGCCAATTCAAATCCTCAAGAAGCACCACAGGGGCTATCGTGCGTGAACTCATGTTTGCAGATGATATAGCTTTTGTTGCACACAGTCATGCAGATGCCCAGGATATCATAACTCGATTCGCTGATTCTGCCCGCATCTTTGGACTAAAGATAAACATCAAAAAGACTGAAGTGATGTATCAACCCCCTCCAGGCTCGACAGATCCAGGTCTTGACATTCAGATAAATGGCGAGAATCTTAACAATGTGAAGAACTTCAAATATCTTGGCACGACTGTGTCAGATAACAACAAGCATGATGCTGAACTGGAACTACGCATATCAAACGCCTCTAAAGCCTTTGGCAGACTCAGAGACCGTGTGTGGCAAAACAAGGACCTGACCATTAAGACCAAGTGTGCAGTATACAGAGCAATAGTATTATCAACTCTCCTCTATGGAGTAGAAGCTTGGGTGGTGTACAGGGTCGCTGCTCACAGGCTCAGCGTATACATGATGCGTCACCTCAGGCAGATTCTCAACATCAACTGGCGGCAGCATATCTCCAATACAAAGATCCTGGAAATAACTGAACTGCCAAGCATGTACGACACTCTCATAAATAGATGCCTCAGATGGACAGGTCATGTCAATAGACTCAGCAACAACAGACTGCCGAAACTCATCCTCTACTCTCAACTGGCTGAAGGTACTCGAGGAATAGGGCGCCCAAAGCTGAGATACAAGGACACTATCAAACGCAATCTCAAGGATAAAGATATTCCCCTTGGATCTTGGCAGAAACTCTCAACAAATAGAGCAGACTGGAGACGGAAAATCCGTGCTAGAGACAAGTCATCATCAAACTCGATGGACAGCTAACACATAACACATATTTTGTCCAAGAACTTTGTTTGCACCCTGTAGATGGCAGTTGATTTCTTACAGCCTAAGGCATGAGAAGGTTGATTTTGCATGTTTACATCATGGCAGTTAATTTCTTATAGCTTGGAGCATCAGTAAGTCTGTTCTTGTTCTGCATGACAACAAGAATTCTCCATGGCAATGAGAATGTGCAAAAATAATCCAGGTCTCAAGTCATTTTGTGGCTGCTGTATTTAACTGACGCAGATGGCAGTTGGTTTCTTACAGCCGAAGTCATGAGAAGTTTGATTTTGCTTTGCTTGACAAACTAAAACTGCCAAAATGGAAGGGTATATAACCATCTCGATGTTCAGCAAGGCCCTGTTATTTGGCAAATTATGCCAGTCTGGTGTTACAGTATGCACACTAGCCTCATAAATAATCAATGTTTTTAACAAAGCTTTGGGCATTGTTACTGGATTTCTGAGTAGTACTCTAACAGATCACCTACTCGTACTTTCTGGCATCCAACCAATTGAGCTTCACCAATTAGAATTAGCTCAGTTTTCTTCAAAGTCGTTGTCATTTGAAGGGTATCCATTCCAGGTCAGACACAAACAGGACTTCTTTAAAGTAATTTTTAACATGTTTTTTAAGTTTACCAATTTCCAAAATCTAAAAACAATAGCCATAAAATTTTGAATAATTTTGAAATAATTTTTTTTTGTTGTAGACAGTAAATGAAAAATTGTCTTTGGCTTCTCTTTTTAGTATAAGCATTGTTCTGAACAAACTTACAAAGTTTTGGAAATATGTATCAAAACATGGTTTTACAAAGGTAAAATAAATCTATTACTTTAATATATATGTAATAATCTAATGTAACACTGTATGAAAATCAGTACTTCTAAAGTGCTCAATAACAAAGTTAGAGCTTAAATTAACAATAGCAAAAACACGGGAATAAAAACAAAGTTAAAAGCCCTACAGACTGTTTCACCCATAAAAGGGATCATCAGGGGTATCTAAAAAATAAAATAAAATAAAGTTAAGATAAAACTGCCAGAAAGAATAGAAAACAATAGAAAAAAACTGAAAAAACTTTTAAAATTTTGAAAAATTATAGAAAAAAATTATAAAAAATTTTTAAAGATTTTAAACACTGTAAACGCTTATTAGGTCAGAACATGCCAACACAGACTCTGCTAAACTAAACTGATTAAGATCGGCGAGAAAACACGAAAAAAAGGAAAAGCGCACGAAAGAATTACAAATACAAATATTATTTCAAAAATTAAAGATTTAAAAAGGGTTCAAGTATTGGCTAAGGTAGAACGTTGTATGCAGTGAAAGAAGAAAAAAAGAAGAATAAAAGAAAATCACAGTTTAAGTTTGGTGTTAATCAATTTATATTTATTTTTATGCCGACATTTATTGATCAATTTGGTTCGTTTATTCAGCAGAGCGTCATCATTTGCAGTTAAGATTTCGTATTTTTCTGCCAGACAGAGGTTGCATACTTTGCCCCTGTGTTGGTAAGGTGTTGCGTGGCAAATAATTTTCCAACAAATAGTAGGATTTATACCAGAATCTTTGCAGGACCAGATGAATTTCGAAAGTTCTGTTGTGTTTCTTTTGGAATTCGAATTGAAGGAATGGTTGTGTGGTTATAGAATCTTGCTTTAAATTCGGTTTCGCACAGTCTGATATAGTTCTTGGATTGGTCTTTGGCTTGTACAGTTGCTTGGTAAATGATTGCTTTGTCTCGGCAGTTGCCATTCAATGGGCATGACGGCTTATACCTGCAGTTACAGGGTTTAAATTCTGGTTTGCCGTTGTGGGACTTAAGGAGCTTCTTGTTGTGAGCTGAGAGGATGTCTGCCATATTGGGGGTACAGCTGTAGCTGAGTTTAATCACATTCTTGTTGCAAATTTTATGCAG